>CM061062.1:21491750-21809987 GCA_030762895.1 Sophora flavescens | reverse complement strand
AAGAAGCTGCCAAGGCTAAGCATGTTATGGCCCGAGAAGCAGGCTGGTCCTCTCAATTTTGCATAATGAAGCCCTCTATTGGAATGCTAGAGGTATTGGTAACCTTGATACTAGGTTAGTCTTGAAAAAGCCGTGTCTTTTGAATAAACCAGATTTTTGTTTATATCGAGCCTTGGATTGCGCATGATTCTATTCCCGTTAGCTTTTGGGATAGCTTAAATTTAAAGATCTTTCTTGTTAATGATAGAAATGGTTTCTTGCCAAACCTTTGGTGCTTATGTTACGATTTTTACACTCCAAACATTATTGCCAACTCCAATCAGTTTATTGCTTTTTCCCCTTGAGAAGGATGGTCGGGAATTTTTGTCTCAAGCTGCTTATGCTACTACCGGTGTGGTGATCAAGAGCGACTCGGCTGGATCTCTCTAATTTGCAACAATCCCATCCTGGTCCTTGGTGTCACATTGGAGACTTCAATGCTATTCTCGGTTCTCATGAGCACAGAGGTTCCAGACTTCCATCTAGTGCTTCTTGTGAGGACTTTAGGAACTGGACTGATTCTTCCAAATTGCACCATGTTCAAACTCGGGGTGCTCAATTCACATGGGCCAATGGTAGGAGGGGCAGCTCTTTTTCTGAAAGAAGATTGGATAGATACATTTGTAATGACCTATGGCTTGATTTCTGGTCGAGTGTTTCATCTTTGTACTCTTACCAGGAGTAGGTCGAGATCACTTTCCTATTTTATTATCTTTGGAAAAAAGATAGTTGTATGCATGGTTCCTTGGTCGCGCTTGTCGCGCACGCGCAAAAAAGGACGAGCGGGTTTAAAACTGTAGTATAGTGCGACACCTCGGAGGTCGTCTCTAAGGACTAAGAGAATATTACTTTTCACAAAAATAAGTTTTGGGTGGGGGGGTTTGGATTGGAATGCAAAATAAGAAACAACAAAGCAGAGCAATCAAAAACAAGGCGGTTGAAAAGGGATTATCAATAGTCAAAAGCAGTTAATCTATTGCTCTTGATTTCCCACTTATCATAGGTTCATACAATTTCCAGGCCCTAAGCAAATTCTTATCCCCTCCGGTTGTAGCAACAATTTACAAACGAAACTCTTGCTTCTGAGATACATGTCCCTATTCCCGAATTAAACAAAGCGGGGTTAAGCCCTCATGAACTAAGCGAACATGAACGATACACGCGAATTAAACAAACGCGATTGATTATAGGAACATGATATCATAGGAAATAAATCAATACAATGCATTATACTCTGAATTAAACAAACAGAAATACAAGGCATGGCATTGAAGAGGGAAAAGCATACAAAACGAGGAAAGTATAAGAACCTCAAGTATGTGGAAATCAATTACAATAGATCAATCCTAAGAATTTAGTTCTCCATAACACAAGCGAAATCACGAGAGAAAAGTGTAAAAACAGAAAATGGAGAAGCAAGAGTCCCTCCAAAATATTGAGAACAGCCTTTTATACAATTTCAGAATTCGGAGGGCTCGCGAGGCGAACAACCATTCGCGAGGCGAATTTCATGAACTGTCAGCAACCCTTGGCATCTCGCAGGCGAAGTGATTCTCGCGGCGCGAGACTCTTCGACTTCAAAGCTGCCACGGCCATGACCTTCAACACGGGCAAGCCGTGATCGTCTCCCGACTTTCTCGGGTTTGGAAGACTCGCGGGGCGAGACCTTCTTCGCGAGGCGACCCGGAGACTTAGCAATTTCTTGGAGCAGTCGGGCTTCGGGTCGCGAGGCGAGCATGGCTTTCGTGGGCGAATCCCTGTTCTTTATTTTCTTAACTTCTACTTAACACGAAAACAAGGAAATAAGCATAAGTGTATTATTTTGACTTAAAACTTGCTAAATTAACTTAAAACTACTCTAGAGACTCAAAACCTTGCTTGAGGACAATCTAATCTAATTTGGGTGAAAATACGATATAATTTGCACAAAACCCTGGTCATACTAGCTATAAAACTAGATGAGCCAGAGGCTTATCAAAATACCCCAAACTTAAACTTTGCTTGTCCCCAAGCAAACTAAGACTCAAAAATCAAAAAGACTCGGGACACGGCAAGCTTAAAAGATTCAACCAACATTGCACAAATTCAAGCAACTTCAAAAACAATTTTTCTTCATTGTTTCCCCTATTTCAAACAGAGCAATTCCCACATTCATTTATTCCAAACAATTGAGAGTTCCATCATGAAAACAATCAGAAATCTAAGTAGGGAATCTAAGTCACACACAAGAGGGAGATCACCAAATCCAAACAACTGCCTTCCTCACAAGGGCATTATTTGTTCACTCGATCCCACTCGGTTTATGTCGGGCTAACAACTTCACTCGGTTTCACTTTTCAAGTACACTTCCCAAAAGTTTGATTTTCACCTCAAAATGGTTCCCACAGAAAACATGCAAGCAACATCAAAAGGTCTTTTATAGGTTGTAGGGGGCCTGGCTAAGGGTAGGATATACAAAGGTACTAAGGTGAAGACCCTAGGAACTAAGAGAGCATGAAACATTTTTACACTTTGAATTTCACTCAAGTTCCTTTCTTTATTTTATTTTTTTCTTTACACTTCGGGTGGCTACAGCTCTTTTTATTTCTTTTTGGCATTTTTTTCAATATTTGTACACTTTTTCTTTCACAAGCTTTTGGCTCCAACTCTTTTTTTTTTTTTTTTCTTTTTTTCAACAACATATTACACCTTGCAGCCACCCCAAACTTTAGTTTCTTGCACCCATTCTAAGATTACATGCTCTCCTAATCCTAAGATTGGGTTAACATGGTTTTCCAGATTTTAGGGCTTATAACATTAGGTTATCAAGAATTAACAGGCTAATAGGCTCAAAAGGGCTAACTAGGGAACATGCATTAGGAATTGGTTTATTCAGGCCAAGTAGCTATTTACAAAGAAACTGCCTAAATCATTTGCTACACACATATAATCATGCAAACCAAAAAGAGATTTAATCAAATCCAGGGAAGTGCAACTTGAAAGTGATTTTCACACATTTTAAAACATGTTGGAGGCTCAAAACCTCACCTGGACATTATTTGCAAATTATTTGAACAGAGATACTATCCCTAGTGTGTGCTCCCTATCACCCCAAACTTATCATTCATCATGCTATCATCACAAAATCCCAAAGTTCAGTTTTCAATTTCACATGGGAATCACAAAAATTTTTCAAATTTTTCAGCCTAGGGGGGATCATCACATATCAATCATGCAAGCAATCTGTGCAACATCAATCAAAATCTAACAAACTTGCCAATCAAAAGACTCAACACACAAATGCTCCTGAGCTTCTCAAATTATTCAGGAGCTTTATTCAAAGAAAAGAAAACTTTATTCAAAGAAGAGAAAAACTACAACTAATTCCTTCCCCCACACTTAAAACATGCATTGTCCCCAATGAACAGCAGAATTATAAGATCATAGTGAGGGAAAGGAAAAGAGTACTCCCGATCAGAGTGCGGTGTAAGCGGGAGCTGTCACCTGGATCCCATTCCTTGCAGTCTAAGTCCAAAAGAGGTAGAGAGGGCCTCCAGTGCTCCTTCATCTTCTTCATGTTTCTCATCCTTTGACCGACAATCTTATCACCGCTAAACATGCAGCAATCTCAAGACAAACCACAAAATGGTTAGCGTTAGTACAATCAAGAACAGAAAGAATATCATCACAGCCAGAATTAAGTGGAAAATTAGAAAACAAGTTCTCATGGTTATCCTCAATAGTCTCAGATACCAGCTCAATGTGGAATACAGAGTGCTCTTCCATTTGGATGTTTCATGGCATCAAATATGTTGAACTTTGCAACTATATCCCCAAACTTCATAGACATGGTTCCATCACCCACATCAATGTTAGTCTTGGCTGTCTTCATGAATGGCCGCCCAGGATGATTGGTGATTCTTTGGAATGTGTCTACTTTGCCATGTCCAAGATGTAGAAATCAGTGGGAAGATCGGATCATCAACTTGCACTAGTACATCTTCCACCATTCCCATGGGGCGGGCACAGGTCTGTTGGCCAATCGAATGGTGATACTGTGTACTTCAAAGGACCAAGATCCAGTTTGTTAAAGATGGAGGTAGGCATGACATTGATAGATGCTCCCAAGTCCAACATGCAGTTTTCAAACTTCTTGTCCCCAATAGTGCATGGGATAGTGAAGGTGCTCGGATCCTTGCACTTCGGTGGCGGTGCACGGGTGAAAGCAACAACTCTTTACGGCTCAAGCTGGATAAGCGCCGAGACATTTCTTCCCAAGTCAACCCTCTCATTAGTCTTCATCGTCCTCTTGTTGGTGCATAGGTCCTTGAGAAATTTGGCATATCCCGGGCACTTGCTGATCACATCCAACAGAGGGATATTAACACCAACCTTTCTTAACACATCAAGAATTGCCTTCTCTTTATCTTCACCACCACTCTTCAAATTTTTCGGATTACGTGTGGGAATGGAATGGGTGGTCTATACACTCTCTCGGTTTCAACTTCAACCACGAGGCTCGGGGAGTAACTTCAACAGTGGGCTCGGGAGTAGCCTTCATAGTTTCTTCATTCTTTCCAAGTGGCCTCAACAACCTTTCCGGACCTCGGAGATATAGAACTCACATTGGGATTGGAGGCATTAGGATTGATCCATTGTTTGTCTTTGGCGGTGTAGGTTGTTCCTTGACCTTGCTTTATATTATTTATGTCTGTAGCCATCTGTCCAATCTGTGTATGCAATGCTGAATACTCGCATCCGTTCTCTGCTGAAATTGTGCCTGTGAGGCCTGGAGCGTGCTGGAACTGTCCTATTTGATGCTGAAGCTGTAGATTTTGTGCAGCCATTTGTGCAGCCATTTTATTGAGCATGTCATCACGAAGGTCCGGGAGGGTGCTGAAGTAGTCACTTTGGAGGAGGATTCTCGAGGTGCCATCGGCTGTTGGGATGAGTTCCCATACCGCATGATTAGGGTGATTACTCGGTGGGATGGTACCTATTTGTTGAAAGATGCGGAATCTGTATCGCTGCTCTGGTTGTTGCCACCGATTATCTTGATGGTGCGCAAAGGCTTGAGGTGATTCAGTAAGCTGACCCTCCTTGCAAAATGGGGCATGCTTCATATGGGTGCTCGGGAGAGAACCGCACATGCCACACAACACCGCAGGGTGAACCCTATCCATTACCAATTTCTCTACCAAAGAAGTGAGCCTATCAATTCTATCATCACCTTGTCATGGCTGGAAGAGGAAGTGCGGACCTCATGTACACCTCTAGTCTCAACGAGAATTTCTTCTTGTAGTGAATTGCTGGGAATTCATCGACATGTTCTCAATAAGTTGCTTAAGCGGTGGGGTCTTGTCAACCAATGCTCCCCCACTAGCGGCATCCAAAATATTCCTATCCATAGGCTGCAATCCTTCATAAAAATATTGGATGAGGAGTACATTCGGAAATTTGGTCTTTGGGGGCAACTAGATGTCAAGCTGCTTGAACCTCTCCCAATACTCGGCTAGCGACTCATTTCCTTGCCTTATTCCACAGATTTCTTTCCTAATTGCAGCGGCTCTGGAGGCGGGAAAATATTTCTCCGGGGAAGAGCTTCTTCAAGTCGTTCCATGTGGTAATGGAATTCGGCGCAAGGTATAAAAGCCAATCTTTCGCAGCTCCCCTGGAGTGAGAATGGAAAAGCCTTCAACTTGATATGATCCTCGATTACTCCTTACGGCCTCAAAGTTGTGGAGCGGACAACTTGGAACTCCTTCAAGTGCTTGTGTGGATCTTCACCTGCAAGACCATTAAATCTTGGCAACAAATGGATTAGCCCAGATTTTAACTCAAAAGGTGTGTCGGACACCGGGATAAGCAATGCACAAACCATTGTAATTCACATCGGGGGCAGCAAGCTGCCTCAAAGTCCTTTGGTCTCCCATGTTTTCAAAGCAGTTTTAAAATTGGTATCACTACTAGTGCTAGCCGAAATTCCCTACGGAGTGTGTGCAATGTTCTTTCAATTTAGGGTCAAAATCACACGATTCGGGGCAATGAGACCTAGTAGCCGGACCAATTCAAAACAAAACAAAATAAAAGAAATAAAGAAAAATAAAATAAAACAAGTTGCTAAAAAAAACAACTCGAGTTCCCCAAGAACGGGCGCCAATTTTAGTGGCTGCCGACGCACGCGCCAAAAAGGACGAGCGGGTTTAAAAGCGTAGTATAGTGCGACAACTCGGATGTCGTCTCTAAGGACTCGAGAATATTACTTTTCACAAAAATAAGTTTTTGGGGGGGTTTGGATTGGAATGCAAAATAAGAAACAACAAAGCAGAGCAATCAAAAAACAAGGCAGTTGAAAAGGGATTATCAATAGTCAAAAAGCAGATTAATCTATTGCTCTTGATTTCCCACTATCATAGGTTCATACAATTTCCAGGCCCTAAGCAAATTCTTATCCCCTCCCGGTTGTAGCAACAATTTACAAGCGAAACTACTCACTCTGAGATACATGTCCCTATTCCCGAATTAAACAAAGCGGGGTTAAGCCCTCATGAACTAAACGAACATGAGGCGTACACGCGAATTAAACAAACGCGATTGATTATAGGAACATGATATCACGGAAATAAATCAATACAATGCATTATACTCTGAATTAAACAAACAGAAATACAAGGCATGGCATTGAAGAGGGAAAAGCATACAAAACAGGAAAGTATAAGAACCTCAAGTATGTGGAAATCAATTACAATAGATCAATCCTAAGAATTTAGTTCTCCATAACACAAGCGAAATCACGAGAGAAAAGTGTAAAACAGAAAATGGAGAAGCAAGAGTCCCTCCAAAATATTCGAACAGACCTTTTATACAATTTCAGAATTCGGAGGGCTCGCGAGGCGAACAACCATTCGCGAGGCGAATTTCATGAACTGTCGGCAACCCTTGGCATTCTCGCGAGGCGAAGTGATTCTCGCGCGGCGAGACTCTTCAGCTTCAAAGCGCCACGGCCATGACCTTCAACACGGGCAAGCCGTGATCGTCTCTCGACTTTCTCGGGTTTGGAAGACTCGCGGGGCGAGACCTTCTTCGCGAGGCGACCTAGAGACTTAGCAATTTCTTGGAGCAGTCGAGGAGCCCGGTCGCGAGGCGAGCATGGCTTTCGCGGGCGAATCCCCCCTGTTCTTTATTTTCTCAACTTCTACTTAACCTGAAAACAAGGAAATAAGCATAAGTGTATTATTTTGACTTAAAACTTGCTAAATTAACTTAAAACTACTCTAGAGACTCAAAACCTTGCTTGAGGACAATCTAATCTAATTTGGGTGAAAATACGATATAATTTGCACAAAACCCTGGTCATACTAGCTATAAAACTAGATGAGCCAGAGGCTTATCATTCCTCCTTTAAGTTCTTAAAAATGTGGTCTTCACATCCAGATTGCATCAAAGTAGTATCTGAGGTTTGGCAGGAGAAAATTTATGGCTGCCCTATGTTTGTTTTGTCTCAAAAGTTGAGGCTTCTCAAAAGGAGGCTTAGAGATTGGAATAAACTGGTTTTTGGTAATGTTCATACTAATGTTACAAATGCACTGGCAGAAGTGGATAACATCCAACATCAATTGAATCAGTTTGGCTATTTTGACAGTCTCCATGTTCAGGAAAAAGAAAAGCATATTCAATTACAAAATGCCCTTAGATGTGAGGAGCGGTTACCGGATGGAGAAGGCCGAATGAACTGGTATGCCTTTGGTGACAGAAACACAACTTTCTTTCACAGAACAGCCAAGATCAGACATGTCACAAAGCAGATTTATGTTCTAATGCATGGAGATCAAGTTCTGAACCAGCCTGCAGCAATAGAGGAGCATATCCTGGACCATTTTATGGCTGTTTTTGCATCTGATAATCTGTGTCATAACAATGGTCTGGTTGACAAGGTAATCCCTAAACTTGTTTCTAGTGAGTACAATGACATGCTTACCATCTTGCCATCCATGGATGAAGTTAAGAATCTTTGTGTTTTCAATGAATGCGAATGGTGCTCCAGGGCACGATGGATTTGGGGTTTTTTCTACCCAGCATTTTCGGGATATTATCTCTCATGATGTGTTCCACTCGGTCTGCAATTCTTTAAAGATGGTTGGATCTTACCTAACCTCAACTCTAATGTGGTGGCTCGATTCCTAAAGTTCAAGGTCTTTGTTAGAGTAGATCAGTATAGGCCTATTGCATTGGCTAATTTCCAGTTCAAGATCATAACCAAGGTAATGGCTGATAGGCTGGCAAGAATAGCACCTAAAATCATCTCTAGCAACCAAAGAGGTTTCATCAAAGGTAGGCAGATTGTAGATTGTGTTTGTTCAGCTCGAGGTTTGTTAACTTGCTAAATAAAAGATCTTTTGGTGGCCAATTGGCTATAAAGATTGACATTCGAAAGGCTTTTGATACTTTAGGCTAGGGCTTCTTCTTTGAGTGTCCTTGATGCTTTTGGTTTTGATCGAGGTTTTTGTAATTGGGTGAGGGTTATTCAGATTCAGCAAAGATCTCCATTCTTTGTGAATGGGAAGAATGTTGGCTTCTTTAGCTGCAAAAGGGAGTCGAGGCAAGGAGATCCTTTGTCTCCTCTCCTCTTTTGCCTTCTTTGAGGAGGTTCTTAGTAGAGGCATCTATATGCTTGTGAATGAGGGTCTCCTACGAGTTGATGACTGGTCCTCGTGGTCATAGGTTGCCTAGTCATATCCTTTATCTTTGATGATGTCTTGATCTTCCGCAAAGGCACTAAAAAAAGTCTGCAAAGTTTGGTTTCCCTCTTGAGGGCCTATGAGCATACTTACGGTCAAGTGGTAAGTCTGAAAAATCCAAATTCTATCTTTGGCCCACTCTCAGTGCAAGGAAGCTCTCCATTTCTAATCTGCTTGGCTTCTCTTACGGTTGTCTTCCCTTTAACTATCTTGGAGTGCCTTTGTTCCAAGGGAAGCCAAGGAAAATACACCTCCGACCTATTCTTTGATAGAATCGAGAGCAAACTAGCCACTTGGAAAGGTTGCTTACTTTCCATCATGGGTAGGGTTCAATTGGTGACCTCTATCATTCATAGTATGTTGATTTCTGACTTCTTTGTTTACTCCTGGCTGACTTGCTTGTTAAAAACCATTGACAAATGGATTAGATGTTTTATCAAATTTGGAAACATTAATGACAGGGGAAAGTGGTTCTTGTATCTTGGAGAAAGGTTTGTGCTCCAATTCGGGATGGAGGGTTGGGCCTTAGATCCATCAAGGACATAAACAGTGCAGCAATGCTTAAAATTTGTTGGGAGTTGGTTTCTTCTAACAATCAGTGGTGCAGTATCCTTCGAGCTAGAGTTATCAGGAAAGGAACATGTGTAACTCATCATATCAGCTCTTCCATTTGGCTTGGCATTAAAAGATGGTTTCCTACTGTCATGCAGAATCTATCTTTGGCAAATTGGTAATGGTTCGATATCAACCACGGGGTGATACATGGCTTTCCATGCCAATAGTTGCCATGGCTAATATTCCAGCTGAAGTTCATCCCTTGTTGTTTTCTAAAGTTGGTGATTTTATAAAAGATGGTAAATGGCGTCTCCCTACTGTGTTGCTGCAGAAGTTCCCTGCTCTCTTGGCTGAAGTGGAGAAGATTTCTATCCCTGTGTAAAACTGTGAGGATCAGCTTAGATGGAATTCTGATTCTGGCACCCTATCCCTCAAGGAGGCTTTTATTTTCCAGAATCCTTCGAGTCTTTCCCTTCCTTGGGGTAAGTCTATCTGGTCCAGCAGTATACCACCCTCGAAATCCTTTCTGGTTTGGCGAATTCTTCATGGCCGAATGCCTACTGATGAGAACCTTAGATGTAGGGGCTGCACTGTTGTGTCTATTTGCAATCTGTCTTATGCCTCTGAGGAGACTACTGATCACTTATTCTTTGACCGTCCTTTTGCTGCAGCCTTGTGGAACTGGTTGAGATGCATTCTTTCATGCTCTCTAGACTCCTCCTCTATGCTATCTGCTTTGGATTCGTGTAACAAGCAATGGAGTTCTCAGGCCAAGGATCTTGTGCTTGCTGCGATCACTAACATTATATGGGTCATATGGCACTGTAGGAATAAATTAAGGTTTGATAGCTCAAAAATTTCATTCCATACTGCTGTTAATCTTGTTACTGCCAATTGTTCCATGTCGGGCAGACTCAGCAAGGGATCAGTTTTACCCTACTCTGCTGACTTGTGGCTTCTGCATCAGTTTTCTGTGGATGCTCATTTATGTAAGGCTCCTACCATCAAATTGGTGCTTTGGCATACTCCTCTATTTAGCTGGGTGAAGTGTAATACAGATGGGGCTGCCTTGGGGTGTCCTGGTCGAGCATCTTGTGGTGGCATATTCAGGAATAAGGATGCGGATGTGCTTGGTTGTTTTTCAGCCAACATTGGTGAATCTAATGCTTTCAAGGCTGAACTGATTGGTGCCATGCTTGCAATTGAGCTAGCCAATGCAAAAGGTTGGAATCATCTTTGGTTAGAGTGTGATTCTCAATTGGTAATCTCGGCCTTCAAGAATATCAACATTGTTCCTTGGCGTCTTAGAAATAGATGGTCCAATTGTCTGTGTATAGCTAGGAATATGAATTTTGCTTATTCTCATATCTATAGAGAGGGCAATAGTTGTGCTGATAAACTTGCCTCTCATGGCTTGTCTATTCAGGGTTTTTTTTGGTGGGATTCTTTCCCCCCTTTCATTGGGGAAGACCTCTTTCGTAATAGGAGTGGTCTTCCCAATTTTAGATTTGGTTGATTTTTCATGGGTTTGGTTTATGTCCCCCCATGCTTTGCTGTTTCCTTTGTTTATTATTAATAAACCGGGTGTGCTGCAGATGATTGATAGTGGTTGAGGTGCCAACCTAGTTGGGATGTCCTCCACTATTGTGATGCCTATGCATGCCTTTTAAGCTTAAAAAAAATTTAATTATATTTTATTTATGAATTATTATTATAATTTATTTATTAATTTATATTTTATTATAATTAAATATTATTATATTATCAATTACAAAACAAAATTAAAATTAAAAAAAATTAAAAAGCAACTAAATTAAAATTAATTTAAAATAAAAACAAACTCAACATATAATCCATAAATAAAATATCCGTCTATCTGCAAAACTCTACTACACCTATAACTATCCTAATACCCATCACCATAATATCCGTCATCGTCGTCCTGTCGGGGGAGTCTGCCGGCGTCACATGACCATATCAAGATGCGGCTCAGTAGACAGACCGTCATCATGCGGTTGCGGTGGTGGATCAGTAGTAGTAGTGGAGAGTTGGGGCTGGACCTGGGTGGCATGGAGGACCCCCTGTAGAGCGTTGCGTCTGTCTGGTGGGAGGAAATCAAGCACAACAGTCATGACCATAGAGAATGTCTCTATCCCCTGCATGATGTGCTCGTTCGTCTCCCTCAGCCGTTGCACCTCCTGCCTCAGCTGCCGCACCTCCTCCGTGTCCTGTGAGCCGGAGGATGTAGGCTCCCTAATGGTCAAGCTCGGCGTCGACCCCTGACGGATCAACCTGGATAAGGTCGCAGTATCGTAAATTCGTCCCTTGTTTTTCCTACCTGCCACATCCAGCCAGGCTTGGGTCTGTAGTCGCTCAACCTCGATGGGGTCCAGCTGAGAAGGATCTGAGGCACCAGAGCAGGAGGCAGCCTCAGATGCTACCTAACTAAACCTGGCGTTGTACTGCGGCTGCGATCAATACATTACAGTCAATATATATATATATATATATATAATAATAATTACCAATAGTTTAAATATTAAAAAACAATGTAGCTCACCACTGTCTGCCTCGACCTCTCATCAACAAACTCGTCGGTGTCCGAGTGAATATGTGTCTGCTCAAAGATCGTAGGGACATCAACAGACTGAGCTTGCACTCCTGCCACACACCAATAAAATCAATTAGTTATAAAACAAATTTTTAATAAAAATATACAATTTATAAATAATGTTATTTATATATGCATACCATGTAAATGGCATGCTGCATGTGGCTAATAAAACCACCAGTGTGCATGCTCCCACCCTTCTCAGAAGCCCGATTTCCCTTCGCCAGTTCACACTTCAACTTGTAAGATGGAGTGTCCCAGTATGCACACAGTTGGGCTCAGATGTTGGGCCCGATATAATCTGAACGTATCTGGCTCTCCCTACGCTCCCGGAGCATGTCCCTCATTCGAGCAACTATTCGGTCGTCAAAGATAGCACGTACCTCTGAGGTGTGCTCCGGTAACCAGTGCACAAGCTCCTGTAAACAAAGAAAAAAATATTAGTAACATTATACAAAAAAAGATATAAAATAAAGGGAAAATTACATGAACTAATAAACAAGAACTTACCCCGAATCGTCTGAAGATACGATCCCGATCCTCCCCAGGGACCACCCCCCATGATGGCCAGAAGCGATGATACTACTCCTTGATGGCGAAGGTAACGTGCTTTGATCCCACTTTCGATGGGATGAAGTTGAAAAATTCATAATTTTATTAAATCAACAATATGACAACCAACAAATATATACTTATTAAATAGTAATTATTTTTAAACAACATTAAATTAAATTAAACTAACGATCCAGAAACAGGACGGATCCATGGTCGATCCTCAGGTGCAGGAACCCTGGCCCACTCAGGCAAGTCCTCAGTCGCGGCCGACTATTGCACAGACGATGATGATGGTATGGCCGTGTCGTGACCGTATGCGGACGCGGATGATGAGGTTGGAATGGTCATGTCCGGCTGTGGCATCATTCCAGGAGTCGGCATAAATGATAATCCTGTTGGGTGTGTGACCGGCGTAGTCGATGATGATGGTGGTGCTGGGTGTGGGTGTGGTGTGGGTCCAGTAGGGGGCGGCGAGTAGCAGGCTAGTGCGCGTCGTGGCGCAAAGCGAGTGGAGGTATGGACATGGGTGGAGGGTGGGGTAGTGTGGGTCGGGGATAGTGTAGTATGGGTAGGGGATGATGTAGTATGGATCGGTGAGGGTATATAATGGGTGAGGGATGGTGTAGAATGGGTGGGGGAGACTCATATAGGTGGTGATAGGGTAGGTGCGGTATGGATGGGGGTGGGGTGGGGTGGGTGCTGAGGGACCTCCAGGAAGTTTGACCTAAAAACGTTTTCTTTGAAAATGTTAAACGACGGCAAGTTTCGAAATTATTTAAGATGGGGAGTTTAAAAACAGCAGTACTTATTTTGAAAAGAGATTTAATCTCAATTGATTTATTATTTTTTTTGAATTGAAGTTTCAGTAAAAGATTTCTTGATGATTTGACGTTATTTCTGGAAAAATGAGTTCCCAAAGGAAAAATGGGTTTTTCTATGATTTGACGTTTTACAAACAAATTTCAAGTAGAAAGGATTTTTGGTAAATGAGTTTACCCAATGACGTATTTCCGGTAACTTGGATAGTTGCGGAGATCTTATTATGGATTTGTTTTTCACAGAACGAAAATGACGTAAATGACGATATGGAACTTAATAACTGAGACGTTGGGGTATTAAGGGTTGTTGTGTTGTAGACTGGGTATCTACTTAAAGAAGTTAAAACATTTTGAGATGTTTTCTATTACCACGAACCTAAGACTGATTGCAAGGTCTAAGGGCTTCGTGATTGAGCACTCAAACTTTGAGGTCCTGTGTTATTAATGAAAGTTATAAAGATGTTTAAAATTATGATGGGTGATCGTAAGCTTTTGATAGCTTTGACAAAGAAAGATATAACACAAAGAAAAGTGTCTAAAATAAAGTGTTTTCTTGCATGCATTTGGCAGACGTGCTATGGTTCTATGAGTTATTACCTTACGGCATCAGGTAGATCATGCTACGATGTTCTTCATTGTGCCGGGAGGACAATGAGACCCCATTCATGCTGTTATCACTGTGCCACGATGTTGGACAGTGTGCGATGGGTTTTGGCTGTGTGCCTGTGGCTGCGTGCCTGTGGAGATCGAGTCTGATCAACACATCACGAGGTTGAGATATCTCATGAGATTAAGTACGAAATTTTAGAGCCTAAATATTGAAGTACTCATGCATAGTTTTCCAACGTTGATGTTTGGGGTGTGGAACCCATTGATAAACTATATGCTATAATATGAATGCTCATGTTGTTATAAACATGTATATGTGTATGTGTACTACTACAGAAAAGGGTTTTAGTAGCGCACTTTCAGTAGCACTTCAATGAAAAACGCTACTAAAAAATAGGCAGAAGGTTTTTAATAGCGCTTCCTTAAGAGAGCGCTATCTATTCCTTATTCTAAGACAGTGTTCCTTTAAGGAAACGCTATTAAATGTAGATTGATAGGAATAGATAGCGTTTTTTTGAGGAAGCGCTATTATAAGTAAGAGAATAGATAGAGTTTCCTCAAAAAAACGCTATCATAGATAAATAAATAGATAACGTTTTTTCAAAGAAGGGCTATCTATTCCCTTTTACTAAATATTTCCCTCACAACCCTCTTTTTCTCGCGCGACTATTTCTCAAACCCTTCATCGCGGGACTCTTTCTCAAACCCTTCATCGCGCCTTCTCCCTCTACCGTGTCTCCCAGTCGCTTCTCCCTCTACCGTGTCTCCCTCTCCTCTGCCGTCGTTTTCTCCCTCTGCTCACAGAGGAAGCCAGAAGCAAAACGAAATGAAGCGTGTCTCCATCTCCTCTGCCGTCGTTTTCTCCCTCTGCTTCATAACACAGCTTTCCGAGGGAACCCCAACCTCCCCACCCTTCTCCGTCGCTTCGGTCCCTGTCTCCGGTCCCTTCATCCTCCAACCTAAGCAGCCCCTTCATTCATCACCCAATCCCTAACCGACACCCACACGCTCGCATCTTCAGCTCATCTCTTCAACCAGTATTGGAATCGACCAATTATATTATAATCAATCTCACACAGGTATGCTATTCCTTTTTGAATTCATTTCTAAGTGCTCTGCGTTGCTTCTCGTTGTGAACTGATCTCTCGAATCCTCTGTGTTAGCTGTTTATTTTTTTTATGTAATTATTGATCCTGTTGGATCTGATTTACAATTTTGTGTTTTTGCCTTAAAGGAGCCATAGATTCACAAAGAGGATCTTTAAGATGGATTTATTTCTGTTTGAGGAACTGTAAATAAGATTTGCCATAGTTAAACTGCTAGAAATGTCTTTACTTGAATTGAAAACCACAAAAAATCATGTCTAACATTTTTATAGGTGCTTCGTGGAATCTTAAAAAAAGGCTCATAATTGATAATTTACCTAATTGTTCTTTGATTAATAAAAAGTTATGGTAGCATGTTGATATCTGTGTCCAAATGTCCACCAATGCTCCTAAATTATCAGTTCGGTATGAAAATCCTGACCTTTTGTTAGGTTGTAAATCATCATATATGCATATTTCATCACTTGCATTCAGCATTCTATTATTGTTCTACAATCAAGTCTGAACTTTAAGCCTCCCTTATTGAGGTTTTTCTAAAATGTGTACAGATACCGACAGTTTGATAAACTAGCACCATTAGACAGATATTGTGACACCACCTCTCAATTTTACCATTTTTACTCATGAACACAAAAGGTAAAGTCCGATTACATAAAATTTAGTTTATCTACCAAGTCACAATTAAATCTATCCAACTCACTCCATACATTATAACCGTAAATATATCAATAAATGAGCAATGAAAATTTAATACAAGATTCCCTCTATAATTGTAGTCAAGCCCTCATGACTAGAAAAGACACAAATAAATAGGTGGTGATAATTGAGACTAAAGATGATGTCCAATGGCTTTGCCGCAAATAAGGACATTATGGGGAATGTCATATTCATTAGCAAGGCTGTGTTGTGCAGTCCACACCCTGAGATAGAACTGCTGCCCAAGATATTGCCTTTCCCATATTGCAGACCTCAGGTTCCACATACCTTGGTTATCCAATGACACCAATATGGCAGTCCAAGAGTTTGGATATACCTACATCCATTGGATGGAACCATATCAAAAGTAATCAAACAAATACACACATCCTATTGTATTATGTATATAATAAGAAATCTAAAGGTACTTATTTAATTACCTGTGCAGTGTGTCTAGTCAGGGCATCCACTAGATTATAGGAACTTCTACTAGCATTTGTCCATTGGCCCAAACCATAACTATAAATGTAGCAATCACCATCATTTAATTAAAAATCCCTTGAGCTAATTCTATGTAATGAAAGATTTTGCTTCTATAGTTCTACCAATAAAAACACTCAAATAAAGGTAGCTGACATACCCAACCACCCAAAAGTCATAACCATCAAGATGCCAAGATTGGATGGTGTTTTCATTGTTCTGGAAAACAACCTCAATAAAATCATGGAGAGAAGTTGGCAATACTGAGGTAGCTATGTATGCAGGACCGTTAGAGGGAGTACTTTGAAGTAAATTCACATTGAAGATCCCTGGAATGTTGAAGTAATCAGCAAGCTTGAGAGGGGTATCAGGGTTAACATAGGAAACCTTGTTGACAGCATAACGGAGTTTTCCATTAATCAAAGGTGCTGAATTGGACAATTTAATTATTCGTGTAGGAGTTATCTTCCCATAATGGAATGACCCTTGTGGGTTAGGCCTAGCAAAGCATTCTTTGTCGATTCCATCTGCATGAATAGTTAACTTTAAGCACATCAAAATCTATAAGTAAATCAAAGCAAACTCATAAAGGCTATTTTTTTTATTAGATTTTTTTGAATAACCTGTAACTTCTGGCTTGTTCCATGGACCAATCATATTTGTCAGCAGGGGGAGCAGGCAAGGGTCCAGATGCTGAGGAATGAGAGTTTGAATAGTGTAGCACAGCAGTTGCAGTGAGAACTGTCTCAAAAAATCTTGTTGATGCAACAATGTAATAGTCCTTTGGAGGCTGATTTAAGGTTACTAACACAAACTGATTGGCCAACATGCACATCAAGAGAGTGGTATATGTTTTAAAGGTAAATCAATCTGTGTGGATGTTCATAAGGGTAATAAGGAACCTAATGGTAAGAAATCATCCAAAGGAATGAATGCTCGAGTTAGAAATTTTGAAGGTAAGAACTCTCAAAAGAAGAATAAAGGAAACAATGTCAGTAGTGTTAATAAGGATTCTTTTAAGGAAAAATCAGGTTCTTCTGGTTTGAAGTCTATTTCTATTCAGAACATTTGAGTGGATTCTATCTCTAACGAAGGAAACCTGGAGGATTATAATATTCTGGAAAAGCTTGCTGCTTTGCAATGTAAAAATGATGTCTCCTCGGTTGCAGGTTCTTCTGGTAATTCTATCTTAGAGTATGATCATTGCTCTTCCAGAAAGGGTTAACCTAGTAGTAGAATGCAGGATTCTGTTGTGGTAACTGATTTTAAGGATGTTATTGCTGCAGTGTTTGCTATGCAAGGATTTGGAATCTTGGCTGGTGGAATAGTTGCCTTGATTGTTTCAGCTTCATTTGACCACAAATACAAGGTTCCTACATATGAAGAAAATGCAACAGCATCAATGGTGCTACCTACTTTTGATTATGTTTGGTGCATCATTTTGATGTTTGGTGCAGTTCCTGCTGCAATTACATACTACTGGTGCATGAAGATGCCTGAGACGGCTCGTTACACGGCCCTCGTTGCCAGGAATGCAAAACAAGCTGCTTCAGACATGTCTAAGGTGTTACAAGTTGACCTTGAAGCTGAAGAGGAGAAAGTGCAGCAATTGACAGAGAATGATAACCAAAAGTTTGGCTTGTTCAGCAAGGAATTTGCTAAACGCCATGGTCTGAACTTGATGGGAACCACAACTACTTGGTTCTTATTAGAAATTGCATATTGTTACATTAATGTCTGCATCCATTCTCATTTTCATGCTGAAATATTCCATATGTGCCTTCTCTAATGCTTGGAGTTCTTCATATTTTTGTTTATGCATTTCCTCAGCATCAGTCAATCTCAACTTGGCAATTCAATCAGTATACTCTTCAAATTAATTTCTCATTCTTTGCACGGGCAATGCATTTAAACCCTTTAGTTTCTCTCTAGCATCATCAACACGTGTGTTACAAAGCTGATCATTGTTTACAAAGCTACAATTTCATGATACACCAGGTAGACAAAATTAACAAAGGTTGTTTCAGGCAGGTAATCAAAAGTTCATTCTTTCCTTTAAAAAATCATTAATATATATTTTGTCAACAGTGATTCTTATTGCAATGTTATGTATGCTGAACCGATAATGCTTATGTGTTTTGCAGCTTGTGAGATGGATTTCACACAATACTAATTGGTTCTCTGTTGTCAAATCTTTGAGTGGAATTTACAAAATAAAGGTCAAATCCCGTTGTCAAAGTATAGTACCAGGTAAAATTATTGCCTATAGCTTCTCTGGATGGAACTATCGGGTAACCCTCTTTGGGAGTTGATTTAAACAAGCATACGAAGATTGTTACTTAAATGAAAATTTGGTACTTCATTTAATTGTTAGTCTTGATTAATGTGCTATGGCTTGCAGTCATTTGTAACTAGATAGGAACATTTTGAATGTGTTTAGAATGGTTCCATCTACTTGGTAGTGTTTGGAGAACTTTATATTCAACAAAATTCTACAACCTTGCTTGGAGTGAATATACAGTTACTTGAAAGTGCATACTGCATTGAACAAACTCAAACTCTTCATCGTTTTTATTTTCTTCCACATGACACTCTTGGCCAAACAGATTTATATATACCCTTCAATTTCTTTCCCTCCATTTTAATATTATGAGGTGAAACTATTGAAACTCTAGAGAGATATCAATGACCAAGTACTCAAGTTATGTGTTATTTTATAAAATAAGCAATGTCCTTTGGCAGTTTTATCATCTTATTTTTTCTAGGACATTAAATGGTGTTTTAAAGTGCCTATATATTGTTATTCTTCTAGATAAGTAAAAAGTTCATGGTAAAAGATGGTAACTTGTATTCAATGACTTGAAGTTTTTGCATCAATACTTTTTATATGTGGTTAGGAATGCATGATAAATGTCTCAGAATCTTATTTTCTTTGGTCTATAGGACAGTTCCAAGGTTATAATTTTTGATGCTGATGGCTCTCGTTCTAAAGGCATTGCAAGATCCTTGAGGAAAATTGGGTTCAAGGCAAGTCTGTCTATACCTGTGGAGATATTTGCTGCAAAATTTTAATGTGATATATTACCACATAGAATTCTTGGCTGAAATTTTAGCTTTGTACTGTGAGATTTGTGATCTAGATAACAAAGAACAGTTTGTGCTTCTTCCAAATCTGATATAGGATCATTGAAGTTGGCGTTTGTATTTGAAGGTTAGTGTTGAAGAGATCTGGCATGGGGAAAATTAAGATAATAATAGAAAAAAATCCCTGCAAATGTATTCCTGCTATTCCACATAACTCGAGTCTTTGTTAGTGTTTGCTTGATTTCCTCCTTAGCAGTATATTTATCATAAATATCAAAACATATATTGGTGGTTTGAATTGCTCTGGTTGACCTAATAGACACCTCTGTACAATCCACTTAATCATCAACTTATGAAATATAATCCATATCAATTATCAAGTGTTACCATAAATTTAACTACCTGTGTATATATATTGTAGAATACATACTTGGTCCAAGGTGGCTTTCGGTCTTGGATGAAACAAGGTCTCCGCATCAAGGAACTCAAAACTGAGACAGCACTTTCCATACTCAATGAGACCTTGTTTTTGTCACCTTGCAATGTAGTGTGAGTCATTTAATTTAATTAACGATAGTAACTTTTATGAAATGTGATTAGCAACTTAAGATTTCCTAACTGACCACATTTTTGTAGGGGCCATTGGGTATTGTTAGTGATCAATCACAAAGAGGACACGGTGTACTATTTAGATCCCTTGAATATGCATTTTAACAATCACAAAAAAATGAGGTACACATACAATCAGTAAGTATATATATGCATTTATTGTTATCTTCATATATATATATATATATATATATATATATATATATATATATATATATGATGGTTTGAAACCTTTACTTCAATGAAATTGTTTGATTTTGCACTCAGGGCTTTGCTAATTCATCGAGGATTACATGGAGGCAAGTCTCGAATTTCTAAATAATCCAGGCCGACTAAATGGATATCTATAATGGTATTTACGAAAACCCTTATGCAATTTTTTAATTTAAATTAAAAAATTAAAAGAATTAATTTATTATTTTTGGTTTTATAGTGCCCCCGTCAACCGAATGACAACGATTGTGGCTACTACGTTCTGAAATTTATCAAGGATATCATCATTCAAAACCAAATGCAAATCCCAACCACGGAAGTGATCTGTATGTGTGTATGTGCAAGTGATCTGTATGTGTATCTTATGCAGGCCGACAACAAAGACTTTGTGCGGTCAAGCAGAAGATGGAAGCAACATGCATAAATTGTTTATAATTACTAGTGTGTTGATTAGCTTGTACACGTTGTTAGTATGCATGGTTATTATCTAGTGTAAGTTAGCGACCTTTTGGTTTATGGACTTAAATAGTAGAATTGGTTATGTGTAAGCGTTACTGTGAATTGTGTTAAAGTATATTACTTAATTAATTAGTTATATATGCATGATTTTGATATTTTGTTTGGTTTATATATATATATATATATGCTTACCAATATGTAAGCTTTGTACATTAATTATATATGTGTATGTGTGTGATGTACCTAAATGCAGTGTTAATGTGAATTGATGAGGGATGATTGTGCAGGTGGGAAATGTAGAAAAACAGTGAATAATGAAAGGTGGGGGGGGATAGGTAGCGCTTTCTTGAAAAAAAGATGTCTAAAGTATGTAATAGATTGTCTTTAGATAGCGCTTTCTCAAGGAAGCGCTACCTATTCCTATTTTCAGTAGCGCTTTCTTGAAAAAACGCTGCCTAAAGTGACAAATAGGTAGCGCTTCCTTGAGAAAGCGCTATCTAAAGTATGTAATAGATTGTCTTATTACCAACTTTAGACAGCGCTTTCTCGAGGAAGCGCTACCTATTCCTACTTTCAGTAGCGCTTTTTTAAGCGCTATTGAATCTCTCCCACCTTCAGTAGCGGGTGAATAGATAGCGCTTTGAAGCGCTACCAAAGGCAAAAAAAAAGCGCTACTGAAGCCCTTTTATGTAGTAGTGGTGCCTTCTTTTGTGTCGTGCATTTAGTTATTGTGTTAAATCCATATATTGGCGTCTCACCCTTACAAAGCCGCACAAGAGGTATGATCTCTACAAGAAGAAGAAGGCTGTCTAGTTCGGGGCATGCTGTTGCTGCTTCTATTGGTTGTAGTGTCTGTTAGTTACGACCAACTTAGGTCTCATTATGTTATATTATGTTTTGAGAATGAACTAAACTGATAATGATCTAGGTGTGAAAACATATGAGGCAGTATAGTTGTATGACTTATATACATTATGTATTTAAGTGTGATTTGATTACGTTGTTGTTATGAGGTTAAAAAGAAGAAAAAAATTTATCACCATATTTTGAAAAGATAAACATTGAGAAAACATTATTTTCTGAAACCAACCAGCAAATTAAGTTTTATTTTCGCAAACGGGTAACCATGTGATGACCCGAGTTAGGGTGTCACACTCAAACTTTAGAGGTTTAGAGAGAGAAAAATAGAATTACTACTATTATAGAGAAATAGTGTGTGGGTAATGGAATGAAAAGCGTTTGTAACACAAATAACACCATCATAAAGAACACAAACTGCATATTGATTAAACATCCATTAAATATACCAGAGGAGAAATATTAATGTAATTGCATTTTTTTTATCAAAGTAGTGTGCAAAAGCATCAGAATGAATTTTGTCATCCCAACTAGGTTGGCACCACAAAACCATCCATCATAAGCCGCACACTACACTTTTATTAATGAATAAAAGAAGAATACAAAAATGGAAAACATGGTGGGACATGCTGCCCAAACCCATGCAAAGAAAAGAAATCAAGAAAATCTATATCTTGGCAAACAAAGCCTATCTCTAACAAAATCCTCACTAATAAAGGAAGGAATTGTATCCCACCAAATAAACCCCAGATTGTAGATGCCATGATTGGCTAACTTGTCCACACAGTGATTCCTTTCCCTATAGATATGTGTAACTTGAGTAGAAAATGCCTTAGCTACTACCATACAGTTTCTCCATCTTGATTGAAGTCTCCATGGAACCAATTTCTGGTTGCTAAAAGCCTTCAAAACCAGATCTGAATCAGTTTCAATCCAAAGATTAGACCAACCTCTACTGTGAGCTATTTCAATAGCATGCATAGCAGCTGAGATTTCTGCTACTAGTGATGATGAGTTGCCTAAGTTGCAAGAAAAACAGCCAAGAGCAGTCGTATTGTGGCCTATAAAAATACCCCCACAAGCAGATGGACCGGGGGAACCATGAGCTACACCATCTATATTATATTTAGTCCAATTGCATTAATTTCATATGAGTAATGATAGTTGCACACACAAAGTTGACATCCAAAGTTGACACCTTGGTTAATCGGTACAAATATTTGGTTAATTCATTTCATTATATGGTTAAACACGTGTAAATATTTGGTTAATTCATGATGACCCATTAATCATATAAAAACTGAATTAACTGGATATTTAATTTTCATGTGATTAACCAAATATTTACATGATTATAGAAAATAAGCTTCATATAACCCATTAATCATATAATGAACTTAATTAACCAAAAATTTACACATGATTAACCAAGGTGTCCGCCAGGGTGTCAAACCCAGGTGTTCACCTATCATTACTCATTTCATATATATTTCATTAGTGTGTACATGAACGATATATATAGATACCTAAAGGCCCTAAAAACACCCTATGTTGGATTCAGACACCAACAAAGCTACCAAATAGACGAATCACCAAAGTATTTATTTATTTATTTATAAAGGAATTAAAGGACCTCATTAAAACCTTTGATGCAAAACCCTCATTAGAGATAAAATTATCAAAGGAAAAAGAGTACCCTTCCTAATTTATTTCATAAAAGAGCAAGAGAAAAAAAAACATGGGGGGATATTAGACCTTACCCTTGAAAAAGAAGAAACCATAAAAACATGTAAAGATAATTAAAAACAAACTCATTCTATATAGCATTATATATATATATATATATATATATATATATATATATATATATATATATATTATATAATAGGCTAAATTATGAGTCCACTCCACCTAATCTTTTTCCTTGTCTGGAGGAGGAATAATCTCTATCTTTAGTTTCTTGGCCTTCTTCACTAACTCTCCCCTCATCGGCTGCTTCACACCCTTTCCAATGAAGAAACGAAGGATTGTACCCTGTGTGGCTGTTTGGGTAGCTTCTCCTTGGCTGCAATGAGTTCAGCCTTATTGTTAACTTGGACATCCATGTAGCTGGGAGCATTGTGTGACACCCTAAACTCGGGTCATCACATGGTTACCCGTTTGCGGAAATAAAACTTAATTTGCTGGTTACTTTCGGAAAATAATGTTTTCTCAACGTTCATATATTCAAAATATGGTGATAAAAAATTTTCCTTTTCTTCTTTTTTTTTCTTTAACCACATAACAACAACAACATAATCAAATTACACTTAACAACACAATGTATATAAATCTTACAACTATACTGCCTCATATATTTTCACACCTATATCATAATCAGTTTTACCCTCAAAACATAATAGGACCTAAGCTGGTCGTAACTAACAGACACTATAGCCAATAGGAGCAGCACATCACGCTTCCAACTAGACAACCTTCCTCTTCTTGTAGGGACCATAACCCTTGTACGTCTCTGAGATGTGTTGTAAGGGTGAGACACCAATATATAGATTTATCACCATAACTAAATGCGCAACACAAAAGAAGGCATATACACACATACATATTTATATCAATGTACACATTCATATTATATCACATCGTTTATCAATGGGTTTCACACCCCAAACATCAACGTTGAAAAACTATGCATGAACACTTCAAAACATCATCTAAACATTCATACCTAATCTCATGAGATATCTCCAACATCGTAATGAGTTGATCAGACTCGATAGTTACAGGCACGCAGCCACAGACACGCAGTCAAAAACCCATCTCACACTGTCCAACATCGAGGCACAGGTGATATCAACGTTGATGGGGCCTCATTGTCCACCCGGCACAATAAGAACATCGTTATGATCTACCATGATGCCGCAAGGTAATCACTCGTTTGATCATGGCACGTCTGCCAAATGCATGCAAGAAAACATTTTATTCTCAACATTTTTCTTTGTGTTATATCTTCATTTGTCAAAGCTCTCAAAAGCTTTCAACTTATCATCGTTTTCAACATCGAATGCTCTCAAAAGCATCATCGTTTTCAACATCGGATGCTCTCAAAAGCATCACCGTTTTCAACATCGAATGCTCTCAAAAGCATCATCATTTTAAACATGTTTACAACTTTTATTAACAACACAGGACCTCAAAGTCCGAGTTCTCAATCACGAAGCCCCTAGACCGTTGCAATCAGTCTTAGGTTCGTGGTAATAGAAAACATCTCAAAACGTTTTAACTTCTTTACGTAGATACCCAGTCTACAACACAACGAACCTTAATACCCCGACGTCTCGGTTATTAAGTTCCATAACATCGTTTTACATTGTTTTTGTCTGTGAAAAACAAATCCAAAATAAGACAACGTCATAAGAACACTAGCACCCCGACATCTCGGTTACTAAGTTCTATATCGTCGCTAAGTAAAACTCATTTACAGAAAATCATTTCTACTTGAAAACTCTTTTACTGAAATTTTAGCTTTAAAATTTAAATCAATTCTGATTAAACAACTTCTCAAAACAAGTACTGCTATTTTTAAACTTTCACCATAAATAATTTCAAAACTTGTCATCGTTTATCATTTTCCAAGAAAATATTTTTAAAGTCAAACTTTGACTTTTTATTTTATATTACTATTTTATTATTTTTATTTTTATTTTTATAAATTATTTTTGAATATTAATTTCACAAAATAACTTTTTATAATATTTCGGAATTTCTTGCGTAAAAATTAGCAGTACTAAAAAAATTTCACGGTTACGCTCTCACCGTGACTCATAAATTACTTTTACACTAATAAATCATTAAAATAATAATATTTCTCAAAAATTCATTATTTTTACAAAATAATATTTTCCGCAATTATTATATTCCAACATTTCCCATAAAAACATTGAATATAATTTTCACAGCTTATTATATCTTTTATCTGATTAATTGGTTGTGCACTGACCACTGTCAGGCCTCTCAAACAACATCCAACATTCATCATTCAACAACATCATCATAATTATATCACCAGGCAGATCATGCATCATAGCAACATAATATACTACTACAGATAATTAAATAATTTAAAAGCAGATAAATCACCTATACACAGATAAACAACACAACGTAAGCCACATAAACAAATAACCACAACCACATATAAATCATATAAATCACACTACACACAAATAGTTATAGAGAAAAATCCCTTAGGTAAGCTCCCCTTACCTCTTGAAGACTCGAACTAAGGGTTTCAAATAATCTCCCGATTTGATCCGGTTTCCTCCGTCGGCTTTAGGTCAAACCAACTCGATCGATTCCTTCATAACGGATTGCAACCAAAATAAATCAAAATCAAACAACAACACACTTAAATCAATAGGGGTAGGGTTCGGCCTCTTCTAAAATTTTAGGTTAAGAAAGTTAAAATTTTGTTAACTTAGGGATTTATGATCCTTAAGCAACTTAAGCATGATTAAGCACTTAATCCAAAATCATGAACTAAGAACTTTGAATGAAACTCATCTAGCTCCAAGAACTAGGGTTTCTGTTTTTCTCAAGATTTTAGGCTAGAGGTTTTAAAATTTTCTCAACTCTTGGATTTAACCAACATACAAAACCTAGAGTTGGATTCAAGTGTCACAAACAACTTTTGAATCACTAAACCATCAAGTGTTTAAACCTAGGTTTTCGGCCTTGATTGAAACAAATAGGTTAGAGTTTGATTTTAGATCTTCTATGTACTTACATACAAGAACTATCAAGGTACTTGAAGATTGAATCATGAATCAAGACATGAAAATGAAACAAAACCTATGAACACCATATTGACCTAGATTCGGCCCAGTCCAGAAATTAGGGAAAGAAATTTCTCATGATCTTATGCTTCTAGATGATGAAAATAGAGATGATTATAAGATCATAGCAATTGGTTTCATGCCAAAAGGATTTTTCTATAATTAGTTATGAATTTTTGAATCTAGCTCCATGAATTTGAAGTAAATGAAGAACATGTTGATCTAAGTCATGAATCTACAAAAGTTGTGAAGAGAAATGATTTAAATGACAAGAGAAGAAGTTTCTACCTCTTTATGATTCAAGGAAAGCAAGATTTGGATGATGTTCTTCACAAATTTCTCATGGTGTTCTTGAGAAACTTAAGGAAGAAGATGAACATAGTTAGGGTTTAGAACAGTTTTAGTATTTTGGGTAGATCTCTCAACATACTTGTCCGTTTTGGATGATCTTTATGTCGTTGGAAAGAAGAGAGAAATATGAACAACTTTGATGTTGAAAGTTTTTCTATATTCAAAATAGAAAATGGTCATAATTTCTAGGCAAAATCTGACGAATTATGAACAATTTTTAATGTTCTTGAAGTTCTTATGAGAAAAGCTAGGTTTTCAAGAAGAAGAACATGGAAATGAAAGATGAAGAGATGCTTAATGAAGAAGGCAAGAGTGAGCCGTGGGTTTTGGATAGGTTTGGTCAACTTTTCCAATGGCATTTGCTTGCAATTGTCATAAAAAGACAAGGGCAAAATGGTCATTTCATAGCAAAATTTCACTTTGTCATAAATGTGCCATTATGGCCATTATGAATCGGATAAGCTCGTCATAAATGCTCGTCAAGTCGGTCAAATCCATCATCTCTGCTACGTTGCTGACTCCTTAGTTCATTTGGCGCAAGTTTTTCCTAGAGATATCTCGACGTATACGCCCGCAACAAATATAATATTTTAATTTTTTTACCAAAATTTTCAAAACTTCCAGTATCGTAGTAAATACGATAAAAACATTTTTCATCTCGTTCACGAATTAAAATTAGGTCTTCTGAGCAGTAAACTTTTATTGTCAGTGAAAACGCAGACCAGGTTTCGTCTGAATTTTCAACCCAAAACTTCATCGTAACCCTTAGATATAAAACATGACAGGAAAATAATAGTATTTCGTCCAAAACAAATTTCTAAGTCTCGGATAAATATATATATCTATATATTTATTACCGATATTACAAAGCAGCGAAAATCGGGGTGTTACACATTGGGTGAATTCGAACTTGATGAACTCATTTTGTTCTAACACCTTCAAAGGCTCTTTTTCTATGAAATACGAATTTTCCAGGGGTATATATAGAGGTACTGTCACTAAGGGTTCTCACTCTGTGCACAAAGGGGAACAAAACGGGGTTTGAAGGTTGATTATTATATCATATATATTAATTATATAAATGTCATATATAGTCATAGACATGGATATTAAATTCTTAATTATGGATATTATCTTTGTACGGTCTCATGTGCGTATGGCCATATTCTCTTGTTGTTATTATTTCTCTTAGTTTAATTCCTCTTAGTAATTTTTCATTGTTATATATGTCATGTGTTATGTACTTATGTCCAACTGTCATAGAAGAACCTTAATTTTTCTCCACTTAATTTGTTATGTAGGGGAAAAAAATTCATCTAAGGATCGAGAGTTATAAGGTGATCATGGGTTTAATTCCTCCAATAATATAACACACTAATTATTAACAGTTGCCAATAAAAAATTTCATCTAAGGATTAAAATACCATTCTTACCATTCATTCCGGTCATTACCCACACACTCTTTCTATATAATAGTAAAGTAATTTTTTTAATAAACATAGAGACATAGAGTATATTGATTTAGAATATTATGAGAACTCTAACCCATATACAAGAGGAATTAAAAAAAAACCAAACCAAACCAAGTTTTACCATGAAACCCTTGTTGGATAGGGACATGTGGTTATTGATTTTGAGTGCTGACAACGGAAATGCACCAATATATTGATGATTCGATTATGTGCCTAAAAGAATATATGGAACTGCAACGTCTGGTTCTATATTTTTGATATAAATATTGAAAAGCTATATTTGAGTAACACTTGTCAAATGCATGAATAAACCATTTAAAAACTCAATTAAGAATATGAGCTCATGCAAACTACTTTTAAAAACTCAATTAAGAATATGAGCTCATGCAAACTACTTTGAAGTTCAGTCATATATAATAAACATTTTCACATAAATGATTTTTATGGATTATATATTCAGTCTAACATTACATCGTTGTCAGCACGAATTAAATTTATGGCAGATTAAATATGAGAATGATGCACAATTGACATATAATTTGTGCATATAATGTTTAAGGTGTAAGAAAGACTTGTATTAATGTTAAAAATGAATCCACTAGCTAGTTACTTCAAATGAATCATATAAGGTGTATTTTGTCTCATGAGTCATGTTTATCTCTACTGAGACTATTTTTGGTGCAAAATGACAAAAAACAAAACACAAAGAAAGAATGTTCTCTAACCCCATCCTTTGGCGCGTGAATTTTTGCCAAAAAAAACCGCCTCAGAGTCTTAGAAACTGTGTTTTGTAATTTTTGTAGATGATGCCAAAAATAAGATGAGAATCATCAATCATGTGTGGTCTTTTAAAGTTGAATGGTACTAGTATTTATCTTTATGTGGTAACCAGTTGAACATTTAACAACGGGAAAATGTAACCAAAAACGAGTTCATATTTTGCCTCATAAAGATATTCTTATTTTCCAGTAGGATAAAATATTTTAAGACTTATTTTTGTCCTAAATATTTTTAGGAATTTAAATTAGTACACACGATTTAAAAGGGGGGAAAACTATTTTCATCTGAAATTATATAAGATTAATAGTTTAATACATTAGATAACGTTGATGGTAGACCAAAAAAGACAAAAATAATGTTGATAGTTTAATGATAATGGCAGCTTAACAATGATTAATTAATATAATAATTCTTAATTATATATTGAGTTCAAGCATGCATATGCATATAAAAAAAATAAAAATGATATATATGGTAAATTCGGTAACTAACTGCGATAAAAAAATCCATGACATTATCAATTCTCATAAAAAATGTTGTGAATTCAGCTCTAAATTGCAGTTGAGTATTGCATAGAGATGTTCACACACACACACGAAAAATAGAATTGCAGAAAAGTAGAAGAAGACACGAGGGAATTATCATGGTTCAGGGTCAAAGATGAAATCCCCTACGTCCACACTGTGTCAATTTATTCCTCTGATCAGCAACAGTTCTAGACTTTCAGGAAGAACTACAATACTCTCCCTCACTTGCACTCAATCTGTGATCAAGAAAATGCCCAAAATCACTTGCCCTTATACAATAGATCCAAAATCACTTGCCCTTATACAATAGCTAAGACCTAATTATATATCCTATCAGTTCTAGTTCTGGACTGCATCATTGCGAGTAATTACAAATAACAAAATGATGCAACTAACAGATAACTAACTATCTAAAACAGATATCACATAGCTATTACAGGTACACCCATGTACAACACCCATGTATGCGGCCACCAAGCTACATATATTAATGCATCTATGTGCAACACCCATGTACGCGGCCAAACTACATCTGTTGTGTTTAATACATCCGTGTACTACATCCATGTACGCCTATTCTAACTGATGCTCTTTGATGATGATCCATGTAACAGCCCCCTTGGGTATTACCTCCTAATTACATGTAGAAATAAATTAAAAGAAAAAATTACTGGTTGCTTTTGAAAACTTCTATAAGTCTGAAAAATATGGGGGTAAAAATTTTTCTTTTTCTTTTCTGCAGAGTACTTCATAAACTAGTATGGACAACGCGATAGTACAAATTATATTGTACTCACCAACATACACGAACTGATTTTATTCAATAACAAAATCCTTTACAACTCACTCCTGAAAATACTTCATTATTCACAACAGAAGTTCAAATCATATAAAGGTTTTCAAACCACATGAACCGACTTCCTCAAAATACCTAACCCAAAGAGAACATCCTAAGCTGCTCATTCTAAAAGACATCATTCGGAAAGAACTCCGTAGTTCTCACCATTTTAACCATCACCAAACTTTTCAAGGATGCGGGATTAAAAGTCCCCATGCGAGGTTAGAACATTTCGGCACCACTTGCCTTGTGTATTAAGGGACATCGGGAAAAAAACCAGGAGAACCTGATATATTGTAAGGGTGAGATACCAATATATGGATGAATTATGACAACTACATACTTGTAATACAAAAGCATCAAATACAATTAAACACCATCATATACACAACATGAAAATTTCCAAATATAGTATGGCGACACAGAATTCATCGTTATTTTTGAAAAACATATGGCATCTCTATAATTCAACGTTTGATTCAATTCTCTAGAGATTTCAACTTTTTTTTTTAAAAAAATGAGCTGATCAGTCTCGATTGCCAATAAGGCACAATGTGTTTTTCCACAACACTGTCCAAAACTCCTGGCACTGTGATCAACGTGTGTGGATGTCCATAGCATACTGTCCAACACAAGGCACAACAACCCAAGCATATGGAGTTCATTGTCCATCAAGGCATAGTGAAACAACATAGCATGAAATACCCGACCCTTCAAGGTATTCATACAAAAACAGCCAAAAAATAATGCATGAGAAAATTGTAACACCCTGTATTTTACTGTTTTAAATAACAGTAATACATATAAATATGTTTATAGGTTTATTAGAGTTTTAGAAAATTATTTTGAATAAACAGAGTTTACCACTCAATTCTACTTGAGTGTATGAAGCTACGATTAAAATTTAGGTTGGAAAGTCAGGTGAAACCCGTCCCACGAATTTCATTGACAGTATTATAATACTGCTCAAAAGACCTAATTTTAATTCGTGAACGAAAGACTTACGATTTTATTTTATTTCCTACAATTCTGTATTTTTAGAAATATTTCAAAAAAAAATAAAAAAATAAAATAATAGACGTTTTTCGGGCGGAATACGTAATCGGGTAAACGACGGAATGGATTTCGGAGTTTCCAAGAGCAGATAAAGAGGTTAGCTTAGGATTTTGAGATGATTCATGGGGATGAATCACACTTTTAAGTCTAGAAGGTTCTACAAGGTTAAAGTGGCAATTTATGAATTTTACGCTTAAGTCCTTGAACTTTCTATTAATTACACTTTTGTCCCTAAGTTAGTTTCTGAGTTTTTTCAAGTGAATTGTGCCAGAATCTTTGTTCCAAATCCATTAATGGACCGTGGCCATGAAGCCCAAATTCCTTGTCCATGGATTAATTCCATAAAGCCCATTAGAAATCATATAAGTTTCCTATGTCATGTTAAGCCTTAAGCATTTTAGTGGGCCCCACATAAATGAATCCAAGCCCAAAATTTTAAGGCCCATTCGCAAGCCCAATATGGAGTAGGGGCTGCCCTCATCTTGGATGAGCCAAGATTATTCTAGAACTTTCCACATTGTTCCACATTTTTCTCCAAGATTCTACACCATTCTACTATCTTCTCAAATGTTCTCCAACATTCTAGGTTCTTCTCAAAATATCTCATGAAAAATCAGCCAAGATAAGTCAAGATGAGACCACATTTAATGTGGCACATGGTCATCATTTCAATTTATTGGCAATTTGTAAAATAGTCCTTATACTTTTGGAATCTTTGCAAAATGGTCCCTAGGAATTATTTGCACTTTAATCCTTTGAACAATCCAACTCATTGCTACTAGATCCTTCTAAAGTGGGGCAACCAACCCCTATAAATACCATCCCTCACATTTCATTTAGTTCCTATTGCCTTTTGTTCTAAAAACTCTTAAGTTTATAAGTTTTTTAGCATCACTTTGTGAAGCAAGTTCTTGGATTTCACTTGTCTTTGATCTTCAAGAGGTGAATCCTAATCTTCTTCCTTAATCATGTTTATGTTCTTCAATAAATTTCTTGATTCAAAGTTTATTTCATATTTGTTCATCACTTTTGATTTTCTAAGCCTAGAACTTTGAAAATCCATAATAAATTCTAGAAAAATCTCATGATGTTGAAACCACTTTCTATATTCTTGATATCATGCATATTATCTAAATCCAATAGCATGATGTAATCAAAAATTTCCTTCCTAATAATCTAGCCTTGGCCGAACCTATGAAGATAGGTTAGATAGGGTTTTGTTCATGTGTTGTCATGTATGATCATGTATTTCATATAACATGTATGTCTACACGCTCTAATCCATGTTAGTTTATTAAAATAAAAATCTTTACTCAAAAATCTCTATGTTGGCCGGACCCTAGGTGAATGAGATTTGATGAGTTTTATTGAAAGTTTTCATTAATGATCTTGGCAATCAAGCTATTAGTATGTATGCTTAATAAATCCAAGTTGGTTTATTAAACTAAAAACCCTAGCCCCATGAACATGTTAAGGCCGAATCTTAGTATATGAGAGTTAGGAAGTTTTGAGTTTAAAACTTAGTTGTTTAGTCACTAATCCATGATCTTGGTTTATTAAGGACCATTAATCCATGACTTAATCATGATTTGTAATTATTTGATTGTAATGGTTGAAGGTTGAGTGAGTGCAACGTATACACGATATCCGAACTTCCGAAGAAATCCACTAATTCACGAGAAACTCTCCGAAAGGTAAGAGGGGTTACCTGACGGGTCATTTGGATGGCCATATGTCCATGTTTGTGGTCTGTATATATTTGTTTATGTGGTTGTAGTGTTTCTGATTTATTTTATTTGGCTATGTGTTTTCTAGCTGTTTATCTGTGTTTCAGTTATTTATCTGCTTTTAATTTATTTAATTATCAGCATATATATATATATATATATATATATTATATTGCTATGATGCATGATCTGTCTGGTGATATAATTCTGATGATGTTGTTGATGTTGAATGTTGTTTGAGAGGCTTGACAGTGGTCAGTGCACAACCGATTAATCAGATAAAAGCTTTAATAAGATGTGAAAAGATTGTATTCAATGTTTTAAGGGGAATGTTGGAATATAATAGTGGTGGGAAATATTATTTTGGAAAAATAATGAGTTTTGAGAAATACTATTATTTTAATGATTTATCAGTGTAAAAGTAATTTATGAGTCACGGTGAGAGCGTAACCGTGAAATTTTTTTAGTACTGCTAATTTTTACGTAAGAAATTACGTAATATTATAAAAAGTTATTTTGTGAAATTAATATTCGAAAATATCTTATTATAAAAAAATTAAAAATAAAAAAAATATTAAAAAAAAGAAGTCAAAGTTTGACTTTAAAACTCTTTCTTGCAAAATGATAAACGACGACAAGTTTTGAAATTATTTACAGTGAAAGTTTAAAAATAGCAGTACTTATTTTGAGAAGAAATTTATTCAGAATTGATTTAATTCTTAGAGTTGAAGTTTCAGTAAAAGAGTTCTTGATGATTTGATATTTTATAAACGAATTTCAAGTAGAAAGGATTTTCGGTAAATGAGTTTTGCTTAATGACGTAAAGGACGATATGGAACTTAGTAACCGAGACGTCGGGGTATTAAGGTTCGTTGTGTTGTAGACTGGGTATCTACTTAAAGAAGTTAAAACATTTTGAGATGTTTTCTACTACCACGAACCTAAGCCTGAGGCATCAGTCTAGGGTTTCGTGATTGAGCACTCGGACTTGGAGGTCCTGTGTTTTAACGAAGGTTTTAAAGATGTTTGAATTTATGGTTGGTCGAAAGCTTTTGAGAGCTTTGACAAAGAATGATATAACACAAAGAAAAGTGTCGAGAATAAAGTGTTTTCTTGCATGCATTTGGCAGACGTGCCCACGGTTCTATGTGTGATTACCTTGCGGCGTCAGGTATTTCATGCTACGATGTTCCTCATTGTGCCCGGGGTTTGGACAATGAGACCCCATCTACGAAGTTATCAGTGTGCCACGATGTTGGACAGTGTGCGATGGGTTTTGGTTGTGTGCCTGTGGCTGCGTGCCTGTGGCAATCGAGTCTGATCAACTCATCACGAGGTTGGGATATCTCATGAGATTAAGTACGAAGTTTTAGAGCCTGAATATTGAAGTGTTCATGCATTCAGATTTTAAAACGACGATGTTCGGGTGTGAGACCCTTTGATATATTGTGTTGTATGCTAATTTAATTCTGAGAAATTAACTGATCTGGGTTTGTATATGTTTTGTTGTGTCGTACATATGGTTCTCGAGTTATGATCCAATTGTCGGTTTCTCACTCTTGCATGTTTCATTTGTGGTTTCTCTTCTGGGTTCTACGTGGTGGAATTATGATGAACCTCTTAAGGACTATGGCGTCTACAAGAAGAAGAATGTTTAGTTTGGGGCATGCTGATGCTGCTTCTTTTTGTCGTAGCGTTTGACCAGCTTAGGTTTACGTTAAGTTATGTTTTAGGAATAATCTTTTCATTATAAATGTTTAAGTGTGAAACATACGAGGCAGTATAGCTGTATGACTTATATATATAGATATATCTAAGTGTGATTATGTGAACGTTGTTGTGACGATGTTGAAAAGAAAAAATTTTATCACCATATTTCGAAAAGATAAACATTGAGAAAACATTATTTTTTGAAAGCAACCAGCAAATTAAGTTTTATTTCCGCAAACGGGTAACCATGTGATGACCCGAGTTAGGTTGTCGCAAAAATCATTTTATTTTTGCAGCTTTTCTTTGTGTTTCATTCTTTCCTTTGTCGAGCCCTAAGGATCACGACCATCCATAAATTTTCAACGTGTTAAAACTCTTATTATCAACAAAAGACCCTTAGGTCCAAGTGTCTAATTACAACAGTCCTGGACCTATGCATCAGTCTTGGACTTTGTGGTCGTAGAAAACAACTTTCACCATTTTACTAATTTCACCACGTTTTAATATAACGTGTATAGGACACAGTCCATAGCAACGTACTCAGGACACACAGTCCATAACAACTTACTTAGGACACACAGTCCATAACAACGTGACACGGATCATAGATCAATGTGTTTTTTTTAAACACTAGTATCCTGAAGTCTCGGTTACTAGGTTCACTGTTCAACGTTTTTTTGTTCAGTGAAAATACAAATCCAAAAACAAAACTTCCGTAACTTATCCAAGTTATCGGAAATTTTTATTTTGAAATAAGGCCTTTTGAAAAGGCGTTTTTTCTTTTGAAATTCATTTCAAAAAAAATTGAGTTATAGAAAGTCTCTTTCTTTTCAAAAAAAATATTCATCTTTACTTTGGAAAAGATTTATTCTTTTTCCAAAAATACTGAAAAACTTTTTGAGAGAAAACTTTTTCTAAAATATTGAGAACTAAAATCTCTTCATAAAGAACTTGAAATTGAAATTGTTTTCCTTCTATGGTTCTTCACCATAAAATAGTCTCAAAACTTAGGTTTTTCATAGAATAACATCTTTAAATTTCCAAGTAATCTCTCTTTTATTTTTATAAAGAACAATTTTATTTAAAGTTCTTAAATCTTCACCAAACATTTAAAAGAATATTTTTCTTTCTCTTTTATCAACATGTTGCTTCAAAATCTAAAATCTTTATTTGTGGCTCTTCATATAAGTTTTCTTAAGGCTTTTACCGTATATTAATAATTGAGCTCTAACCCATGGTTAGGCTTCTATGCAACAACCAAGCAACTTACAACAATTTGGACAATGCTAATAAAATATGTGCAACAACCAAACAGCTTTCAATAAGTATAACATGGTCAACATCATGCACATATTTATAATTCATCATCAATCATACATACAAGTAAATCAATCCAATATATCATCAAGGTCATGAAATTCAAAATTTTCACTAAAACAACCACATCAACAATCAACTTCAAAAATCACATATAGTCAAACACATCAAGCATATAGTTATCATAATTTAAATATCCCTCAAGTTTTCTCCCCTTACCTGATTTGTCGGGTAGTAAGGGTCTTTGTTTTCCCGGTCTTTGTCCAGAGCGAACGTTCTTTGCCCACAGCGTGCCTCAAGTCTAAAAATTAAGCATATGACTTAAATTAAAATAACAAAGTCACCTTATCTTTCTATGTATGAATTTTGGGCCATGGCTAAAAAAATGATGCTAGAGATGTCAAATCTTTTAAAAATTCTTGGATTACATTTGACCCAAGACTTACGTCTATGTATACATATACTTTAATCCCATATTTTTATATCTTTAACTTAATAACTGGTTTATAGTCCATTTCATGCCAAAAATCTTTACTCGATCATGATAAAAGACATTATTTTTAAAATCATATTTTTCATTCAAAAATTTGGGTGAACTCTTTTGTAAAATAATTTTCAGAACAGTAGTGTGTTTAAATTGTGAATGATCATTCAAATGACCTTCAAAATCGTTGAAAATTTATTTGAAGCTACCCAACTCACATATAAACATATTTTAGCTTGTCCCATGTCAAAATTCAAAGGCATTAATTTATTAAAAATCCCACACTGCCTCTGTTTGTACAGGATTTTCCAGAAATCCGAGTTCACCAACATGCAACTTTATGAAATTGTTTCTCTTTATATACACATGTTAAAATCTCATATCTTCAACCAAACTTTAATTTTACTTTATTATTAACCCAGAAAATTTGATATAAGTTTTTAACCTTTAAGATCATACTCAAAATCATCATGCAACCCATGATGTTTATAATTTCGCAGACAGCATTTTGTTATGCTTTGACAGGTGTTTTGATCTAGTAAGTCTTATTCAAATACTTACATATTATAAATCAAATTAAAGCCTCAGAAGTCTTCTTTCCAAATATGTATTTATTTTCCATAAATCCATTCTGTATAAAAACTTATGGGCTTACGAATAAAGATATATCATGCTGCCAGAATCAAATTCTACACAAGTTATCCACATCAAGTTATTATCTTCACTCTAGCATCATCCACAAGCCATAAAACCAACATGCAAGGGTCCTAGACCCTCAATGAAAACATACAATACAAAGAAAATCATAAAAATCATTATATTCCTCTCATGCATGTAATTAAAATGATCATCAAAGTAAGCAAAAATTGAAACTAGGCCTCATCAACTCTCATGGCTTAGAGTTTCGGCCATGGGTGTGAAAATGGGAAAGAAAACTCATTTTTTATTTTAACTCATGAACTTAGAAATACATGCATCAAGTATTTTGAGACTTGCATGTGAAAACTCTTAACAAAATCATAGTCTTTCCTCCACTAGGAATTCGGCCACCCTAATATTGTGCCTTGAAAAATCTTTTTGGTTACATGCAATTACATAAAGTGATAGTAGAGGAAAGTATGAGTCCATTAAAATTAGTTTCATGCTCAAAGATTTTTCTAAAGGTTTTTCTTAAAATTTTAACTAAATCTACAACATGCAACATAATTTAAATAACATGCATGCAAGTAAAAATAGATTTTTGTTGAAGAAATGAAGAGTAGAGGAGAAGGAGTATACCCTTATGATGTTGAGAGGTTGAAGATGAAGAGGACTTGAAAGCTTCTGAGTGTGATAATGGAGATAAATTTGAAGTGATTAAGTGAGTAGAATAGTAAGTGAGTGAGTGAGTGAACTTTGAGAGAAATAGCAAAAGTGAAGTAGGATGTTGAGGAGGGTATTTATAGAGGAATTAGGGGGGAGGGGCGCTTCTGCCATGTTGTGGAGAAAATGGGACTTTTCAAATTTTTGTTAAAACAAAAACTAGTTTTTAAATAAAATAAGGTTACTTGTAATATAAAGGGAATAATTATATGTGTAAGGTTATGATGGATTGAAATTAATGCAAACACTATTCACATCAACTCAAGTCTCTTCAAATCTGCATCAAGTCCATTTAAATAGATTTTGTTCTTTTCCGGTTTCGTTGCTTTCCCGACTGTGAAAACTGATCGTATTTTCTTTCGTTAATTTTCCACCCGAAAATTTTAATATAATTGAAAGAAATTTTTTAAAATCATGGAAATGGTTATAATTTAGTTAAGAAAATTAAAATTTTATTTTACTAATCGAAATTCATTTTCTGGGTCAGTACAGCTTAACTGATCACGGTGAAAACTCAGATCGGGATCGGCTGAAATTACTTTCGGAATATTTTATAGTAGTTTCCTACTATAAAATAAATCATGAAAATAATTTAGATTCATTAAAATAATTTAGAATGTTAAACATTCACACATATAGATAAACACAAATTATAGAAAACAGAAAAATCGGGGTGTTACAATCCACCAGACTCTAACAAATCTCCACCTTGGATTTTCAGCACTCGATCAGTGTAGAATAGCTCAGTCTCCTGCAGAAACTCACATTGAGAAATTTAAAATGTTCACCAAATTTAAACATTGTTTAAACTTCGCATTTGGAACCACCTTGGTTAGCATATCAGCTGGATTCTCTGCACCAGCTACCTTATGCACATCAATTTCTCCTTTTAGCAATGATATCTCTGATGTAATGCATCCTTATATCAATGTGCTTTGTCCTCTCATGGAACACTTGATTCTTAGAGAAACAAACTTTGACTATCACACCACACTGTTACAGAACCTGTTTTCCCTTCAAGCTCATTAACCAGCCCTTTGGGCCATATAGCTTCGTTTATAGCTTAGTGAGAGCTATATATTATGCTTCTATGGTTGATAAAGCCACAATTGACTGTATATTTGCCTTCCAACTTATCACACTTCCATACAAAGGAAACAAGTAGCCTGTTAAGGACCTCCCCTTGTCAATGTCCCCTGCAAAGTCTGCATCCACAAAGCCAGATAGACCATTCTCGCATTCTGTGAAATTTTCATATAACAAGACAATTGAATTTAACCTTTCAAATATCTAAAGCTCCATTTAACTACACTCCATTGTTCCTTTCCCGTATTGGACATAAATATGCTCACTAAACTAGCAGAATAAGCCTAATCAGGTCTAGTGCAAATTATTGCATACATCAAACTGCCTGTAGCATCTAAGTATGGTATATTCTGCATATACCTGCACTCTTCATCAGTTTGTGGAGACTGAGTTTTGACAGTTTGAAGTGTCCAGTAATAATAGTTATTACTGGTTTAGCATCAAGTATATTGAATCTCTTTAGTAACTTTTGTATGTAGTTGGACTGAGATAAAAATAGCAAACCTTTATCTCTTTTTCTAACAATTTCCATACCTAAGATCCTTCTTGCAGCTCCCAAATCCTTCATCTCAAATTCTGATTTTGAGCATATTTTTCAAGTTCCATATTGCATTGATGTCTGCACTTGCAATAAACATATAATCTACAAAAAGTAACAAGTAGATGAAGCAGCCAGACCTCTTTTTCTTGTAATATACAGCTATCATATGAGCTTCTACTGTATCCATTTGCAATTACAAAAGTGTCAAAACTTTTGTACCACTACCTAGGAGACTGTTTCAGTCCATACCAGGACTTTTTGAGTAGACATACCACCTTCTCCTTTCCTTGTACTTCATATCCTTCTGGCTGTTTCATATAAATTGTTTCTTCTAGTTGTCCATGTAGAAATGTTGTTATTACATCCATCTGCTCCAATTCAAGATTGTGGACATCAACAAGAGTCAATATGACTCTAGTGCTAGTGTGTTTAACAACTGGAGAGAAGATTTCATTGAAATCGATTCCCTCTCTTTGAGTGAAACCTTTTGCTACAATACAAGTCTTGCCTTTTATCTACCCTTTTCAACTCCTTCTATCTCTGGCTTCTTGATAATCCATTTGCATCCAACAACCTTTTGTTTTTCTGGTTTTTCAACAAGTTCCCATGTATCATTTCTGATCAGGGAACTCATTTCCTCTGTCATGGCTTGCTTCCAAAGCTCACTGTCAGGCCTGGACATTGCATCTTTCTAGGAAGTAAGATCTGATGCTTGATCATCAGCTTCTATATTTAAAGCATATGCTATGATATCTACATAGCCAAATCTCTATGGTGGTTTGATATGTCTCCTCTCCCTGTCCTTGACCAAATTATAAGATGTTTCAGGTTCATCAAGAACATGTGAATCTATATGTTCATGATGAGGTTCTACAGTCGAGTCTCCTCCAGAATTTGAACTTCCTGCAGGTTTCTCCACCTCCAAATGAACTCCATGATCATCTTGTACCTGCTGTGTTGCTGGTTGTGCAATTTCCTGATCATTTTTCAGCATGTCTTCCTCTCTGAAAACCATATCTCAGCTAATTATAGTCCTTTGACTTGTAGGATTCACCAACCACACCTCGTATCCTTTCACTCCTTCTGGATAGCCTAAGAAGATTCCCTTCTTAGCTCTTGGTTCAAGTTTTCCATCATTGCTATGAATATACACAGTGCATCCAAAAATCTTCAAGTTCTCATAGTTTGGAGCCTTGCCTGTTCATATCTCTTCCGGTGTCTTAAAATCAATTGCAGCTGAGGGACACCTATGGATCAAATAGCATGCTGTGCTGGCAGCCACACCCCAAAAACTTTTGCTCAGTTTTCAGTGTGACAACATGCATCTCATCCTCTCGAAAATGGTCATGTTCATTCTTTCAGCAAGCCCATTTTGTTGAGGGGTCATTCTCACTGTTTTGTGCCTTTTGATCCCGTCGTCCTTGCAGAATTCATTGAACTCCTCATTCAAATACTCTAGTCCATTGTCTATTCTCAGCACCTTCACACATCTCCCTGTTTTGTAATCCTGATTTTTGTGCTTTAATAGGGAAACCCATACCTTTCTTGACCAATCATCAATGAAAGTTATGAGATACCTTGCTCCTCCCAATGAAGGTACCTTGGCTGGCCCCCATACATCAGAATGCACATAATCTAGAATGTCATTGGTTGTATGATTTGCTTTATGAAACTTAACTCTCTTTTGTTTACCATAAATGTAATGTTCACAAAAGTCTACCTTTTCACAATTCTCAACACCAATTAAACCTTGCTTTTGTAATTCTTCTAACCCTCTTTCACTCATATGGCCTAATCTATAATGCCAAAGCTTAGTTGAAACAGATTTGGAAATAGAAACCAGGCCAGATGAGTTCAAGACTGTGTTATCTTGCAACCTATAAAGACCATTCTGCCTTGTACCCTTCAATATCTGCAATGAACCTTTGCAAATCTTTAAGACTCCACCTTCACCCTTGAATGAACAGCCTGCTTGATCCAGCATGCCTAGTGAGATCAAGTTCCTCTTTAGCTCAAGGAATATGTCTTACATTTTAGAGAAAATTCACAGCCCCATCCTCCAATTTCAGTTTGACGGTGCTAGCACCAATGATCTTGCCGGCCATATTATTGCCCATGAGAACTTTTCCATCATCAATTTTTACATCTACATTTTTAAGATCAAGAACTGCTTTTGTAAACAAAGAAACATGTTCTTTGATTGACATACCTTTTTCCATCTTCAATTGATGAAGTCTCTTTTTCAGGTATACACTCTTCAATTTCAGCCAAACTCCAGCTGCAATTGTCTCCTCAGCCACCACTTTGAGAACTTCATCAACAAGTGAAAGAAGATGGTGCTGTGAGCTTTGCTAACAAAATCCTTCTTCTCCTTTTCGGTGAGAGATTCTTGAAGCTTTGCAATGCCTCCTAACACATCTTCAAGACCTTGGTGAACAAGAAGACCTTTCATCTTTAGCCTCCAAAGACTGAAATCGTTTTCACCAGTGAACTTCTCTATATCAAATTTGGTTGGTCCCATTGCGGAATCACCTCCAAAACATGGAGCTCTTGAAGCCAATTATTGTGAATTCAGCTCTAAATTGCAGCTGAGTATTGCATAGAGATGTTCACACACACACACACGAAAAATAGAATTGCAGAAAAGTAGAAGAAGGAACAAGGTAATTATGTGGTTCAAGGTCAAAGATGAAAACCCCTATGTCTACACTGAGTCGATTTTATTCCTCTGATCAGCAACAGTTCAAAGACATCCAGGAAGAACTACAATACTCTCCCTCACTTGCACTCAATCTGTGATCAAGAAAATGCCCAAAATCACTCGCCCCTATACAATAGATAAGACCTTATATATCCTATCAGTTCTAGTTATAGACTCTGTTGCGGAGGAGCTACAAATAACAAACTGATGCAACAAGCATATAACTAACTAACTGAAACAGATATCACATAGCTATTACAGATACACCCATGTACGCGATCTGTTGTGTTTAATACTTCCGTGTACTACATCTATGTATGCCTATTCTAACTGATGCTCTTAGATGATGATCCACCAGACTCTAACAAAAACATATGATTGGAAAGAAAAGGGTTAAAAAATGATTTTCAATTATATATATTGAATAAGGATTACCAGAGCCATTCGAAAAAAAAAAGGATTTTCATAGCTCTGAGAATATAGTAATATTAAAACTCTCAAGGGAGAGTTTTGCTATCCTTATGGTCCTAACTACACGACTCAAGATTAATCTCCCCGATTACGCGTGGTGGAATATATCTTGAGAAAAAAAATACCGAGTAAGGATACCAAAATAGAAAATTAAAAGATAATAATTAATATTTTATTAATATATTATTATAGTATGTAATATCTTCTATAATGACTAATATATATATATATATATATATATATATATATATATATATATATATATTTGAAACAGAAGAAGTATTAGTTAATTAATTGAAAATATAATTTATTAAATAAAAAGTATTTTTATATTAAAACAAAAGAAAGCAAGACTTTAAGACAAGTTGTGCAAAGCAAAGCTATTAACAGTCAATTTACAAAAATAAATAAAACAAAAAGTGGGATATTATTGTGCACTGAAAAAAGTGGGATATTCCTTGAATCTCTGTCGTGTTAACACATAAGTCTTGATGATGTGTCATTGTCCAGAGAAGATAATTTCCCTTGAGGACAATTAACTTTTGTATATATAATATATTTATGGTTTAATTACTCTGTAGGTCCCTGAACTTTTTGGGAATTTTAAAATTGGTCCCGATACTAAAAATTTTGTAATTGGATCCTCGAACTTTTATAAAGATTTCAATTGGGTCCATGAACTAAAAAGTTTTCTAATTGGGTCCCCGAACTTATATAAAATTTTCAATTGTGTCTTGGGATAGGGTTCCATGAAGTGGTTGTTAAGTTTGCTGATGTGAAACATGACCTGGAATCTGATGTAGTGTAGAGTTGACTGAAAAGTCAACAATGTCCGATTTTGACAAATGAGCACTCTTTTTCATATGGAAACGACATTCTAAGCAAAACGACAATTTTTACTTTTACCGTAATTTTAGGAGTATTTTTGTAATTTTGTTATGTAAGGACTTTTTTTGGTTTTTTTTTTGTTTTTGCTTTAGGGTTTTGTTGACACTATATATATTTGTTTTAGCCTTCATTAGAGGCAGCTTGGTATTTAATAAAATATGGGAAGTTTCTCAATTTTCGTGTTGTCAACCTCTCGGGTATTCGTCGAATCAATGAGTTGTTGAATCATTGTCCGTTCCATCACCTACGCTGCATCAGATTTAAGGTGGATCAAGGAATGGTATTCCACATTGGGTTGCTGGAATTGTTGGTTGGGTTTGAGGCTGTAGATGTGGTGATCTTATTTTGGACTCATACAGTTGTTTTGGGGGATTTTTGCTTGGGTACATATAGGCTTATTGGATATGAATAGTTGTTGGTTTTTATGATGTTGCTCTTTGTATATTTGATTCAGTTTCTGATTAGGGACAATATCATTTCTACAAAGACTACTTTTGTTTTGTTGTATACAGGTTTAGGCACCCCTCATGCTCGTTATTAATATAATTTTGCTTATAAAAAAAAGTGTCACGTGTACATATACTTCATCAGCTTAAGACCACAGAACTACGTGTACATGTAATTCATTTCCATTTCTAATGCTGATCTAATAACACCAATTCTAACGTTCATTGGACACAGTGACACCTATTTCTGGTAAACTCAATCTCCACTGCTTAATATTGCTTCACTTTTTGCCTCAAAAAAAATATTGCTTCACTTTGCCGCAGTAGTTCTCTCTCTCTCTGGTGATGCTTTTCTAGCTTTGCATGTTTGTTGTATCATTTAGGTCTAAGTCAGTTGTAAGTGGGAGAGTGTTCATGCTGTTGTCATTAACTACTGATATTCAACCTTAGCCGCTTTGATTTTTAGAAAGAAAACAAAAAAGATTTTCATGAACAAAATGTTCTAAAGTGTAAACCCCATTTTACCCAAGTGGGGTTTGTTCATTATTTGTTTTCATGATCAGTTGCTAGCTCTAGTTTTTTTCTTGAATGGTTCTATTCTAAAATTCTGGGTCTTTACCAAATTATTGTTAATTTTACTGATTTTCTTTTACATTTGGAGTTTTGATATATTTTTTTTTCGTTGTTGTGTTCTTTGGAATAGTTTAATTTCCAATATTATCATATTTGAATTTTGTTCTGAAGTGTATATATGTTGACCATATAGGGGCGTGAAGTAAATGAAGATATGGCAAGTCTTCTTACGGTTAGAACTTTGTATGTGGGAGGTGAAACCAGAAGAAACGACAATGATGTTGTCGAAGGTGAAGGACGACGTGGCTCAAAATTTTGGATGAAAATGAGGTTTTTGGTAGGTTGCATGGCTTTTAGGTCCGAACCTAGAGGCTCCTCAAATCGCAATAGAAACCGAGGTGGTATTCTACCTTGTTACTTGCTAGAGTGTTTTTTTGGTGAATACTATTCTTGCTAGAATTTACGTCATTTTATAATTATAATGGAATATTTAATTACTTTAAATAAACACAGATATCGAATTGTTTGATACATTCGATTCTATAGTAATAAGGTAGGACTAAATTTGGGTGAATCAGATATGAGATAATTGAATGTCCAATCATTCAAGTCGGATCGAATTTTACAAATCTTTGATATAATCAAACCATTCATCCATTTAAATTTGGGTTGATTTGGAAGGATTTATTGGGTTACCCCATTTTTAAAAATAATTTAATTTTAATTTTTTAAAACTAGTAATTGAAAAATTAGGATTGTAAGGAATGGAAGAGGATATTAGGGATTAGAGTTCTTCTGTCACTCACGGATTCAAAATAGAAAAGTAGGTGATTTGTCTTTAATATATATATATATATATATATATATATATATATATATATATATATATATATATATATATAAATTTAATAATAATAAATGTTCCAATCATGTTGTAGAGTTCAAAATTCTTGAAGCCGAGACCCTAATAAACAGTGTTCGAATTTAACAATTAAACTCTATCCAAACATTAAGTGAAATATAATATTAGATACAATATAATTAGATACAATTATGAAATAATATTTTTTTCCTAAGCTCTAAGGGAAAAACCACACAAGTAGGCTTGATAATGAAAATGACATTACAAGTATATGGACTTACCTTTATGATGACCTAAATAGGAAGCAATTAGGTTACCATTCTTAAATAATTATCTCTTCCAATGATGTTGTGATTGTCCTTTCATACGTTACATTGTGTTTCTCTGCCTTCTGTCATGTAAACTCTATTTTCAATTATGTATCAATACTATGTTATATGCTAACGGAAATACTTGTGAAACACAGTTAAATAAATGCTGCTTTTGTGAAAGTGTTTAAATGTTGTGTTAATTGCCTATTAAATTTGATCTGATATCTTTTTATCTATAAATCAGCAGGAACTATAACTAGAAATGATAATGGTAGAAACCGATCAGTATCTAGAACCAACAACAGTTCAGAATCTATGTCCCTTCCAACCTTAAGCGAGGAACTAAAGGCTTATCCCCATCTTCTAATGTTCTCCTATCTTCAGCTTAAGTTGGCAACAAGGGAATTCAAGCCTGAAAATATTCTTGGTCAAGGGGGATTTTGTTCTGTATACAAAGGTTGGATCAATCCAGATGGGGTCTCTCAAGCAAGACCTGGAATTGGAATGCCAGTTGCTGTGAAGACTCTTAACAAAGAGGGGCGTCAGCGTCATAAGGAATGGCTTGTATGGGACCTTTGCTAACCTTAAATATGTTTCTTTATTTGCTAGCCATTTATTTGCACCACTTTTTCTTTTTTCCATTTGGATTTGGATTCTCTCAAGCGGTGTAGTCGAAAATTTTATATAGCTACCGCATGCGGTAGCCAAGGATATTGGGATATCCTTAAATGCATTCAAGGGTTCAGATCAATCAATACATATACATTCAATAGTTGAAAATTCACTGCAGAGAGGCTGGAGAGAGATGGATTGGAGACAATCCAAATACATTTTTTTAATGCTATGCTTTACATAACTTACTATCTTGTAAAATGCTATGCTATGCAGGCTAAAGTTAGTTATCTTGGTGAACTTCAACATCCGAATCTAGTTAAATTGGTTGGTTATTGCATTGAAGATGAACAAAGGATGCTTGTGTATGAGTTTATGCCTCGAGGAAGCTTAGAGCATCATCTGTTTAGGAGTATGTCTTTCAACTTATTATTTAAAGAAATTTGTGGTCTCGTCAATCAATACAAGTTTATTGTCTTCTAATTAACAACACGTTTGGTAATATTATAGTAATCAGGTATGAATACTCCTGCATTTCTTTGTGTGATAAAATGTATACAAATTATGTGCATGATTATTAAAAAAAAAGCAAGAGAAGATTTTTGAACAATCTAGATAACAGAAAGTTATAATCTGGTAATCAAGTGTAAAAATGTTTTTGAGCTTGGAAAGATGACTTGTGATCTTAACAATATGTATTAATAGGTACATTTTAACTGTAATTGGGGATTGAAGTGAAAGTGCTTCAGTTAATCTCCACAGTGTCACCTTTTATAAAGTCGTCAACCAATGAACATTATAATGAGAACATTGCTACCTGAATTCACCCTTATATTGGAATTCTGTTATTTCAATTTATTTATTTAACAACTAAGTCAATAAATGTATATATGTTGGAGGGTACATCACAGAATAAGTACTTACATCATACATTACTAGGATCTGGGCTCCTACCATGGTCTACAAGAATAAAAATTATTCCGGGACTTCAAAACATCTAATGTCCTGTTGGATGCGGTAATTAACTAGAATGTTGCATACTAATATTCAAGTTTTCTACACTCAGCTTTTCCCTCATCTAAACATTTTCTATTTCAGGACTACAATGCAAAACTCTCTGATTTTGGGCTGGCTAGAGATGCCCCAGATGGAGACTCAACTCATGTGACTACTAAAGTGGTGGGAACACATGGCTATGCAGCCCCTGAGTATGTGATGACTGGTTAGTATGGTCCAAATATAAAGCATCCTTTCTTCTATTTCATGTTGTTATGAGAATGCCATCCCTTGAGTTTGAGTTGTCTTTAGTCCATCCAAGGTTTTAATTAAATTACAGTTGCGGTTGTTGTCATGTTACGTTTTTCGTTATTGCAAATAATTGTGGGAAAATGCGATCGATGCAGATATAATTGCGACCGCAATGTGATTTCGGAGACTACCAAAACCGCAATATTGTGACCTCAGTTGCGGTTTTGGACCCAGATTTAAAACCTTCGGTCCATCTAATTGATAGAGCAATGGATAAAAGCTTATGTTTACCTTGTTTTGTACTTGCCATTATCTTAATTTGGTTGCCATTTATGTAACCACTTCATCTGTATAATAAAATTAGTATGGCAGTGACTCACTTAAGTTCAAACGGCTTTTTATTCAAAACTTCTTCACTGATACCTATAAATATTATTTTTACTGGTTCATTCTTCAAGTCCATGGAATTGCTCCTTTCATATCTGATACTTAATATCCTTTTGACGTGTGCTTATGCATGCTTGCCAGAAGGGCTCTTTATATGTATAATGTAGAAAATGGTTGTGACTTGATTCTTGCTATAGTCCCATTTTCTTGCTGTTACCGTAGCCACATAAGAGATGATTCTACTTACTGTTATGCTGTGTGGAACCCTGCAAATCATTAATGTTGAACTTAATTAGGGTTTAAATGTTAAAAGAATTAGGAATAACTAAGAATCTACATGCTTAACTTGGAATGAAACAAGAAAATCTATTATGCAATGCAACTAATGGAAGCCAAACTTAAGTTTCCATTTAAATTCAAGACACTTACTGCAAATGGATGATTACGAATATATATATATATATATATATATATATATATATATATATATATATATATATATAGCTAGGTACACATCACTGTTTTTGTTTGAGGCAATTATGGGAAATGGATTTATTAATGACTAAGTTTTATCTCAATGGTAATGTTGCTTATTTATGGCTTGTTTACTACATGATGGATGTTTGATTTTTCTTATTCTTTATATGGCTGCCCTCAATAGGGAAAAGTTTAAAATGTGGTCACGATCAACCCTATATTTGTTGCAATCACATTTTCTAAGAAGAGGATGAGGAAATATTTGTTTACAAAGTATATTGATTATTGATTATTGATTATTGCGATTTCTAAACATGATAGATATAGAAATAATGTATAATTATGCTTCAGTGCTGCATGCATTGCAAATTTCTTCTCCTTTTAGGGTAGTATTTTATTTACATTGGTTGTTGTCCCCCTTTTTGTAAATGGGTTGGTGTACCCGAGTACTCCTTATAATAGAAATTTGGTTTACCGAAAAACAAATTTTCTTCTCCATTTTGTTCTATCTAAACACACATGAAAAAGCTTCTAATATATTTTATGGCTATTTTATATGATCTTGGATTGCCTAACATGTTGTATATATCTTGTTACAGGACACCTTACATCCAAAAGTGATGTATATAGCTTTGGGGTTGTGCTGCTAGAAATGTTGACTGGCCAGAAAGCAGTGGACAAAACTAGGCCTCAGGAGCAAGAAAACTTGGTGGAATGGATGAGGCCACAACTTAAGAACGGCTCAAGGTTACATAAAATGATGGATCCTAGACTTCAAGGTGAATACTCAGTAAGAGGTGCTCACAAGACTTTAAGGTTGGCTTCTATATGCCTTTGCTTTAAGACCACTGATGAGTGAAGTGGTTCAGACCTTGAAGACTGTGTCTGAATTCAGTGACACCCCTCCTTCTTCACCTTCATATCAGGTCATGCATGCAAGCCCTTTCAACCAAGGTGGTGGTGCTAATAGATATGGTCTCACCAGAGATGGCTCAAGCTCAGCCGGCTCGAGTTCAGGCTCAGTAACTTCATCACCAATTAACATGACATGCCGCTTTCCAGTCTCTCCATCAAACTTGGTGGTGGAAGGGCTTGAGATGTGAATGATTCATCTGAATCTTATTCATCTTTTCTTATATTTCATGGTAGTAACTTGGACTTTATATTATATTAGAGAAACTGAGGTTTACATAGGAAATTATCTTGCATCCTTTTTCTTTGATCAGCACAGCAATTATAGGGCCTTGCCATAGCATGAGTTTAAATTTGATTCCTCTGAGATTGATGGAGCCCTAAACCTGTAGGTTTAACTGTTTTTAATTGAATAAATTGTTAGCTTGTTGCCTTTCTTGTCATATCTTTTTGGAAAAATAGGTAAATTGGTCCTATATGTTTATTTTATTTTTCATATTGGTCCTACAAGTTTTTTATTTTTCAAATTGGTCCTGCACGTTACGTTCTGTTTTCACATTAGTCCTTTCCGTCAATTTTGACCTAACGTCGTCAGTTTTGATGCCACGTGTCGGACTAAGGTGATAGCCATGTCAGATCAAAACTGACGGTGTTAGGTCAAAATTGACAGAAATGACTATGGTGTAAACAAAACGTAACGTTTAAGATCAATTTAAAAAATAAAAAACTTATAAGACCAATGTGAAAAATAAAATAAACGTATAAGACCAATTTACCTATTTTGCCTATCTTTTTATTTATTTTTTTTTTGTGGGGTGGGGGTGGGGGTGTTACTTTGTTGAAAAATAAACTTGATTTAGGGTGGGCTTTAGTTATCTAAATAAGAACTCATTTCAAAAACAGTCTAAATTAATCTATTCTAGAAGAATCTACTCTAGTGAAAAATATAGAGTTTAGTAGTAGCTTGATATTGTAAAGAAATCTCTAGAGGGACATTTGTAACCATTAGATTAAAATGTCTTGGCATAATCTTAGTCATTGGTTAAGGAGGTGCCATTAGTATAAATAGGGGTCATAGTCTTGAGTTTGTATCAATAAAATAAACGTACAAATATGATTTGAATCCAAGAAAAAACATCCTGTCCATATCATTTCAACTACTTCTCCTATTTTTCTATACAACTCATAGGAGCAATACACCAATCCGAGAATGAACTACCATCATGAGCACCTGAATTAAACCAATGCCAGTAGAGTGCTTTGATCCTGTCCAAAAGATGAACAAAATCTGCAGGCACAAAATTAAGCAACCTCCTAACTTAACCTGTCTACTAATTCCATCACCAAAAAGCACCATGAGTTGGGGAATAGCTGCTGGAATAGGAAAATCAGCCCCCAACCATACCAGAATGTCAGACCAAATTAGTTTAGAGAAGGAGCATTCTAAAAATAAATGATTAACAGATTCATCAAAGCAATTACAAGAGACACACAACAAAGAGGCATCATCATCAATAGCCCTCCAAAAATCATCTAGTTATCCCATTTTAATACAAGTACTCTTCTTCAAATTCTAAAATTTTTCATTCCAACATACTTTTCTTATCATATATCTTCTCAATTCCTGTTACAGGGTGTCCAAACTAGCAGTTCAAACTCTTCCCTAGTTTCTTATGCCCAATACCATTTTTTTTAAATGCAGTGAAAACAGCATGTTGTCTGGTTTCAATTATAGAATATAGAATTCATGTATCTCAAACAATACTGAACCGGGATAGCATTTCAAAGTACAAAATAAGTAAACATGATTAAATTTTCACGGAAATTGGTCTACCCCTTCTTTGTCCTTTATGAGTGCCATAGAATCTTTAACATGTTTGTTAGGGTTATGTGTGTACCAAAAAAAAAAGAAGTTAAGGTGTTAGCACCTATATATGCATTAAGATTTTATAACATATTGTTTTACTCTGATGGTGTAGAATTTTTAAAATCTCTATCGCTAGTTGTGACGTAAGGTTAATAATGTTTTTGCTACATCTATACTAATATTTTTTTTTGAAAGAACATCTATACTAATGTTATAAATAAGATATTGTTAACTTCTTTATTAATATTATTAAAGGTCAACTACATTTTCTATTTTTAACATTACTAGTTATAAACCCGTGAGTGTGCAAACGCCTCAACCTGTTATAGATCATTGTTACATTGATAAAATGAGGAGATATTCTTTTTGGATGAAGATTTATTGTCCCACTTTGGTGTTACCTAGATTTTTCCCACGGATACTGGCCACATCATTTTAAAATTTTATATAATGCTAAAAAGGTGGAATTTGTAACAGAGAGAATTTCTTCAAGCAGGTGGCTCAAGTTGTAGGGCGTTTTATCACTATAGATGTCTCAACTAGGGACAAGACAAGATTGGATTTTGGAAGGGTTCACATCACAACAAACGCTTCTGAAATTATAAACAAAGTGGTTCAGGTGAAAGTTAACGAGGTGATATATTCTATACGCTTGTTGGAAGATATTGTCGGTGTCAACGTCTCAAGGTTTGCCTCAGACTGCCTTCATCAGCGATCGGTGGATGATGATTCTTCGTTGAACAGTTTGATGGTGGTGCCGGAGACCGTTCCTTCTACGGGGTTAAGGGTGGATGACGAGCAATGGCTACACGCAGAAAATTCAAATTAAGATTTTGGGAGAAGTTCGTTTTTTGAGGATATGGCGGTTGATAGGTGCAGACCAGGTACAGTCATAGGGGTTAATTTCGTGAAAAAAGTAACTTCATCTCTACTGAGCGGCGTGGCAGTGTGTAGAAAACAGAAAAGCAATGTTGGGTTATTCAAAAGGGTGGGCCGAGATTTGTTAGCCCACAATGGAAAGACATGACGAGGGACGGCAGGGAAAGCAATCTTTTTGTGTGGGCAAATTGGAAGGGGGCCAGGTATGGAGCCCAAGAATTTCGAAATCAGTTTCAAAGGGTAACTGTTGCAAGGAACCTGCGCAGGTCTTAGGTGTGGGCTGTATGGGGGAGACGAGTGTTCAGTGTGTTAGAAATGAGATTGACTTCAAGGTACTGAGGTGAGCAATTATTGCCGAGGGAAAGAAACCTGTGGTATCTGATGATTCTATAATAGGATCCAAGCAGGTTAGTAACACTATCCCTGATAGTCATTCTAGTAACCGAAATAGAGCCCTCACTACAAAAAAAAAAAACAACACATGACTTACCGACGGAAAAAACCCGTCGGAAATGAAGAAATTCTGTCGGAAAACTATATTACCAACGGAATTTCCGACGGACATGGTTTCGTCGGTAATAGGCGCATAGGAAAACCTTTCCGATGGATCTTGTTCATCCGTCGGAAATTTCCGACGGCTTTAACCGTGGGAAAACTTGCCACACAAAACCCCTAATTATAGATGGAAATTCCATCGGTAACTCTCTGTGGAAGTTACCGACGGAAAGTTCCTTCAGAAAATGTAACAAACAGTTATCGACGGAAATACCCGTCGGAAACAAGGTTTATTCTATTTTTTAAATTATTTTTTATTTATTTTGTTTTATATTAATAATTAATTATTAATTATTTTTATTAAAATTTATATATCAAATATTAAATATTATATTTTATTTATTAATTATTATTATATTTTATTTATTAATTATTATTATATTTTATTTATTAATTATTATTATAATTTATTTATTAATTTATATTTTATTATAATTAATTGTAATTTAATTATTATATTTTATTATAATTAAATATTATTATATTATCAATTACAAAACAAAATTGAAATTAAAAATAAAATTTAAAAAGCAATTAAATTAAAAATAATTCAAAATAAAAACAAACTAAACATATAATCTATAAATAAAATATCCGTGTATCTACAAAACTCTACTACACCTATAACTATCATAATACCCATCCCCATAATATCCGTCATCGTCGTCCTATCGAGGGAGTCTGCCGACGTCACATGACCATCAAGCTGCGGCTTAGTAGACAGACCGTCATCATGCGGCTGCGGTGGTGGATCAGTAATAGTAGTGGAAAGCTGGGACTGGGCCTGGGTGGCATGACGGACCCCCTGCAGAGCGCTGCGCCTGTCTGGTGGGAGGAAATCAAGCACAACAGTCATGACCGTAGAGAATGTCTCCATCCCCTGCATGATGCGCTCGTTCGTCTCCCTCACCCGTTGCACCTCTTGCCTTAGCTGCTGCACCTCCTCCGTGTCTTGTGAGCCGGAGGATGTAGGCTCCCTAATGGTCAAGCTCGGCGTCGACCCCCGACGGATCAACCTGGATAGGGTCGCAATACCGTAAATCCGTCCCTTGTTTTTCCTACCCGCCACATCCAGCCAGGCTTGGGGGTGTAGTCGTTCAACCTCGATGGGGTCCAGCTGAGAAGGATCTAAGGCATCAGAGCATGAGGCAACCTCATATGCTATCTGACTAAACCTGGCGTTGTACTCCGCCTGCGATCAATACATTACAATCAATATTTATTAAACTATATATATAATAATAATAATAATAATAATAATAATAATAATAATAATAATTACCAATAGTTTAAATATTAAAAAAAACTTTAGCACACCACTGTCTGCCTTGACCTCTCATCAACAAACTCGCCGGTATCCAAGAGAATATGTGTCTGCTCAAAGACGTAGGGACATCAACAGACCGAGCTAGCTCTCCTGCCTGCAACCGAAACACCAATAAAATCAATTAATTATAAAACAAATTTTTAATAAAAATATACAGTTTATAAATAATGTTATTTATATATGCATACCATGTAAATGGCATGCTGCATGTGGCTAATAGAACCACCAGTGTGCATGCTCCCACCCTTCTCGGAAGCCCGATTTCCCTTCGCCTGTTCACACTTCAACTTGTAAGCTGGAGTGTCTCAATACGCACACAGTTGGGCCCAGATGTTGGGCCCAATGTAATCCGGACATATCCGGCTCTCCCTACGCTCCCGGAGCATGTCCCTTAGTCGAGCAACTGTTCGGTCGTGAAAGATAGCACGTACCTCTGAGGTATGCTCCGATAACCAGCGCATAAGCTCCTGTTAACAAAGAAAAATATATTAGTAACATTATACAAAAAAAGATATGAAATAAAGGGAAAATTACATGAAATAATAAATAAGAACTTACCCCGAATCGTCTAAAGATACGATCCCGATCCTCCCCAGGGATCACCCCCCATGATGGCCAGAAGCGACGATATTGCGCCTTGAAGGCGAAGGTAACGTGCTTCGATCCCACTTTCGATGGGATCAAGCTAAAAAATTCAAAATTTTATTAAATCAACAATATGACAACCAACAAATATATACTTATTAAATAGTAATTATTTTTAAACAATATTAAATTAAATTAAATTAAACTCACGGTCTAGAAACAAGACGGATCCATGGTCGATCCTCAAGTGCGGGAACCCTGGCCCACTCAGGCAAGTCCTCAGCCGCGACCGACTGCCGCACAGACGATGATGATGGTATGGCCGTGTCGTGACCGTATGCAGCCGCGGATGATGAGGATGGAATGGTCGTGTCCGGCTGTGGAATAATCCCAGGAGTCGGCATAAATGATAGTCCTGCTGGGTGTGTGACCGGTGTAGTCGATGATGATGGTGGTGCTGGGTGTGGGTGTGGTGTGGGTCCAGTAGGGGGCAGCCAGTAACAGGCTAGTGCGCGTCGTGGCACAAAGCGAGTGGAGGTATGGACATGGGTGGAGGGTGGGGTAATGTGGGTCGGGGATAGTGTAGTATGGGTAGGGGATGATGTAGTATGGATCGGTGAGGGTGTAGAATGGGTTGGGGATGGTGTAGAATGGGTGGGGGAGGCTCCTGTAGGTGGTGATAGGGTAGGTGCAGTGGGTTGATGAGTGTGATTTCACCTTATTTTTCATGTACATTTCTACATGCATTTTCATATAGTAGGCCATTTTAGTTTTATTTTTTTGATAGTTTCTCCTTTGGAACGGATAAGATAGTGTTGTGGTGTTATTTTGTAGGATTAATGATTAAATGCTCAGAATTAGCCTTGATGGAGCTTGGATGGAGATAGAGCTTGAAAAGTGAAGATAATGAGCCAAGCAGAGCCCATCACGGCCTGGCCGTGATGACCATCACGACCATGATCAAGCAAAGCTAAAGGCAAAAGTCAGAATTGGTCACGGCCTAGCCGTGATGAGCATCATGGTCGTGACCTGTTAATTGAGCCAGACCCCTTCTAGGCAGAATCTGTCACGGCCTAGCCATGATGTCCATCACGGTCGTGTAAGACCAATTGGTGAAGGCAGAAGCAATCACGGCCTAGCCGTGATTAGTGTCACGGCCGTGACAAACAAGTTTTTGAAAGCACGCCCAAGGCAGAACACGTCACGACCTGGCCGTGATAGCCATCACGGTCTTGACACACGCCCGAGTTATAAAAAGGCCTCTGGGAAGAACAGAAAAGGATCCTGAACCCTAAAAACATACTCTCTGGCTGCTGTGGATCCTTCCATGGAGTTCTTTCCTTCCCTTATTCCTATTTATTTTCTTTTGTTTTTCTCTTTGATTATGTGTAGCTAAACCCCCTCTTGTTGGGGTTAGATGATGACTTTTCTGAACTTGGTTGTCTCATGATTTGATTGTAATACAAATTCCTATTTCTTTATGAGTATTTGATTCCATGCTTAATGCTTTCCTAGGTTTGATCATCCTTGGAATGACTTGTTGCTTTGATAGACAATTGAAAGATTGATGTTAAGGCATGCTCATGAATCAAATGCCAAGTAGTTCATGAACCTAGACATAGGTCTTGGGGTGCTTGCAATCTTATAAATCTTGACTCTTCATGCAAAATCTCAGGTTAATCCACCTAAGACATTAGGGTTTAATTTGGGGTTTTAGGCTCATTCCACCTAAGACATTAGGGTTTGAGTATTTCAGAAGATTTGATTGTCATAAATGAATTATGAATTGTGTTATTAACCATTTCATTGCAATCAAGGGATGATTAGTGTAGTCTAACCCTGACAATTTTATTCATTTGTTAAACACCTCTCTGTTTGCTTGTTAAGTGTTTGTGAAAATTTCTAAAAGACCAAAAATATTTTATTCTTGTTTGTTTCTATCACATGTTAGAACTCCCTTACATCCAAATGATCGTCTAGATAGTAGTCCGATTTGCGAAGTGGTACTTATCCGCGATCCCTGAGAATGATATCCGGTCTCACCATCGTATTACTTGTTTGCGACTACGTATACTTGCCGAAATCGTATCAAGTTTTTGGCGCCGTTGCTGGGGATCGGTGTTCCAATATCACAAGTACCAAAGGGGACTCATAATTTAGGCATTTTTTTCTGTTTTCTTACTGCTGTTTTCTGTTTGTTTCTGTTTAGGCAATTTTTCTGTTTTTTTTTCCTGGTAGTTGCAGAATTGTTCACTTGAAGCTTGACTGGTACTTGCGATATTTGTTGTTGTTCTGCTCTGTTTGTTTCCGTGTATGCGAGGTACAATTGACCCAGGTGAACTTCAATTCGACCCAGAAATCGAGAAGCTTTGTAGACAGAATAGAAAGGAAGCCAAAGCAAGACAGAACATAGAAGGAGCATCGTCTAGAGTGCAAGAACCACAAGTTGAGTTACCAAGTGTGCAAGAACCGCAAGTTGAAGTAGCAACTGTCACCATGGGTGACGAAAATGCACAAAGGAGGACAATGGGGGACTATACTTCCCCTGAAGTCGATAGATGTGGAACTCCAATTGTTAGACCTGCAGTGGCTTGTAACAACTTTGAGATAAAGGCATCACTTCTCAATCTTATGAAGCAAAATCAATTTGGAGGTTTAGAGAGTGAAGACCCTCATTCTCACATTGGAACATTTATTGAGTTGTGTGATACTATCAAGCTGAATGGAGCTTCCGATGAGGCTATTCGTTTAAGGCTCTTCCCTTTCTCTCTGAGGGTTAGAGCTAAGTCATGCATGGCTTCAATCCCATCCTCATGGGAGCATTATTACATGGAATGATTTGGTGAGCAAGTTCTTAGCTCGTTTCTTCCCTCCGTCAAGAATGATCAAGATGAGATCGGAGATCAATGCTTTTGCACAAAGGGATGACGAATCACTTTATGAAGCATGGGAGAGGTTCAAATCTTTGCTTACCGCTTGTCCAAATCATGAGTTAGAAACATGGCAGCAAGTTGCAACCTTTGTCAATGGTCTCATCCGAAATTCTAGAAGTATGATTGAAGTGGCTGCAGGTGGAACATTGAGTCAAAAGACACCCGATGAGGCAAAGGCCTTGATTGAAACTATGTCTAATAATGATTATCAAATGTCTAGTTCACGATCATTGGTCAAAAGAGGTGTTTTGGAGCTTGATGAAATTGGTGCTCTTAAGGCACAAATGGCCATTCTTACCAAGCAATTGGGGTCCGTTCAACTACAAAATTCTCAATTACAAGTGGTCCAAGTTCAAGCCGTCTCAGTGTGTGACTTATGTGGAGGTAACCATGCCAACGACAATTGTGAAATCAATGTGGTTGGGGGTCCGGGGCAAGAAGAAGTGAAATACATGGGAAACCAAGGGCCTAAGCATGATCCTTTCTCTAACACCTACAATCCGGGGTGGCGTAGCCATCCTAACTTTGGTTGGAGACAAGGGCAAGGCTCAAGTTCTCAAGCAAAGCCTCCTCAAGAGAATTCAAGAAATATGGAAAATATTCTAGCCCAATTCATGCAAGCAACTCAAGATAATATAAAGAATCAAAATGCCTCCATCAAGAATCTAGAACACCAAATAGGCCAATTGGCAAAGCAAATGACGAAGAGACCTAAAGGACAATTGTCGGGAGATACCGAGAAGAATCCAAGGGAGGATTGCAAGAAAATTACTACAAGAAGTGGGAAAGTGTTAGTTCCACATGAAAAAGATAGGTAAGAAAAGAGAATTGGTGAGGGAGTTGATGAGGTGATTGTTGGAGATGTAACCAATAAAGAACCAGAGACGTCCCAAGCCACTACCTCCAGTCCTATTGTTGTTGAAGTTGAAGAACCAAATAAAGAAAAACTGGTGGATGAAGAGTTTGCAAGAAAGAAGACTAAAAGGTAAATTCTTGAAGAAGTTGACAATCCTAAGGAGTTGCCACCATATTTCAAGATACCTTATACTCAAAGGTTAAAGAAGGAGGTAAAGGATCAACAATTCTCTAAGTTCTTGGATGTGTTCAAAAAGCTGCAAATCAACATCCCTTTTGCCGAAGCTCTTCAACAAATGCCTTCCTATGCCAAGTTTATGAAGGAGATTCTTACTAACAAGAGGAAGTGGAAGGAGGAGACGATCATTCTCACGGAAGAATGTAGTGCCATACTCCAAAGGAAGCTACCGGAAGGATCCGACTAGCTTTACTATTCCACGTGCTATTGGTCATTTGAACATTGGGAGAGCCTTGTGTGATCTTGGTGCAAGTATCAATCTTATGCCTCTCTCCATTTTCAAGAAGTTGGTAATTGGTGAAGTCAAGCCAACCGGGATTTCTCTCCAATTGGCGGATCACTCCATTACGTATCCTTATGGTGTAGTGGAGGATTTATTGGTAAAAGTAGACAAGTTCATGTTTCCGGTAGACTTTGTGGTGTTGGATATTGCGGAAGATAGTGAGAATCCATTGATTCTCGGAAGGCCATTCCTAGCCACGGGTAGGGCTTTGATCGATATAAATCAAGGGGAGTTGGTGCTTAGAGTCCAAGATGAAAAGGTCACCTTCAATGTTTTTGAAGCAATGAGACATCCAAGTGACAAAGATACATGTATGAGTGTGGACCTTGTAGAATCATTGACTGACAAGAGTGTGCAACAAACTTTTGAAGATTCATTGGAAGCGGCTCTTATGATTGAGAATATAGAAGAAGAGGTATGTGAGGAAGAAGTTGAGTTCATGGTTAAATCCCTTGAGGCTTGTCTAGCTTTGAATAATGATGAAGACAAAGTTGTGGAGGATGTACGGATTGAAGACAAGGGTGAGACACCTAGGCTGGAGTTGAAGGAACTTCCGTCCCATCTCCGTTATGCGTTCCTTGGAGTGAATTCTTCATTCCCGGTGATCATTAGTAGCGGATTGAGCTCCTTAGAGGAAGAGAAGTTGTTGAGAGTACTTAGGGAGCACAAATCCACAATTGGGTGGTCTATGTCCGACTTGAAAGGGATAAGTCCCTCATTTTGTATGCACAAAATCCTTTTGGAGGAAAACTTCAAGCCGGTTAGACAACCCCAAAGAAGATTCAACCCAAACATGAAAGAAGTTGTAAGGAAGGAGGTTGTGAAGCTTTTGGATGCGGGTATAATTTATCCAATCTCCGATAGTCCATGGGTGAGTCCGGTCCATGTTGTTCCAAAGAAAGGGGGGATGACGGTTGTTGCAAATGAAAAAAATGAACTCATCCCCTTAAGGACCATTTTCGGATGGAGGGTGTGTATTGATTATAGAAGATTGAATGATGCCACCAAAAAATATCATTTTCCCTTGCCTTTCATTGATCAAATGCTAGAGAGGTTGGCAGGCCATGCCTTTTATTGCTTCCTTGATGGATACTCAGGGTATAACCAGATTGTGGTTGACCCAAAGGACCAAGAGAAGACTGCTTTTACTTGTCCTTATGGCGTCTATGCCTATCGGAGGATGCCATTCAGGTTGTGTAATGCACCCGCCACTTTTCAAAGGTACATGCTTTCCATATTCTCTGATATGACTGAAAAATTCATTGAGGTATTTATGGATGATTTTTCCATGTTTGGTAATTTTTTTGATGATTGTCTGAAAAATCTTGCATGTGTTTTGAAAAGATGCCAGAAACTAACCTTGTTTTAAATTGGGAAAAATGTCATTTCATGGTTAGGGAAGGTATAGTTCTTGGTCATAAGATTTCATCATGGGGGATAGAAGTTGATAAGGCAAAAATTGAAGTAATCGAAAAACTTCCCCCTCCCATAAATGTGAAATGTGTTAGAAGCTTCTTAGGGCATGCAGGTTTCTATAGGAGATTTATAAAAAGACTTTTCAAAGATTGTGAAACCCTTGTGCAAACTTTTGGTAGTTGATACTCCTTTTGAGTTTGATGATGATTGCATGCATGCTTTCCAACTTTTAAAGGAAAAACTCACCACCGCACCAGTCATTGTACCTCCAGATTGGAGTTTGCCATTTGAGTTAATGTGTGATGCAAGCGACTATGCGGTGGGAGCAATTTTGGGCCAACGGAAAAATAAATTGTTGCATGTTGTTTACTATGCCAGTCGTGTGCTGAATGATGCTCAATTGAACTATATCACGACTGAAAAAGAATTGCTTGCTGTGGTGTTTGCATTTGATAAGTTTAGATCTTACTTGATTGGCTCTAAAACCATTGTGTACACTGATCATTCTTCTTTGAAGTATCTCATGACTAAACAGGATGCCAAGCCAAGGCTCATTAGGTGGGTACTATTGCTCCAAGAATTTGATTTAGATATAAAGGACAAGAAAGGAGTGGAGAATGTGGTAGCCGCCATTTGTCTAGGCTTCCACAAGCAGATATTCAAGCAAAGGATGAGTTGCCAATTCAAGAAGAATTTCCAGATGAGCAGTTATTTAGGGTGCAAGTGGCACCTTGGTTTGCGGACATTGCAAATTACAAGGCCACCAACAAGATTCCGAAGGACTTCAATGCACAACAAAGGAAGAAGCTCATCCATGATGCTAAATACTATGTAAGGGATGAACCTTACCTTTTCAAAAGAGGTTCGGATGGAATTCTTAGAAGATGTATCCCAGAAGAAGAGATTAATGGGGTTTTGACTCATTGTCATAACTCACCTTATGGAGGACACTTTGGTGGTGAGAGAACCGCCATGAAAATCTTGCAAAGTGGTTTGTTTTGGCCTACCATCTTAAAAGACTCTAGAGCTTGGGTAATGAAGTGTGACAAGTGTCAAAGAACCGGAAGTACATGGATATATAAGGTCTTATCTATTGTATAGGGGCGAGTGATTTTGGGTATTTTCTTGATCACAGATTGAGTGCAAGTGAGGGAGAGTATTGTAGTTCTTCCTGGATGTCTTGAACTGTTGCTGATCAGAGGAATAAAATCGACTCAGTGTAGACGTAGGGGTTTTCATCTTTGTCCTTGAACCACATAATTCCCTTGTTCCTTCTTCTACTTTTCTACAATTCTATTTTTCGTGTGTGTGTGTGTGAACATCTCTATGCTATTCTTAGCTGCAATTTAGAGCTGAATTCACAATAATTGGCATCAAGAGCTCCATGTTTTGGAGGCGTTTCCGCAATGGGACCAACCAAATTTGATATAGAGAAGTTCACTGGTGAAAACGATTTCAGTCTTTGGAGGCTAAAGATGAAAGCTCTTCTTGTTCACCAAGGTCTTGAAGATGTGTTGGGAGGCATTGCAAAGCTTCAAGAATCTCTCACCGAAAAGGAGAAGAAGGATTTTGTTAGCAAAGCTCATAGCACCATCTTCTTTCACTTGTTGATGAAGTTCTCAAAGTGGTGGCTGAGGAGACAATTGCAGCTGGAGTTTGGCTGAAATTGAAGAGTCTATACCTGAAAAAGAGACTTCATCAATTGAAGATGGAAAAAGGTATGTCAATCAAAGAACATGTTTCTTTGTTTACAAAAGCAGTTCTTGATCTTAAAAATGTAGATGTAAAAATTGATGATGGAAAAGTTCTCATGGGCAATAATATGGCCTGCAAGATCATTGGTGCTAGCACTGTCAAACTGAAATTGGAGGATGGGGCTGTGAAATTTCTCTAAAAGGTAAGACATATTCCTTGAGCTAAAGAGGAACTTGATCTCACTAGGCATGCTCGATCAAGCAGGCTGTTCATTCAAGGGTGAAGGTGGAGTCTTAAAGATTTGCAAAGGTTCATTGCAGATATTGAAGGGTACAAGGCAGAATGGTCTCTATAGGTTGCAAGATAACACAGTCTTGAACTCATCTGGCCTGGTTTCTATTTCCAAATCTGTTTCAACTAAGCTTTGGCATTATAGATCAGGCCATATGAGTGAAAGAGGGTTAGAAGAATTACAAAAGCAAGGTTTAATTGGTGTTGAGAATTGTGAAAAGGTAGACTTTTGTGAACATTACATTTATGGTAAACAAAAGAGAGTTAAGTTTCATAATGCAAATCATACAACCAATGACATTCTAGATTATGTGCATTCTGATGTATGGGGGCCAGCCAAGGTACCTTCATTGGGTGGAGCAAGGTATTTCATAACTTTCATTGATGATTGGTCAAGAAAGGTATCAGTTTCCCTATTAAAGCACAAAAATCAGGATTACAAAACAGGGAGATGTGTGAAGGTGCTGAGAATAGACAATGGACTAGAGTATTTAAATGAGGAGTTCAATGAATTCTGCAAGGACGACGAGATAAAAAGGCACAAAATAGTGAGAATGACCCCTCAACAAAATGGGCTTGCTGAAAGAATGAACACGACCATTTTGGAGAGGGTGAGATGCATGTTGTCACACTCAAAACTGAGCAAAAGTTTTTGGGGTGTGGCTGCCAGCACAGCATGCTATTTGATCCATAGGTGTCCCTCAGCTGCAATTGATTTTAAGACACCAGAAGAGATATGAACAGGTAAGGCTCCAAACTATGAGAACTTGAAGATTTTTGGATGCACTGTGTATATTCATAGCAATGATGGAAAACTTGAACCAAGAACTAAGAAGGGAATCTTCTTAGGCTATCCAGAAGGAGTGAAAGGATACGAGGTGTGGTTGGTGAATCCTACAAGTCAAAGGACTATAATTAGCTAAGATATGGTTTTCAGAGAGGAAGACATGCTGAAAAATGATCAGGAAATTGCACAGCCAGCAACACAGCAGGTGCAAGATGATCATGGAGTTCATTTGGAGGTGGAGAAACCTGCAGGAAGTTCAAATTCTGGAGGGGACTCGACTGTAGAACCTCATCATGAACATATAGATTCACATGTTCTTGATGAACCTGAAACAACTTATAATTTGGTCAGGGACAGGGAGAGGAGACATATCAAACCACCATAGAGATTTGGCTATGTAGATATCATAGCATATGCTTTGAATATAGAAGCTGATGATCAAGCATCGGATCTTATTTCCTACAAAGATGCAATGTCCAGGCCTGACAGTGAGCATTGGAAGCAAGCCATGACAGAGGAAATGAGTTCCCTGATGAGAAATGATACATGGGAACTTGTTGAAAAACCAGAAAAACAAAAGGTTGTTGGATGCAAAGGGATTCTCAAGAAGCCAGAGATAGAAGGAGTTGAAAAGGGTATATACAAGGCAAGACTTGTAGCAAAAGGTTTCACTCAAAGAGAGGGAATCGATTTCAATGAAATCTTCTCTCCAGCTGTTAAACACACTAGCAATAGAGTCATATTGACTCTTGTTGATGTCCATAATCTTGAATTTGAGCAGATGGATGTAATAACAACATTTCTACATGGACAACTAGAAGAAACAATTTATATGAAACAGCCAGAAGGATATGAAGTACAAGGAAAGGAGAAGGTGGTATGTCTACTCAAAAAGTCCTAGTATGGACTGAACACTCTCCTAGGTAGTGGCACAAAAGGTTTGATACTTTTGTAATTGCAAATGGATACAGTAGAAGCTCATATGATAGCTGTGTCTATTACAAGAAAAAGAGGTCTGGCTGCTTCATCTACTTGTTACTTTATGTAGATGATATGTTTATTGCAAGTGCAGACATCAATGCAATATGGAACTTGAAGAATATGCTCAAAATCAGAATTTGAGATGAAGGATTTGGGAGCTGCAAGAAGGATCTTAGGTATGGAAATTGTTAGAAAAAGAGATAAAGGTTTGCTATTTTTATCTCAGTCCAATTACATACAAAAGTTGCTAAAGAGATTCAATATACTTGATGCTAAACCAGTAATAACTATTATTGCTGGACACTTCAAACTGTCAACAACTCAGTCTCCACAAACCGATGAAGAGTGTAGGTATATGCAGAATATTGGTACTCAGATGCTACAGGCAGTTTGATGTATGCAATAATTTGCACTAGACCTGATTAGGCTTATTATGCTAGTTTAGTGAGCAGATTTATGTCCAATCTTGGAAAGGAACAATGGAGTGCAGTTAAATGGATCTTTAGATATTTGAAAGGGTAAATTCAGTTGTCTTGTTATATGGAAATTTCACAGTATGCAAGAATGGTCTATCTGGCTTTGTGGATGCAGACTTTGCAGGGGACATTGACAAGAGGAGGTCCTTAACAGGATACTTGTTTCCTTTGTATGGAACTGTGATAAGTTGTAAGGCAAATATACAGTCAATTGTGGCTTTATCAACCATAGAAGCAGAATATATAGCTCTCACTAAAGCTATAAACGAAGCTATATGGCCCAAAGGGCTGGTTAATGAGCTTGAAGGGAAAACAGGTTCTGTAACAGTGTGGTGTGATAGTCAAAGTTTGTTTCTCTAAGAATCAAGTGTTCCATGAGAGGACAAAGCACATTGATATAAGGATGCATTACATCAGAGATATCATTGCTAAAAGGAGAAATTGATGTGCAGAAGGTAGCTGGTGCAGAGAATCCAACTGATATGCTAACCAAGGTGGTTCCAAATGCGAAGTTTAAACACTGTTACAGAATCTAAATTATTTTCATGATTTATTTTATAGTAGGAAACTACTATAAAATATTTCGGAAGAAGTTTCAGATGATCCCGGTCTGAGTTTTCACCGTGATCATTTAAGATGTACTAACCCAGAAAATGAATTTCGATTAGTAAAATAAAATTTTAATTTTCTTAACTGAATTATAACCATTTCCATGATTTTATAAAATTTCTTTCAATTATATTAAAATTTTCGGTTAGAAAATTAACGAAAGAAAATAGGATCACTTTTCACAGTCGGGAAAGCAACGAAACCGGAAAAGAACAAAATCTCTTTAAATGGATTTGATGCAGATTTGAAGAGACTTGAGTTGATGTGAATAGTGTTTGCATTAATTTCAATCCATCATAACCTTACACATATAATTATTCCCTTTATATTACAAGTAACCTTATTTTATTTAAAAACTAGTTTTTGTTTTAACAAAAATTTGAAAAATCCCATTTTCTCCACAACATGGCAGAAGCGCCACTCCCCCCTAATTCCTCTATAAATACCCTCCTCAACATCCTACTTCACTTTTGCTATTTCTCTCAAAGTTCACTCACTCACTATTCTACTCACTTAATCAATTCAAATTTATCTCCATTATCACACTCAGAAGCTTTCAAGTCCTCTTCATCTTCAACCTCTCAACATCATAAGGGTATACTCCTTCTCCTCTACTCTTCATTTCTTCAACAAAAATCTATTTTTACTTGCATGCATGTTATTTAAATTATGTTGCATGTTGTAGATTTAGTTAAAATTTCAAGAAAAACCTTTAGAAAAATCTTTGAGCATGAAACTAATTTTAATGGACTCATACTTTCCTCTACTATCACTTTATGTAATTGCATGTAACCAAAAAGATTTTTCAAGGCACAATATTAGGGTGGCCGAAGTCCTAGTAGAGGAAAGACTATGATTTTGTTAAGAATTTTCACATGCATGTCTCAAAATCCTTGATGCATGTATTTCTAAGTTCATGAGTTAAAATAAAAAATGAGTTTTCTTTCCCATTTTCACACCCATGGCCGAAACTCTAAGCCATGAGAGTTGATGAGGCCTAGTTTCAATTTTTGCTTACTTTGATGATCATTTTAATTACATGCATGAGAGGAATATAATGATTTTTACGATTTTCTTTGTATTTTATGTTTTCATGTATGATTTTGAGGGTCTAGGACCCTTGTATGTTGGTTTTATGGCTTGTGGATGATGCTAGAGTGAAGATAATAACTTGATGTGGATAACTTGTGTAGAATTTGATTCTGGCAGCATGATATATCTTTATTCGTAAGCCCATAAGTTTGTATACATAATGGATTTATGGAAAATAAATACATATTTGGAAAGAAGACTTCTGAGGTCTTAATTTGATTTATAATATGTAAGTATTTGAATAAGACTTACTAGATCAAAACACCTGTCAAAGCAGAACAAAATGCTGTCTGCAAAATTATAAACATCATGGGTTGCATGATGATTTTGAGTATGATCTAGAAGGTTAAAAATTTATATAAATTTTTTTGGTTTAATACTGAAGTATAACTAAAGTTTGGTTGAAGATATGAGATTTAAACATGTGTATATAAAGCGAAACAATTTCATAAAGTTGCATGTTGGTGAACTCGGATTTCTGGAAAATCCTGTACAAACAGAGGCAGTGTGGCATTTTTAATAAATTAACTCCTTTGAATTTTGACATGGGACCAACTACAATATGTTTATATGTGAGTTGGGTAGCTTCAAATAAATTTTCAACGATTTTGAAGGTCATTTGAATGATCATTCACAATTTAAAAACACTACTGTTCTGAAAATTATTTTATAAAAGAGTTCACCCAAATTTTGAATGAAAAATATGATTTTAAAAATAATGTCTTTTATCATGATCGAGTAAAGATTTTTGGCATGAAATGGACTATAAACCAGTGATTAAGTTAAAGATATAAAAATATGGGATTAAAGTATATGTATACATAAAAGTAAGTCTTGGGTCAAATGTAATCCAAGAATTTTTAAAAGATTTGACATCTCTAGCATCATTTTTTTTAGCCATGACCCAAAATTCATACATAGAAAGATAAGGTGACTTTGTTGATTTAATTTAAGTCATTTGCTTAAGTTTTAGACTTGTGGTATGCTGTGGGCAAAGAAAGTTCGCTCTGGACAGCACCGGAAAACAAAGACCTTTACTACCCGACAAATCAGGTAAGGGGAGAAAACTTGAGGGATATTTAAATTATGATAACTATATGCTTGATGTGTTTGACTATATGTGATTTTTGAAGTTGATTGTTGATGTGGTTGTTTTAGTGAAAATTTTGAATTTCATGACCATGATGATATATTGGATTGATTTACTTGTTTGTATGATTGATGATGAATTATAAATATGTGCATATGTTATACTTATTGAAAGCTGTTTGGTTGTTGCACATATTTTATTAGCATTGTCCAAATTGTTGTAAGTTGCTTGGTTGTTGCATAGAAGCCTAACCATGGGTTAGAGCTCAATTATTAATATACGGTAAAAGCCTTAAGAAAAGTTATATGAAGAGCCACAAATAAAGATTTTAGATTTTGAAGCAACATGTTGATAAAAGAGAAAGAAAATTATTCTTTTAAATGTTTGGTGAAGATTTAAGAACTTTAAATAAAATTGTTCTTTATAAAAATAAAAGAGAGAATACATGGAAATTTAAAGATGTTATTCTATGAAAAACTTAAGTTTTGAGACTATTTTATGGTGAAGAACCATAGAAGGAAAACAATTTCAATTTCAAGTTCTTTATGAAGAGATTTTAGTTCTCAATATTTTAGAAAAAGTTTTCTCTCAAAAAGTTTTTCAGTATTTTTGGAAAAAGAATAAATCTTTTCCAAAGTAAAGATGAATATTTTTTTTTTGAAAGAAAGAGACTTTCTATAACTCAAATTTTTTTGAAATGAATTTAAGAAGAAAAAACGCCTTTTCAAAAGGGCTTATTTCAAAATAAAAATTTCCGATAACTTGGATAAGTTACAGAAGTTTTGTTTTGGATTTGTATTTTCACTGAACGAAAAAAACGTTGAAAAGTTAACCTAGTAACCGAGACTTCAGGATATTAGTGTTTTAAAAAAAACACATTGATCTATGATCCATGTCACGTTGTTATGGACTGTGTGTCCTAAGTAAGTTGTTATGGACTGTGTGTCTTGAGTACGTTGCTATGGACTGTGTGTCATGATCCTTGGGGCTCGACAAAGGAAAAAATGAAACACAAAGAAAAGCTGCAAAAATTAAATGATTTTCTCATGCATTAATTTTTGGCAGACGTGCCAACGTTGTTTTTGTATGAGTACCTTGAAGGGTCAGGTATTTCATGCTATGTTGTTTCACTGTGCCTTGATGGACAATGAACTCCATATGCTTGGGTTGTTGTGCCTTGTGTTGGACAGTATGCTATAGACATCCACACATGTTGATCACCATGCCAGGAGTTTTGGACAGTGCCGTGGAAAAACACGTTGTGCCTTATTGGCAACCGAGCCTGATCAGCTCATTTTAAAAAAAAAGAAGTTGAAATCTCCGGAGATTGGAATCAAATGTTTAATTATAGAGATGCCATATGTTTTTCAAAAATGACGATGAATTCTGTGTCGCCATACTATATTTGGAAATTTTCATGTTTTGTATATGACGGTGTTTAATTGTATTTGATGCTTCTGTATTCCAAGTATGTAGTTGTCATAATTCATCCATATATTGGTATCTCACCCTTACAATATATCAGGTTCTCCTGGTTTTTTTGCCGATGTCCCTTAGTACACAAGGCAAGTGGTGCCGAGATGTTCTAACCTCGCATGGGGACTTTTAATCCCGCATCCTTGAAAAGTTTGGTGATGGTTAAAATGGTGAGAACTACGGAGTTCTTTCCGGATGATGTCTTTTAGAATGAGCAGCTTAGGATGTTCTCTTTGGGTTAAGTATTTTGAGGAAGTCGGTTCATGTGGTTTGAAAACCTTTATATGATTTGAACTTCTGTTGTGAATAATGAAGTATTTTCAAGAGTGAGTTGTAAAGGATTTTGTTATTGAATAAAATCAGTTCGTGTATGTTGGTGAGTACAATGTAATTTGTACTATCACGTTGTGCATACTAGTTTATGAAGTACTCTGCAGAAAAGATAAAGAAAAAGAAAAATTTTTACCCCCATATTTTTCAGACTTATAGAAGTTTTCGAAAGCAACCAGTAAATTTTTCTCATAATTTATTTCTACATGTAATTAGGAGGTAATACCCAAGGGGGCTGTTACATGGATCATCATCAAAGAGCATCAGTTAGAATAGGCGTACATGGATGATGTATTAAACACAACAGATGTAGTTTGGCCGCGTACATGGGTGTTGCACATAGATGCATTAATATATGTAGCTTGGGGGCCGCATACATGGGTGTTGTACATGGGTGTACCTGTAATAGCTATGTGATATCTGTTTTAGTTAGTTAGTTATCTGTTAGTTGCATCATTTTGTTATTTGTAATTAGGTCTTAGCTATTGTATAAGGGCAAGTGATTTTGGGAATTTTCTTGATCATAGATTGAGTGCAAGTGAGGGAGAGTATTGTAGTTCTTCCTGGAAGTCTGGAACTCATTCATCGATCGGAGGAATAGAAGCAACTCAGTGTGGACGTAGGGGATTTCATCTTTGACCCTGAACCATTATAATTCCCTTGTGTCTTCTTCTACTTTTATGCAATTCTATTTTTCGTGTGTCTGTGAGTATCTCTATGCAATACTCAACTGCAATTTATAGCTGAATTCACAACAGTTTTGATGAGAATTGATAATGTCATGGATTTTTCATCACAGTTAGTTACCGAATTTACCATATATATCATTTTTTATTTTTTTTATATGCAATATGCATGCTTGAACTCAATATATAATTAAGAATTATTATATTAATTAATCATTGTTAAGCTGCCATTATCATTAAACTATCAACATTATTTTTGTCTTTTTTGGTCTACCATCAACGTTATCTAATGTATTAAACTATTAATCTTATATAATTTCAGATGAAAATAGTTTTCCCCCCCTTTTAAATCGTGTGTACTAATTTAAATTCCTAAAAATATTTAGGACAAAAATAAGTCTTAAAATTTTTTATCCTACTGGAAAATAAGAATATCTTTATGAGGTAAAATATGACCTCGTTTTTGGTTACATTTTCCCGTTATTAAATGTTCAACTGGTTGCCACATAAAGATAAATACTAGTACCATTCAACTTTAAAAGACCACACATGATTGATGATTCTCCTCTTATTTTTGGCATCATCTACAAAAATTACAAAACACAGTTTCTCAGACTCTGCCGCGGTTTTTTTTTGGCAAAAATTCACGCGCCAAAGGATGGGGTTAGAGAACATTCTTTCTTTGTGTTTTGTTTTTTGTCATTTTGCACAAAAATAGTCTCAGTAGAGATAAACATGACTCATGAGACAAAATACACCTTATATGATTCATTTGAAGTAACTAGCTAGTGGATTCATTTTTAACAATAATACAAGTCTTTCTTTCACCTTAAACATTATATGCACAAATTATATATCAATTGTGCATCGTTCTCATATTTAATCTGCCATAAATTTAATTCATGCTGACAACAATGTAATGTTAGACTGAATATATAATCCATAAAAATCATTTATGTGAAAATGTTTACTATATATGACTGAACTTCAAAATATTTTGCATGAGCTCATATTCTTAATTGAGTTTTTAAATGGTTTATTCATGCATTTGACAAGTGTTACTCAAATATAGGTTTTCAATAATTCTTTCAAAAATACAGAACCAGACGTTGCAGTTCCATATATTCTTTTAGGCACATAATCAAATCATCAATATATTGGTGCATTTCCGTTGTCAACACTCAAAATCACTAACCACACATGTCCCTATCCAACACGGGCTTCATGTTAAAACACGCATAGAGTGAGAGTCGCTGAGACCAGAGTTCATATTAGAGGAGAAAGAGGACTACTTTATATCCATTAATCCATATAAGTACATATTTGCACATAAAATACATATTTATAATATTCTTTCAAATATTAAAACCAAAAATACATATTTTAATATTCTCTCTCTGTATTTGTTTTTAGTAAATAAAAATCATATAAATTTGTCATATATAGCTAGGATGATGAAGTTCTTTTTTAATTTGGTGATGCATGCTATTTGGTTGCTTTAATTAATTTGTTATATATGCGTTCAGTTCTTTCATGTGTGCATGCTAATTAAGTTGATGTACGCAGTTCGTACGTTACACAATCATTTTTATTTTAATAATATTCTTCTTAATTTAAAATTGTTACATTATACCATCTATTAGTAGCTTACACAATATTCATTCTCATCCTACTAAGTTTTAATGAACTAGTCTAATAATTAATTTAATGAAGAAACCATTAAATAATGTAATGTTAGGCTGAATATATAATCCATGACAATCATTTATGTGAAAATGTTTATTATATGACTGAACTTCAAAATAGTTTGCATGAGCTCATATTCTTAGTTGAGTTTTTAAATGGTTTATTCATGCATTTGACAAGTGTTACTCAAATATAGCTTTTCAATAATTCTTCCAGAAATATAGAACCAGACGTTGCAGTTCCATATATTCTTTTAGGCACACAATCAAATCATCAATATATTGGTGCATTTCCGTTGTCAGCACTCAAAATCAATAACCACATGTCCCTATCCAACAAGGGCTTCATGTTAAAACTTGGTTTGATTTGGTTTGTTTTTTCTTATTCCTCTTGTATAGGGGTTAGAGTGCTCATAATATTCTAAATCAATATACTCTCTATGTCTCTATGTTTATTAAAAAAATTACTTTACTATTATATAGAAAGAGTGTGTGGGTAATGGCCGGAATGAATGGTAAGAATGGTATTTTAATCCTTAGATGAAAATTTTTATTGGCAACTGTTAATAATCAGTGTGTTATATTAGTGGAGGAATTAAACCCATGATCACCTTATAACTCTCGATCCTTAGATGAATTGTTTTTTTTCCCTACATAACAAATTAAGTGGAGAAAAATTAAGGTTTTTCTATGACAGTTGAACATAAGTACATCACACATGACATATATAACAATGAAAAATTACTAAGAGGCATTAAACTAAGAGAAATAATAACAATAAGAGAATATGGCCATACGCGCATGAGACCATACAAAGATAATATCCATAATTAAGAATTTAATATCCATGTCTATGACTATATATATACGACATTTATATAATTAATACTATATAATATAATAATCAACCTTCAAACACCGTTTTGTTCCCCTTTGTGAACAGAGTGAGAACCCTCAGTGACAGTACCTCTATATATACCCCTGGGAAATTCATATTTCATAGAAAAAGAGCCCTTGGAAGTGTTAGAACAAAATGAGTTCATCAAGTTCGAATTCACCCAATGCTCCCAGCTACATGGATGTCCAAGTTAACAATAAGGCTGACCTCATTGCAGCCAAGGAGAAGCTACCCAAACAGCCACACAGGGTACAATCCTTTGTGTCTTCATTGGAAAGGGTGTGAAGCAGCCGATGAGGGGAGAGTTAGTGAAGAAGGCCAAGTAACTGAAGATAGAGATTATTCCTGCTCCAGACAAGGAAAAAGATTAGGTGGAATGGACTCATAATTTAGCCTATTATATTATAATATATATATATATATATATATATATATATATATATTTATAATGCTATATAGAATGAGTTTGTTTTTAATTATCTTTATATGTTTTTATGGTTTCTTCTTTTTCATGGGTAAGGTCTAATATGCCCCCATTTTTTTTTCTCTTGCTCTTTTATGAAATAAATTAGGAAGGGTACTCTTTTTCCTTTGATGATTTTATCTCTAAGGAGGGTTTTGCATCAAAGGTTTTAATGAGGTCCTTTCCTTTATAAAAAACTAAATAAATAAATGCTTTGTTGATTCGTCTATTTGGTTGCTTTGTTGGTGTCTGAATCCAACATAGGGTGTTTTTAGGGCCTTTAGGTATCTATATATATTGTTCATGTACACACTCATGAAATATATATGAAATGAGTAATGATAGGTGAACACCTAGGTTTGACACCCAGGTGGGCACCTGGGTTTGACACCCAGGTGGACACCTGGGTTAATCATGTGTAAATTTTTGGTTAATTCAGTTCATTATATGATTAATGGGTTATATGAAGCTTATTTTCTATAATCATGTAAATATTTGGTTAATCACATGCAAATATCCAGTTAATTCAGTTTTTATATGATTAATGGGTCATCATGAATTAACCAAATATTTACACGTGTTTAACCATATAATGAACTGAATTAACCAAATATTTGTACCGATTAACCAAGGTGTCAACTTTGGGTGTGCAACTATCATTACCCATATGAAATTAATGCAATTACATTAATATTTCTCCTCTGGTATATTTAATGGATGTTTAATCAATATGCAGTTTGTGTTCTCTATGATGGTGTTATTTGTGTTACAAACGCTTTTCATTCCATTACCCACACACGATTTCTCTATAATAGTAGTAATTCTATCTTTCTCTCTCTAAACCTCTTAAGTTTGAGTGTGACACCCTAACTCGGGTCATCACATGGTTTCCCGTTTGCAGAAATAAAACTTGATTTGTTGGTTGCTTTCGGAAAATAATGTTTTCTCAATGTTTATCTTTTCAAAATATGGTGATAAATTTTTTTCTTCTTTTTAACCTCATAACAACAACGTAATCAAATCACACTTAAATACATAATGTATATAAGTCATACAACTATACTGCCTCATATGTTTTCACACCTAGATCATTATCAGTTTAGTTCATTCTCAAAACATAATATAACATAATAAGACCTAAGCTGGTCGTAACTAACAGACACTACAACCGATAGAAGCAGCAACAGCATGCCCCGAACTAGACACCCTTCTTCTTCTTGTAGAGATCATACCTCTTGTGCGGCTTTGTAAGGGTGAGACGCCAATATATGGATTTAACACAATAACTAAATGCGCGACACAAAATTAAGAAGGCACATACACATGTACATGTTTATAACAACATGAGCATTCATATTATAGCATATAGTTTATCAATGGGTTCCACACACCAAACATCAACGTTGGAAAACTATGCATGAATACTTCAATATTTAGGCTCTAAAATTTTGTACTTAATCTCATGAGATATCCCAACCTCGTGATGAGCTGATCAAACTCGATTGCCACAGGCACGCAGCCACAGGCACACAGCCAAAACCCATCGTACACTGTCCAACATCGTGGCACAGTGATAACATCGTGAATGGGGTCTCATTGTCCTCCCGGTACAATGAATAACATCGTAGCATGAGCTACCTGACGCCGCAAGGTAATAACTCATAGAACCATAGCACGTCTGCCAAATGCATGCAAGAAAACACTTTATTCTCGACATTTTTCTTTGTGTTATATCTTTCTTTGTCAAAGATATCAAAAGCTTACGACCCATCATAATTTTAAACATCTTTATAACTTTCATTAATAACACATGACCTCAAAGTTCGAGTGCTCAATCACGAAGCCCCTAGACCTTGCAATCAGTCTTAGGTTCGTGGTAATAGAAAACATCTCAAAATGTTTTAACTTCTTTAAGTAGATACCCAGTCTACAACACAACGAACCTTAATACCCCGACGTCTCGGTTATTAAGTTCCATATCATCGTTTACGTCATTTTCGTTCTGTGAAAAACAAATCCATAATAAGATCTCCACAACTTATCCAAGTTACCAGAAATACGTCATTGGGTAAACTCATTTATCAAAAATCCTTTCTACTTGAAATTCGTTTGTAAAACGTCAAATCATAGAAAAATCCATTTTTCCTTTGGGAACTCACTTTTCCAAAAATAATGTCAAATCATCAAGAACTCTTTTACTGAAACTTCAATTCAAAAAAAATAATAAATCAATTGAGATTAAATCTCTTTTCAAAATAAGTACTGCTATTTTTAAACTCCCCACTGTAAATAATTTCGAAACTTGCCGTTGTTTAGCATTTTCAAAGAAAAAGTTTTTAGGTCAAACTTCCTGGAGGTCCCTCAGCACCCACCGCACCCACCCCCATCCCTACCACACCTACCCTATCACCACCTATAGGAGTCTTCCCCACCCATTCTACACCATACCCCACCCATTCTATACCCTCACCGATCCATACTACATCATCCCCTACCCATACTACACTATCCCCGACCCACACTACCCCACCCTCCACCCATGTCGATACCTCCACTTGCTTTGCGCCACGACTTGCACTAGCATGCTACTCACCGCCCCCTACTGGACCCACACCACACCCATACCCAGCACCACCATCATCATCGACTATGCCGTTCACACACCCAGCAGGATTATCATTTATACCGACTCCTGGGATGATGCCACAGCCGGACACGACCATTCCATCCTCATCATACGCGGCCGCATACGGTCACGACACATCCATACCATCATCATCATCTGTGCAGCAGTCGACCGCGACTGAGGACTTTCCTGAGTGGGCCAGGGTTCCTGCACCTGAAGATCGACCATGGATCCGTCCTGTTTCTGGATTGTGAGTTTAATTTAATTTAATGTTGTTTAAAAATAATTACTATTTAATAAGTATATATTTGTTGGTTTTCATATTGTTGATTTAATAAAATTATGAATTTTTCAGCTTCATCCCATCGAAAGTGGGATCGAAGCACGTTACCTTCGCCATCACGGCACAGTATCGTCGTTTCTGGCCATCATGGGGGGTGATCCCTGGGGAGGATCGGGATCGTATCTTCAGATGATTCGGGGTAAGTTCTTGTTTATTAGTTCATATAATTTTCCCTTTATTTTATATCTTTTTTTGTATAATGTTACTAATATTTTTTTCTTTGTTAGCAGGAACTTGTGCGCTGGTTACCGGAGCATACCTCAGAGGTACATGCTATCTTTGAGGACCGAACAGTTGCTCGACTGAGGGACATGCTCCGGGAGTGTAGGGAGAGCCGGATACGTCCGAATTACATCGGGCCCAACATCTGGGCCCCAGTGTGTGCGTGCTCTGACACTCCAGCTTACAAGCTGAAGTGTGAACAGGCGAAGAGAAATCGGGCTTCCGAGAAGGGTGGGAGCATGCACACTGGTGGTTCTATTAGCCACATGCAGCATGCCATTTAAATGGTATACATATATAAATAACATTATTTATAAACTGTATATTTTTATTAAAAATTTGTTTTATAACTAATTGATTTTATTGGTGTGTCGGTTGCAGGTAGGAGAGCTAGCTCAGTCTGTTGATGTCCCTACGGTCTTTGACCAGACACATATTCGCTCAGACACCAGTGAGTTTGTTGATGAGAGGTCGAGGCAGACAGTGGTGAGCTAAAGTGGTTTTTAATATTTAAATTGTTGGTAATTATTATATATATATGTATATAGTTTAATAAATATTGATTGTAATGTATTGATCGCAGGCGGAGTACAATGCCAGGTTTAGTCAGGTAGCATCTGAGGCTGCCTCCTGCTCTGGTGCCTCAGATCCTTCTCAGCTGGACCCTATTGAGGTTGAGCGACTACAGACCCAAGCCTGGCTGGATGTGGCGGGTAGGAAAAACAAGGGATGAATTTACCGTCATCGCGACCCTATCCAGGTTGATCTCTGGGGGTTGAACGCGCTTATCGCGACGCGCCAAAAAGCGCGCAATTTGTAAAAATGTAGATTAGGGAGCCACAAATGGGATATCGTATCACAAGGACTCTTAGGTTGTTGTTATTAAAACAAAATAAGTATTTTTTTTGTGTGTGTGGGGGGGGGGGGGGTTGGTTGGTATTTGAAATTAAATAAAGGAAACAAAGCAAAACAGAGCAATGAAAACAAAGCAGTTTAAATGATTGTCAAATAAGCTAAAGACGATTAACCTACTGTTCTCGGTTTCCCAACTACCATCGGTTCATGTAAATTCCAATCCCTAAGCAGATTCTAATCCCCTTTCGGTTGTAGCAATAATTAACAAGTGAAATTACTACTACAAAGATATGTTCCTATTCCCGAATTAAGCAAAGCGGGGTTAATCCCTTCGTGAACTAAGCGAACACAAATTACACACACGCGAATTAAGCAAACGCGATTAAATATAGGAACATAACATCACCGATATAAATCAACACAACACTATACACTCTTGAATTAAGCAAACAGAAACATATAGCATAGTATTGAAAAGGGAAAAGCAAACAAAACAGGAATTACAAAACCTCAAGTGTAGTGGAAATCAATTACAGTAGATTAATCCAAGGAGACTAGTTCTCCATTACAAAGGAAAAGCAAAACATTAAACCTAAATTCGTAGCAGTCCTATTCTAAAAGAAAAGAAGATAAACTACTACTGACAAAAACTGCCTCAATCTGTCATAGAACAGCAATTTATATCTGTGAGTTCTGTACGAGCTCGCGAGGCGAACACTGTCTCGCGAGGCGAATATTATGAACAGTCTGCAACGTTTGGTATTCTCGCTAGGAGAAGTACGGCTCGCGTGGCGAGGAATGGAAGAGTCGTGGCTTCTGGTCTTCAATCTCACGAGGCGAGACATGTATTCGCGGGGCGACACAGAGAGGTTTGCAATTTCTGGCACAGTCACGCTTCAGGTTCGCGAGGCGAATGCCTTCTCATGGGCGAAGAACTCCACAATTATTTTTTTTATTACCTGCAAACAAGAAATAACAGTAAGTACTTTATTTGACTCTAAATCAACTAAATTAACTTTAAAATACTTTACAGACTCAAAATGATGCTTAAAGACAATAAAGTCTAATTTGGGCGAAAACGATATATAATTAGCACAAAGCCAAGGTTTTTCTAGTTATAAAACTAGACTAGCCAACGGCTTATCAAAATACCCCAAACTTAAACTTTGCTTGTCCCCAAGCAAACTAAAACTCAAAAACTGAAAAAGACTCAATACATGGCAAGCTTAAAAGATTTAATCAACTTTGCACAAATGTCAAGCAATTCACCAAAACAATTTTTTTCTTAATGTTTCCCCCCTTTCAAACAAAGTAATCCCCACATGCATTCACTCTAAACATTTGAGAATTTCATCATTCAAACAATCATTAATCTAAGCAAGGGATACAAGTTACACACAAGAGAGAGATCACCAAATTCAAACAATCGCCTTCCTAACAAGGGAATTTAGTGTTTCACTCACCCGCTCAGTTTGTGTCAGGCTAACAACATTTCACTCAATTTCACTTTTCAAGAACACTTCCCATAAATTTGATCTTCATCTCAAAATGATTCCCACGGAAACATGCATGCAACATCAAAAGGTCTTTTATGGTTGTAATGGGGCCTGACTATGGGTAGGATATACAAAGGTACTAGGCTTAGGTCCCTAGGAACTAAGAGAGCATGAACATTTGATACACTTTGAATTTCCACTCAGATTCCTTTGTCAATTTTCTTTATGCTTTTGCCTTGGGTGACTACAGCCTTTTTATTCAAATAGCCTTTTTGACATTTTTGCACTTTTTGTTTTTTTATTTTTTTATTTTTCTCTTTTTTTTCTTTTCTTTGCCTTTGGCTCCAACCTTTTTATTATATTTTTTTTCTTTTTCTCACTCCCAAACAACACATCATATCCTTGTAGTCACCTCAAACTTAGTTTCTTGCAACCATTCTCTTACTAAGATTCCATGCTCTCCTAATCCTAAGATCGGGTTAACATGATTTTTTTTTCCAGATTTTAGGCTCATAACATCAGGTCATCAAGAATTAACAGGCTAATCAGACTCAATGGGGCTAACTAGGGAACATGCATTAGGGATGGTTATTTTAGGCCAAGTGGCTATTTACAAAGAAAATTTCCTAAATCATTTGAAGCAAACACATAAACATGCAAACCATAAAGAGATTCAAGCAAATTCGGGAAAGTGCAACTCAAAAGTGATACACACAGTTAAAACATGTTGGAGGCTCAAATCCTCACCTGGACAATTTTGCAAATTGTTTGACCGAGATTCTATCCTTAGTGTGTGCACCCCTTCACCCCAAACTTATCATAAATCATGCCATCACAACAAAATATCTCAAAGTGTAATTTTCAATTTTTCAAGTGGGGATCAATTTTCAAAAATTATTTCAAATCCTAGGGGGAATATCATCAATGGTCAACAATATCATGCAATCCATCTATGCAAAATTCAATCAAACCCAGCAAACATGCCGACTCAAGACTCAACACACATACTCCTGATCTTCTCACATTATTCAGGAGCTAAAAGAAAACAAAACAAAAACAAAGCAAGGCAAAGCAATTAAAAAGAGTAAGGTTCAGAGAAAACTCATGGAGATGGTTCCACCGGGATCCCACTGTCTGTGATACAGCGGCCACGGAATGCCCAAATTGCAGTATGATCCTCCCGGATCCCATGGCATGCAGCATAATGCCCAAATGATATACAAGGGACGGAAGCTTATTCCATGCTTCCATAACTTGCAGCCTTGATATGGAAGTGAGTACTTGACAATTATGGTGACCTCGCCAAGTGCGGCGGACTTCTTACTCCCTCTTGGGTCAAGGTTGATCTCTTTCTCAATAAAGTCCTCCCAATAAAATCGGGGTTCAACCTCTTGGACTGGCCATGGTGCAAAATCCAGAGGCTTGAACTCCATCACCGGTTGTTCCACAGTGGGAGGTGGCAAACAGGTAGAGAGTGTTACTGGTGCTGCTTCATCTTCTGCACGTTCTTCATTCACCGTGCTAACAATTCCATCACCTGCTAAACCTGCAGAAATCTCAGCACACACCACACAAAGGTTAGTGTTAGTATAATCAGTACATATGGTACAATAAACTGAATCAGTAAAAGTCTGAATGTCTGGAAATTCAGCACACAGTTCATCCATCCCATTACTTTCAACACATGCATATGAATTCATTGAATCATCTAATTCCAAAGGTTCTTCATTATCCTCAAGCATGGTGAAGCAGATGTCCTCCTGATCCTCATTTTCTATGTTTCCTGGCTGAACAGGGCCCTCAACCTCATATGTCTCATGTTCCATATGGATGTTTTGCTCTTCATACCTTTCAAAACATGCTATACACAAAGCAGTGTCAGTACAATCAGCACATGAAGTATAATAGATAGAATCAGGAAAGGTATGAATATCTGGAGATTCAACACACAGTTCATCAACAGAAGTATTCTTGACATTATTATCAAAATTATCCTCAGAAGTATTGTCAAGAATAATTACTTGTGAATCTGTATGTTCTTCAAGAGGATGTGGAGTTTGCAGTGTATCCAAGGCATTAATGCTAGTATCTGTTCGCTGCTGTAACTGTGTCTGTGAGGCCTGAAACTATCCAAATTGCTGCTGAAAAAATGTAGTCAATTGTGCAGTCACTTGTGAAGCCATTTGCTTGAACATGTCCTCTAGTTAAGGTCCGGAAGGTGCGGAGGTGGTCACTTGGGGAGGATTCTGTGGTGGTGCCAGTGGTAACATCAGTTGTGAGTCCCCATACCAAGGGTTTGGATGGTTTCCCCAGCTGGGGTGGTACTCATCAGTGGAAGGGTCAGGAATGTTGTGCCTGATTGATGCAGCTCTGAAAGCAGGAGAGTATCTCCATAGGAAGGCTTTCTTCAAATCAAACCAGGTTGAGATGGAATTCGGCTCGAGACAACAAAACCAAACCTTCGCAGCACCTTCTAGTGAGAATGGGAAGGCTCTCATCTTGATGTGGTCTTCTGTCATTCCTTCAGGTGGCCGCATTGTAGAACAAACAAACTGGAATTCTTCCATATGCTTCAGCGGATTCTCACCTGCAAAACCACTAAACCTTGGCAACCGATGTATTAAACCAGGAGGGTCAGGATAATATATGCATGGTGGTTCATAATTAACATTGGGCATATAATCATGCATACAATTATCCATGGGATAGACATTAGGCATATAATTTTGCATATAATTATCCATACTAAGGTTCACAACCAGACAAAGCAGGCAAGACTAATTCAGTAATGCAAAAGTTTTTTTTTAAAAAAAATTTTATTTTCTGCTAATAACAACAAGAGTCCCCGGCAACGGTGATAGTGTGATTTTACATGATGTTTCCTGTACATATTTGCATGCATTTTTCATATAGATTAGGCATTCTTTAGTTGATTTTAGTTAGATTTTCCCTTGGAACGGGTGAAGCGGTTTCTTGGTGTTGTTTTGCAGGAATTCAATGTAAAAATGATCAAAATCAGCCATGGTGGAGCTTGGATGAAATAGAGCTTGAAAAGTGAAGAATATGAGCCAAACAGAGCCCATCACGGCCTGGCCGTGATGACCATCACGGCCGTGATCAAGCAGAGCAGAAGGCAAAAGTCAGAGACTGTCACGGCCTGCCCGTGACAGACATCACGGCCGTGACCTACCAGAAATTCATGATTCGCGTCGCGAACAAAGGGCTCGCCTCGCGAGAACCCATTTTATGCAAGTACGCCTTGGACAGAACGCGTCACGGCCAGCCCGTGATGGCCATCACGGCCGTGACGCGCAACAGACCTATAAATAAGAACGCAGCAGACAGAACTGGGGGAGTTTTTAGGGTCCATTTGAAGGCATTTGGAGGCTGCAGCTGGGCTAGGGTTTCAACCCTAGAAGGGAGCCAAGAGGGATTGCTTTGAAGAAGAAGGAAAGCTCACATGGAGCCTCTTCTCTCCTCTTCCTTCCTATTTCTCTGGTTTGGTTTTCTTTGTTTTATGAGTAGTTAAATCCCTGTGTTGGGATTAGATGTAGCCAACTGATTATCATGTATTTATCTTGACTGATTATTCTATGTTCATGTCTTCATATTAGTGATTAATTTTCTGTGCTTAATGCTTGTTGTGGCTAGCACCCCCATGACTCGATTTGTGTTTTGGTATGCAATGGGGACGTTCGTATCATAACCGGAATTGAATTTAATCACCTAGTAACCCTTTCATCTAGGAATGGAGTTAGGTTTATTAGTAATCACATGATCCCTAATATTAATGCAAATTCATTAATCTAGGCCACCTAAGGAATTAGGGTCTATTAGTGGATTTAGGCTCTTGCCATCCGAGGAATCGGGGTTTGAGTATTTTAGTGGATTGATTTTAATATCTGAAGCATGAATGGGAGGTATCTAGTCCTGATAGTACATGAGTTAGAGGTTTGGTGAAGTCTAGTCCCAGCATATCCTTTCTGCACGCCAAGTGTTTGTCAAAAATCCCCAAAAAGACAAAAAGATTTTATTTCTTTTCTTTTCTTTGTTTTAATTTCTCTTGATAAATAGTTTAGTCTAGATAGTTGCCGAGTTTGCGAATTGGTACTTGACATCCAATCCCCGTGGATACGATAAACCGGTCTTACCACCGTATTACTTGCACGACTGGGTATACTTGCCCAGATTCGTCAACAAGTTTTTGGCGCCGTTGCCGGGGATTGGTTTTGCCAATATCATTAGTAACAAAGGAGGCAACTAATTTAGACATTTTTATTCTTTTTTATTTTTCTGTATATATTTGATCTTTTTGTTTTGAGTTTTGTTTGTGCAAGGTGGACTGAAAATCATGGAGACTTATTACTTTCCCACCTTGGACGGTGTTACAAAATACCACTTTGGGCCCAATGTAGTCTTGGGAGACTACGGGCTCTGGGGACGTCACTGCCCTCATGCACAAGCTTATAGTGTGATAATGAAGCATGAGGAGGAATGGGAATGGAAGGAGCAAATACCGTTGAAAGCTGCTCTAGAACAGTATTCCCAAGAGCTATCCGCCTCTGAGGCCAAGGCAAGAGCAAATTGTGAGAGTATCGAAGCTGTGAAGCAGAACTTCAAAACGCACGTTGAGGAGATTTGCCAACAGTTAGTACAAGAGTCACATGAAGCCCAATTTGAGGAAAATCTGGTTTGGGGGATAGTTCAAGATGAAGACGAAGTGGTAGGGGATTCCACCATGCTTGCTGAGCAGTTTGATTTTTCTGCATTGGACAAATATGTCGGCTTGCATGCATGTGTGGACATTGGTAAACTAGTCCCTTCCCCATGTTTTTCAAACTTCCTGGTGAAAATGCCATTTGACCCGCTAGGAAGTAAATGCATTATTATGGTTGCAAAGGTCAATGGATATTTCACCCAATGGCTGGGTGGAATTGAGAATAAAGTTATTTTACTGCTACAATCACCATCCCAATTTCCATTTGATCCGGGAGGAGGATCCTAGGATTCTTTTTAATAAGTCAAGCTAGTGACATTAAAGAAGCGCTCATTGGGAGGCAACCCAATTTTTCTTTTCCTTTTTCCTTCTTCCTTTTTGTTTAGATAGATTTGATTTTAGATTTTAAACTCTTGAATAATTTGAGAAGCTCAAGAGTTTTATTTTACTAATAAAATTGCCAAGTGATTCCAGGGTAAGAAGGAAGGAGGGAAGAGCAAGAAGACAAGAAAAAGCAACCCAACTTTCAAGCAGTTTCTGACTGAAATGAAAGTCAACACCCGCGACCGCCTCGGTAAGTCGTTCCAATTTTTTGTTTTATTTTATAATTTTTTCTCCTCTCTCCAACTTGATTGTTTACATTGGGGACAATGTAAATTTTTAAGCTTGGGGTAGGGGTATTTTGAATTTGCATTTTTCATGTTGCATTCATATAGTTTTGCATGATAGTTGCATGATCACACTATCAAACGGCGCCAATTTTTGAACGCGCTGTCACGCACGCGCCAAAAAGCGAGCGGTTTGTAAAAATGTAGTTTAGGGAGCGACAACTCGGATATCGTATCACAAGGACTCTTAGGTTGTTGTTATTAACACAAAATCAGTTTTTTTGGGGGGTTGGTATTTGAAATTAAATAAAGGAAACAAAGCAAAACAGAGCAATGAAAACAAAGCAGTTTAATGATTGTCAAATAAGCTAAAGACGATTAACCTACTGTTCTTGGTTTCCCAACTACCATCGGTTCATGTAAATTCCAAGCCCTAAGCAGATTCTAATCCCCTTTCGGTTGTAGCAATAATTAACAAGCGAAATTACTACTACATATATATGTTCCTATTCCCGAATTAAGCAAACGGGGTTAAGCCCTTCGTGAACTAAGCGAACACGAATTGAACACACACGAATTAAGCAAACGCGATTAAATATAGGAACATAACATCACCGAAATAAATCAACACAACACTATACACTCCTGAATTAAGCAAACAGAAACATATAGCATAGTATTGAAAAGGGAAAAGCAAACAAAACAGGAATTACAAAACCTCAAGTGTAGTGGAAATCAATTACAGTAGATTAATCCAAGGAGACTAGTTCTCCATTACAAAGGAAAAACAAAACATTAAACCTAAATTCGTAGCAGTCCTATTCTAAAAGAAAAGAAGATAAACTACTACTGACTAAAACTGCCTCAATCTGTCATAGAACATCAATTTATATCAGTGAGTTCTGTGCGAGCTCGCGAGGCGAACACTGTCTCGCGAGGCGAATATTATGAACAGTCTGCAACGTTTGGTATTCTCGCGAGGCGAAGTACGGCTCGCGTGGTGAGGAATGGAAGAGTCATGGCTTCTGGTCTTTAGTCTCGCGAGGCGAGACATGTATTCGCGGGGTGACACAGAGAGGTTTGCAATTTCTGGCACAATCACGCTTCAGGTTCGCGAGGCGAATGCCTTCTCGCGGGGTGAAGAACTCCAAAATTATTTCTTTTTATTACCTGCAAACAAGAAATAACAGTAAGTACTTTATTTGACTCTAAATCAACTAAATTAACTTAAAAATACTTTACAGACTCAAAATGATGCTTAAAGACAATCAAGTCTAATTTGGGCGAAAACGATATATAATTAGCACAAAGCCATGGTTTTTCTAGTTATAAAACTAGACTAGCCAGTGGCTTATCAGGGGTCGACACCGAGCTTGACCATTAGGGAGCCTACATCCTCCGACTCACAGGACACGGAGGAGGTACAACAGCTGAGGCTGGAGGTGCAGCGGCTGAGGGAGACAAACGAGCACATCATGCAGGGGATGGAGACATTCTTTACGGTCATGACTGATGTGCTTGATTTCCTCCCACCAGACAGAAGCAGTGCTCTGCAAGGGGTCCTCCATGCCACCCAGGCCCAGCCCCAGCCCTCCACTACTACTACTGATCCACCACCGCAGCCATATGATGACGGTCTATCTACTGAGCCGCAGCTTGATGGTCATGTGACGCTGGCAGACTCCCCCGACAGGACGACGATGACGGATATTATGGTGATGGGTATTAGGTTAGTTATAGGTGTAGTTGAGTTTTATAGATAGACCGATATTTTATTTATGGATTATATGTTGAGTTTGTTTTTATTTTAAATTAATTTTAATTTAATTACTTTTTAAATTTTATTTTTAATTTCAATTTTGCTTTGTAATTTTTTTGAATAAAGGCTAAGGCATGCATAGGCATCACAATAGAGAAGGTAATCCCAACTAGGTTGGCACCACCAGCCCTACCCATCATCTGCAGCACACCTCAATATATTAAAAAAGATAAAAAGAGTACAACGAACATGGGGGGACAATGACCAAAACCCATGAGAGAATTAACAAAATCTGAAATTAGGAAGACCCTGTCTATTCCTAATGAAATCATCCTTAATAAAGGGAGGGGGGAGATCCCACCAGTGGAAACCATGGTTTGATGTTCCAAATGAGGCTAATTTGTCAGCGCAAGCATTGCCCTCTCTGAAAATGTGAGAAACTGAAATCTGCATCTTAGATACATACACCGAGCAGTTCCTCCATCTGTTTTTCAATCTCCAAGGAATGGCCTTATTAGAACTGAAAGCGTCCACTACAAACATAGAATCACTTTCCAACCACAACTGACCCAACCTTTTCTATAGGAAATCTCAATTGCAGTCATGGCTGCCATAATCTCAGCTGTAAAAGCAAAGTTAATGCCAATGTAGGTTGAGAAGCAACCAAGAATAGCACCACTTGAATCCCTAAAAATACCCCCACTAGCAGCATGACCCGGGGAGCCCTTAGCCGATCCATCAATGTTACATTTAATCCAAGAGCACTTAGGAGGAAACCAATCAACCTGTCTAATAGTAGGAGCCTTGCAGCACTTGCCAGGGATTGAGAAAAACTGAAGAATCTTAAACTCCTCTATTGAGGAAAACATTGGACCAGGAGATAAGAAGCCAGAAAGGTTGGTAGCAGCTAAAATATCACCAACTGCCCTCGAAGGAGGAATGAAGACGTTATTGAATCTGCAATGATTCCTGCAGCTCCAAATCTTCCAAACCACATTGATGATGGCAGCCTTGATGACCAAATTAAGCTGCCTGCTCCAATTTCTATCTAGAACCGAGAAGATTGCATCAATTGAGGATAGCGTTACTAACATGCTTGGATCCTATTATAGAATCATCAGATACCATAGGTTTCTTTCCCTCGGCAATAATTGATCACCTCAGTACCTTGAAGTCGATCTCATTTCTAACACACTGAACACTCGTCTCTCACATACAGTCCACACCTAAGACCTGCGCAGGTTCCTTGTAACAGTTACCCTTTGAAACTGATTTTGAAATTCTTGGTCTCCATACCTGGTCCCCTTCCACTTTGCCCACAGAAAAAGATTGCTTTCCCTGCCGTCCCTCGTCATGTCTTTCCCTTGTTGGGCTAACAAATCTCGGCCCACCCTTTTGAATAACCCAACATTGCTTTTCTGTTTTCTACACACTGCCACGCCGCTCAGTAGAGATGAAGTTACTTTTTTCATGAAATTAACCCCTACGACTGTACCTGGTCTGCACCTATCAACCGCCCTATCCTCGAATCCCAAAATCTTAATTTGAATTTTCTGCGTGTAGCGATTGCTCGTCATCCACCCTTAACCCCCTTGAAGGAACGGTCTCCGGCACCACCATCAATCTGTTCAACGAAGAATCATCATCCACCGATCGCTGATGAAGGTAGTCTGAGGCAAACCTTGAGACGTTGACACCGACAATCTCTTCCAACAGGCGTATAGAATATATCACCTCGTTAACTTTCAACTGACCACTTTGTTTATAATTTCAGAGGCGTTTGTTGTGATGTGAACCCTTCCAAAATCCAATCTTGTCTTGTCCCTGATTGAGACATCTATAGTGATAAAACGTCCTACAACTTGAGCCAACTGCTTGAAGAAATTCTCTCTGTTACATATTCACCTTTCTAGCATTATATGAAATTTTAAAATGATGTGGCTAGTATCGGTGGGAAAAAGCTAGGTAACACCAAAGTGGGACAATAAATCTTCATCCAAAAAGAATTTCTCCTCATTTTATCAATGTAACAATGATCTATAACAGTTTGAGGCATTTGCACACTCGTGGGTTTATAACTAGTAGTGATAAAAATAGAAAATGTAGTTGGCCTTTAATAATATTAATAAAGAAGTTAACAATATGTTATTTATAACATATTAGTATAGATGTTCTTTCAAAAAAAAATGAGTATAGATGTAGTAAAAACATTATTAACCCTATGTCACAACTAGCGATAGAGATTTTAAAAATTCTACACCATCAGAGTAAAACACTATGTTATAAAATCTTAATGCATATATAGGTTCTAGCACCTTAACTTCTTGTTTTTTTTTGTACACACAACCCTAACAAACATGTTAAAGATTCTATGGCACTCATAAAGGACAAAGAAGGGGTAGACCAATTTCCATGAAAATTTAATCAGGTTTACTTATTTTGTACTTTGAAATGCTATCCCGGTTCAGTATTGTTTGAGATACATGACTTCTATATTCTATAATTGAAACCAGACAACATGTTGTTTTCACCGCATTTTAAAAAAATGGTATTGGGCATAAGAAACTAGGGAAGAGTTTGAACTACTAGTTTGGACACCCTTTAACAGGAATTGAGAAGATATATGACAAGAAAAGTACGTTGGAATGAAAAATTTTAGAATTTGGAGAAGAGTACTTGAATTAAAATGGGACAACTAGATGATTTTTGGAGGGCTATTGATGATGATGCCTCTTTGTTGTGTGTCTTTTGTAATTGTTTTGATGAATCTTTTAATCATTTATTTTTAGAATGCTCCATCTCTAAACTAATTAGGTCTAAAGTTCTGGTATGGTTGGGGGTTGATTTTCCTATTCCAGCAGCTATTCCCCAACTCATGGTGCTTTTTGGTGATGGAATTAGTAGACAGGTTAAGTTAGGAGGTTGCTTACTTTTGTGGCATGCAGTAGTTTGATGTAGTTGGGAGCTCCGTAATGGAATGATTTTTGGAAATAAAACTGCAGATTTTATTCATCTTTTGGACAGGTCAAAGCACTCTCCTGCCATTGGTTTAATTCAGGCGCTCATGATGGTAGTTGTTCATTCTCGGATTGGTGTATTGCTCCTATTAGTTGTATAGAAAAATAGGAGAAGTAGTTGAAATGATTCTGGATAGGATGTTTGTTCTTGGATTCAAATCATATTTGTAAACAGGTTATGAGTACCCCTTATACTCTGTTAATGATATTTTGCCTTTAAAAAAAAAAGATGATTTTTGGAAGAAGAGACTACTTATATTATCACTTTTGGTTTTTGGCTTATACAAACTTAAGACTATAACCCCTATTTATACTAATGGCACCTCCTTAACCAATAACTAAGATTATGCCAAGACATTTTAATCTAATGGTTACAAATGACCCTCTAGAGATTTCTTTACAATATCAAGCTACTACTAAACTCTAGATTTTTCACTGGAGGAGATTCTTCTAGAATAGATTAATCTACACTGTTTTTGAAATGAGTTCTTATTTAGATAACTAAAGCCCACCCTAAATCAAGTTTATTTTTCAACAAAGTAACACCCCCACCCCCACCCCACAAAAAATAAATAAATAAACAAAAATAAATAAATTAATAAATAAATAAAAAAGATAGGCAAAATACGTAAATTGGTCTTATACGGTTATATTATTTTTCACATTGGTTCTATAAGTTTTTTATTTTTTAAATTGGTCCTACATGTTACGTTGTGTTTTCACCATAGTCATTTTTGTCAATTTTGACCTAACACCGTCAGTTTTGATCTGACATGGCTATCACCTTAGTCCGACACGTGGCATCAAAACCGACGACGTTAGGTCAAAATTGACAGAAAGGACTAATGTGAAAACAGAACGTAATGTGCAGGACCAATTTGAAAAATAAAAAACTTGTAGGACCAATATGAAAAATAAAATAAACGTATAGGACCAATTTACCTATTTTGCCAAAAAGATATGACAAGAAAGGCAACAAGCTAACAGTTTATTCAATTAAAAACAGTTAAACCTACAGGTTTAGGGCTCCATCAATCTCAGAGGAATCAAATTTAAACTCATGCTATGGCAAGGCCCTATAATCGCTTTGTCTTGATCAAAGAAAAAGGATGCAAGATAATTTCCTCTAATATAATATAAAGTCCAAGTTACTACCATGAAATATAAGAGAAGATGAACAAGATTCAGATGAATCATTCACATCTCAAGCCCTTCCATCACCAAGTTTGGGGGCAGAAAGAGCATAGTTTTGGTAACTTGGGGAGGCTAGAAAGCGAGATGTCATGTTAATTGGTGATGAAGTTACTGAGCCTGAACTCGAGCCGGTTGAGCCTGAGCCAGCTTTGATGAGACCATATCTATTAGCACCACCACCTTGGTTGAAAGGGATTGCATGTATGACCTGATATGAAGGTGAAGAAGGAGGGGTGTCACTGAATTCAGACACAGTCTTCAAGGTTTGAACCACTTCACTCATCAGTGGTCTTCTTCTTGGATCAAAGCAAAGGCATATAGCAGTCAACCTTAAAGTCTTGTGAGCACCTCTTACTGAGTATTCACCTTGAATTCTAGGATCCATCATTTTATGTAACCTTGAGTTGTTCTTAAGTTGTGGACTCATCCATTCCACCAAGTTTTCTTGCTCCTGAGGCCTAGTTTTGTCCACTGCTTTCTGGCCAGTCAACATTTCTAGCAGCACAACCCCAAAGCTATATACATCACTTTTGGATGTAAGGTGTCCTGTAACAAGATATATACAACATGTTAGGCAATCCAAGATCATATAAAATAGCCATAAAATATATTAGAAGCTTTTTCATGTGTATTTAGATAGAACAAAATGGAGAAGAAAATTTGTTTTTCGGTAAACCAAATTTCTATTATAAGGAGTACTCGGGTACACCAACCCATTTACAAAAAGGAGGACAACAACCAATGTAAATAAAATACTACCCTAAAAGGAGAAGAAATTTGCAATGCATGCAGCACTGAAGCATAATTATACATTATTTCTATATCTATCATGTTTAGAAATCGCAATAATCAATAATCAATAATCAATATACTTTGTAAACAAATATTTCCTCATCCTCTTCTTAGAAAATGTGATTGCAACAAATATAGGGTTGATCATGACCACATTTTAAACATTTCCCTATTGAGGGCAGCCATATAAAGAATAAGAAAAATCAAACATCCATCATGTAGTAAACAAGCCATAAATAAGTAACATTACCATTGAGATAAAACTTAGTCATTAATAAATCCATTTCCCATAATTGCCTCAAACAAAAACAGTGATGTGTACCAAGATATATATATATATATATATATATATATATATATATATATATATATATATATATATATATATATATATATAGATACATACATACATACATATATATATATATATATATATTCTTAATCATCCATTTGCAGTAAGTATCTTGAATTTAAATGGAAACTTAAGTTTGGCTTCCATTAGTTGCATTGCATAATAGATTTTCTTGTTTATTTCCGAGTTAAGCATGTAGATTCTTAGTTATTCCTAATTCTTTTAACATTTAAACCCTAATTAAGTCCAACATTAATGATTTGCAGGTTCCACACAGCATAACAGTAAGCAGAATCATCTCTTATGTGGCTACAGTAACAGCAAGAAAATGGGACTATAGCAAGAATCAAGTCACAACCATCTTCTACATTATACATAAAAAGAGCCCTGCTGGCAAGCATGCATAAGCACAAGTCAAAAGGATATTGAGTATCAAATATGAAAGGAGCAATTCCATGGACTTGAAGAACGAACCAGTAAAAATAATATTTATAGGTATCAGTGAAGAAGTTTTGAATAAAAGCCGGTTGAACTTAAGTGAGTCACAACCATACTGATTTTATTATACAGATGAAGTGGGTACATAAATGGCAAACAAATTAAGATAATGGCAACTGCAAAATAAGGTAAACATAAGCTTTTATCCATTGCTCTAACAATTAGATGGACCGAAGGTTTTAAATCTGGGTCCAAAACCGCAACTGAGGTCTCAATATTGCGGTTTTGGTAGTCTCCGAAATCATATTGTGGTCGCAATTATATCCGTATCGATCGCGTTTTCCCACAATTATTTGAAATAACGAAAAACGTAACACGACAACAACCGCAGCTGTAATTTAATTAAAACCTTGGATGGGCTAAAGGCAACTCAAACTCAAGGGATGTCATTCTCATAACAACATGAAATAGAAGAAAGGATGATTTATATTTGGACTATACTAACCAGTCATCACATACTCAGGGGCTTCATAGCCATGTGTTCCCACCACTTTAGTAGTCACATGAGTTGAGTCTCCATCTAGGGCATCTCTAGCCAGCCCAAAATCAGAAAGTTTTGCATTGTAGTCCTGAAAGAGAAAATGTTTAGATGAGGGAAAAACTGAGTGTAGAAAACTTGAATATTAGTATGCAACATTCTAGTTAATTACCGCATCCAACAGGACATTAGATGTTTTGAAGTCCCGGAATATTACTGGCCTGTCAGCTTCCTCATACAGAAATGCAAGGCCCTTGGCAGCACCAAGCATAATTTTTATTCTGGTATACCATGGTAGGAGCCCAGATCCTGGTAATGTATGATGTTAGTACTTATTCTGTGATGTACCCTCCAACATATATACATTTATTGACTTAGTTGTAAAATAAATAAATTGAAATAACAGTTTTCCAATACATTATCATAAGGGTGAATTCAGGTAGCAATGTTCTCATTATAATGTTCATTGGTTGACGACGTTATAAAAGGTAACACTGCAAAGATTAATTGAAGAACTTTCACTTCAATCCCCAATTACAGTTAAAATGTACCTATTAATACATATTGTTAAGACCACAAGTCATCTTTCCAAGCTCAAAAACATTTTTACACTTGATTAAAAGATTATAACTTTTTGTTCTGTAGATTGTTCAAAAATCTTCCCTTTTTTTTTTTTTTTTAAATAATCATGCACATAATTTGTATACATTTTATCACACAAAGAAATGCAGGAATATTCATACCTGATTACTATAATATTACCAAACGTATTGTTAATTAGAAGACAATAAACTTGTATTGATTGACGAGACCACAAATTTCTTTAAATAATAAGTTGAAAGACATACTCCTAAACAGATGATGCTCTAAGCTTCCTCGAGGCATAAATTCATACACAAGCATCCTTTGTTTATCTTCAATGCAATAACCAACCAATTTAACTAGATTTGGATGCTGGAGTTCACCAAGATAACTAACTTCAGCCTGCATAGCGTAGCATTTTACAATATAGTAAGTTATGTAAAGCATAGCATTTAAAAGAAAAAAAAAAGTGGATTTGGATTGTCTCCAATCCATCTCTCTCCAGCCCCTCTATAGCGAATTTTCAACTATTGAATGTATATGTATTGATTGATCTGAACCCTTGAATGCATTTAAGGATATCCCAATATCCTTGGCTACCACATGCGGTAGCTATATAAAATTTTTATTCGCACTCATCGGAGAGAATCCAAATCCAAAAGGAAAAAAGAAAAAGTGGTGCAAATAAATATCTAGCAAATAAAGAAATTAACATATTTAAGGTTAGCAAAAGGTCCCATACAGGCCATTCCTTATGACCCTGCACTAGTGGAAAATATACATTAGACGGTAAAGGTTTACGTCAGTTAACCAAAAGATAGACGTTAAAAAGGGGGCGGTGGCAGTTTTGTAAATATCAGACCTCATTAATTCAATTTTAACGTCAGTTGTTTTAATGACTGACGTTAAAAGTGAAGTGACTCACTTTTAACGTCAGTTTCAATAAAAGCGGCGTTAAAAGTAAACCTTTTAATGTCAATCCTTACATCAACAGACGTTAAAAGGTTATTTTAATAACTTTTTTATCTAGTATACGATCCCTTCCGCATTGCCTTCCTCAAAGTTTCAGTTTCACATGAATTGCTTTGATGTTTTGTGTTTCTGTTTTGAAAACTAAAATATATGTGCGAAGTATAAGTTGAATCAATAACCCAAACCAGATCTCATTCATGAAGTGTACTGGTGATCTGACAGAAGATTGAAAGGGTTTAAAATCCTATAAAAAGTTACATTGCAAGGGTTTAAAATCCTATAAAAAGTTACATTGAAAGGGTTTAAAATCCTAAACATTAAAGCTACATCCCATCAGAGAGTTTTATGAAATATGCCAAAGGGAAAACTATACTCCGAAGACCTCAGAAAACCGGGGGGCATGAGAGAGCTCAAGAGAGGCAAAAACAGGTGCACTAGATCTGTTTCATGCAAAGGCAGTGGTTCCAGAGACTTCCATGACGGTCACTTGCTGCCAAAGCTGAGGTTTTGGAACTGTGACGCCCGAGCACCTGATTTTCCCTCCCGGCACTGAATCTTCGAAGGATGATAAGGTGAGCAACTCACATAATGTAGTTTACTCAAACGTATCACCCATGTAATGTAATTTACTCAAACTCAGAAGTTGTTTGACCATTAAGACAAAGACCTTTGAGTCTAGGAATAGGAAGAAAGAGTGATGAAGTTAATCTCCACGGCAGAGCCATATTGTGAAGCAGAAAATTAAAAGGATGGAAGGAAGCTATTTATAGGAGCAGTGGATGAAGTTACTAAGCTCTTCTGATTTTCTTGAAAACTTATCTATAAACTTAATGCTCATTGAGAGTATTGAGTTACAAGGTGCATGGGTAAGTAGCACAGTAGTCAAAGGAATGAATGTTTTTGCAGATATCAATACACTTTTAACGTCAGTTGTTTAAAAAAACTGACGTTAAAAGTGTTTTTAAAATAAAAAATATTTATTGTTAACGTCAGTTTTTTATACAACTGACATTAAAAGTTTGTTTTTTACTTCAGTTAAATAAATAGCTGACGTAAATATTCCTATATATTATAAACATGCAGAATGAATATTGGAAATAATGTAATTAATATACAGGAACTTGGCAGTCATAAATTAAGTTGACGTTAAAAATGAGGTGGTGGCTGTTTGTAAATATTAAATCACTATTTGCGTCAGTTCTATAAATAACTGACGTAAATAATTATGAAACTCATTTCATTGGTTGTCATGTCCCTGTTGTCCCTCTTAACGCAGATCACTCCATATAGTACTGCAGTTTATTTCTAAACCTTTTTTTTATACAAGTTTATTTTTAATTTTTATTAATTAGCTTGAATTAGTAAACAAATTCTTGTGCAAATTAAAATAAATAAACTTAACATAAAACAAGTTATATGTATAATCAAATCGTATGTCATTGAAGCGATTCATAAGTTAAAATTACATGATTAAAAGATAAAAAATTTCTGCAACATAGCCCTAAAATATAAAAAAGTTTCTGCATCAAGATCATTTTCTTCTCAGTCCTGTCATCAGAAACTCCAATGGATGCATCACCTCCCTCACTTGAATTCCATGATGCAAAGTAAATCCTCGGTCACTAGAAGCGAAAGCAAAGTGAAATGGATCTTTGCATCTTTCTTCTTCAGTGGAATTCCTTGATGCATCATCTTGAATCCACAATCACTTGCTTCCAAAGCAAAGTGAAGGGATGACGGGGATGAAATAAAGTGAGAGAATCACATTACGTGATTCACCCAACCTTAATATCCATGTAATGTGATTTACTCAAACTCAGAAGTTGTTTGACCATTAAGACAAAGACCTTTGAGTCTAGGAATAGGAAGAAAGAGTGATGAAGTTAGTCTCCACGGCAGAGCCATACTGTGAAGCAGAAAAATTAAAAGGATGGAAGGAAGCTATTTATAGGAGCAGTGGATGAAGTTTCTAAGCTATTCTTATTTTCTTGAAAACTTATCTATAAAATTAATGCTCATTAAGAGGATTAGGTACAAGGTGAATGGGTAAGTAGCACAATAGTCAAAGGAATGAATGTTTTTGCAGAAACTAATAAAATTTTAACATCCATTGTGTAATACAACTGACGTAAGAAGTTGTGAGTGTTTTTAACGTCGGTTTCTTAATACAACTGACGTTAAATATATGACCTTTAACGTCAGTTTTTACTAACAACTGACGTAATAAGTGTGAGAGTTTTTAACGTCAGTTTTTTAAGACAACTGACGTTAAATATATGATCTTTAACGTCAGGTTTTACTAAAAACTGACGTAAAATGTTGTTTTATTTTAATTATAACGTTTACCCCCACGCGCCTTCTCCACTTCTCTCAGACGTCTCTTTTCTCTTTTCATCACGCTCAACCCTCACTCTCAACCCTCACTCTCGCTCTCACTCTGCCCTAATCGCGAGCTCATATCCACCGCAACCACCGCGAGGGCTTCTTCGCCACCACCGTGAGGTACACTCTTAACCCCTAACTCTATCTTTCCCGCTCATCCTTTGCAATAACTTGACATCTCTCTTTCCCCTTCCCACGCACTAACTCTCCTTGTCCCTCTGCTCTCAGTAACCACATCGAACGTTGGCCACCACTCGAGCTTCCCTCCACCACCACGCGAGCGCCTATTTCTGGTGAGTCTTTAGGGCACATTTTTTTATTTTTGGTTTTGAGTGCATGCATGTTGCTCTCTTTGGTTTGAAACTGTAGTCTCAGTAGTTGAAACTTGAAACTGTGAGTTTGAGTTGTTTGGAATGTCTCTATTTTTGGTTTTGAGTGTATGTTGAAACTGTAGTCTCAGTAGTTGTAACTTTAAATCGTGAGTTTGAGTTGTTTGGAATGTCTCTATTTTTGGTTTTGAGTGCATGTTGCTCTGCTGGTTGATCTGTCACGGCCGTGATGTTCATCACGGCTAGGCTGTGATCAGTTCTGCCTATGAGGGTCTGGTTCAGTTGGCACGTTACGGCCGTGACCAGTGCTTGAAAATCTTCAAAAACTATAGTTTTCAATCTCCCGTATTGTCCTTATATTGGATATATAGATGTTTTGTATATCTACAGGACCTATCTAGTTATTTTTATTTATACTTCTGTATTTATTTTGAGTTATAACCTATGTTAATACATATATATTGTTTTTGAACAGGCATACATATGGATCAGTCGGATAGCCCACATGCACGGGAGGACACTTGTGGGGTTTCGCAGACCCGATCACGCCTACGCTTTGATTCTAGTGTAAGTTTACATGTTATATACTATCTTTAGTCCTTCTTTTTAATGTAAGTTTATAATGTTACAACCCTCTATTTTATCATTTTTTTTGTCCATACAGACATCACAGGCTCATAGGAAACGGGGTAGAGGAGCCATGACCGCGCTGTCGCCACGCGCCAAAAAGAACGAGCGATTATAAAAATAATGCAGTATAGAGCGACAACTCGGATCGTCTCTCAAGGACTCTTTAGGTGTTGTTATTATTAACAGAAAATTAGTAAAAGTTAGAACTGGGGGTTTTGAGATTTGAAACTAAATTAAGAAAACAAAATAATGAAAACAAAGTAGTTAAAGAGAATAACAAATAAACAAAAGACGATTAACCTACTGTTCTCGGTTTCCCACTATCATTGGTTCATGCAAATCCTAAGCAGATACTAATCCCCTCCCGGTTGTAGCAACAATTAACAAACGAAAACCGCTACTACAGATGTATGTTCCTATTCCCGAAATAACAAACGGGGTTAAGCTCTCATGAACAAACGAACATGAATGAACACACGCAAAATAACAAACGCGATTATATATAGGAACATAGCATCACCGAAATGAAACAATACCACACTATACATTACTGAAATAACAAACAGAAATATATAATATGGCATTGAAAAGAGAAAAGCAAATGAGACAGGAATCACAAAACCTCAAGTGTTAACAGAAACCAATTACAATAGATTAATCTAGGAGACTAGTTCTCCATTACAAAAGTAAAACACAAAAGAAAAGAAAGGAAAATAAACTACTACTAATGACTGCCAAAGACTAGCCAAAACTGGCTAACTCTGACCTCCACACTATGACTCACTTCTCTCTCAATATCTGAATGATCCTTTTATTAACTTCAACCTCTGCCTCTTAGCTTTCCAAAGCCACTTAATTTGCTTAATTATGAATTAAGATGAGGGAGTTATGTCCACATTCAACTCATAGGGCAGCTGAAACGCCTCTGACTTCACATGGATTAAAGCCCTTCAAAACGGCTCTTTTTGGAATAATGGTCTTCATGAGAGTTAAAGCTCTTTGTTTGATCTTTCATTTGCCACCGGTTTCAGTTCCAACCGACATCTACAGCCCAAGTTATGGCCCAATCTTCATGACCAGTTCAGGTTCCAGTGACAGCAATTATGTTCTGACTTCAAGGCCCAATGTGACCCACTATACATCCAATTCAGCATCTGAGTTCTTCATGAAAGTTGTTGGGCTTCCTTTTAGCTTTCCTGTTCTGACTCCTGCGTTTCTGTTTTTATAAGAGGGCCGCACGTCACGGCCTAGGCATGATGGCCTCTGCTTCAGGTGTACTTCCCTTCTTGCTCTTCTTATTGCCTTGAAAAACAGAAAATAACATAAGTACTTTATTTAACTCTAAATCAACTAAATTAACCTAAAAACACTTTACAGACTCAAAATCTTACTTAAGGACAATTAAGTCTAATTTGGGTGAAAATGATATAAAATAAGCACAAAGCCAAGGTCTTTACTAGTTATAAAACTAGTCAAACAGAGGCTCATCAAGCCACCTCGTTGAAGAAACTAGAGAAGGACAGGAAGAGCAGACAGAAGCTTGAGGTGTCCTTCGATGCTAATCTAAATTCCCAGGGACCCCTTGCTAAAGAATTTAATAAGTGGGTGTTTCTACAAGCGAAGCAGCACGTAAGCATCAACTACAACCACTGGAATGACGTTCCACAGAACGTTAAGGATCAGATTTGGGAGGCTATCACGGTATTTTACCTTTACATTCGTTTGATTTACATTATTAGATAATTATCCGAGTTATAATCCATCCAGTTGTTATATATGTATCTAATGTGTAGGTAGCTTGGACTGTGCCAAATGACGAGGATCATCATCATAAATGTAAGAAAATGGCATCAAAGCGTTGGAATGGGTTCAAGCATGATCTTACTAGGTACTATGTATCTGGGAAGAAGCGTCTTGATAAAATGTTATCGGATTATCCCTGGATTGATCAGGATACTTGGGATATGTTTGCCAGGAGTTGACAGGATGGAGAATTTCAGGTTGGTTGATTAAGTTAATTTTGTATGCTTATTATAGATCATTTAACTGTATTTAATTATGTGTTTTTGTTTGAATAGGCTAAGGCAAATAAGGGTCGGCAGAATCAGGCGAAGAACGTCCACCGCCACACCATGTCTCAGGGTGGGTACCAGACTCGGATTGAGCATATGATGGCGGATAGGCTGAGGGCGAAGCAGGAAGAGCACTCTGATAGGATTGAAAGAGGAGAGGTGCCTGAGGGCACACCATCAAGTCCTCCGTCGGACATCGACCGCGAGGATGTCTGGTTAGCCGGCCGCATGACAAAGACGGGATCTTTTAAAGTTGATGCCACTCGCGAAGTGGCAGATAAGATTGTAAGTAAATAATTAACTTGATTTCAATTGATATTTGTATAGATATTTGCAACACTTTTCACTTGCAAGTTTTTTCATTTTTTTCCATTGTAGATGGATCTGAAAGCAAAATCCTCCCAGGGCGCATTCGTCCCTTCTGAACGGCAGGACGTCTTGATGACTGCTCTAGGCAAGAAAGACCATCCTGGTCGGGTTCTCGGTGTTCCTGGGAATGTGACCATCAAAGAATATTATGGCAAGTCTGCTTCACGAAAGCCGGTGGTCAATGAAGCATCAATTTTGGCTGACATTACTCAGCACCTCATGTCCAACCCAGATATTACAACACATCTGATGCAAGGCTTAATATCCAACCCAGAATTCAAGCAGGCGCTTGCCAGAGAGCTTTCCTCCGTCGGTACATCCCAGGACACCGCAGGGCTTGCCAACCCTTCACATGTGAGCACAAAAGAGAGTTTTAGTAGGGCACATGTGGAGGACGATGAGTTGGCATCTAGGGAGCGGGAGTTGGAAGTCCAGCGCCATGAGCATGAGTTGGAAATGAAAAGGCGTGAGCTTGAGTTGGACTCCAAACGACGTGAGCTAGAAATGTTAGCAAAGGTATTTATTCATTATTAATGTCCAAATTAGTCAAATAATTACTTGTTTTTTTTAATTATCAAAAACTTATCTATTTTCTTTTTCCTAAACTGAAGGCCAAGCCGACGTCGATGTCGCTGTCACCTATCACTCGTTTGTTCTCACTTGTTGAGGATTATGCGTTTGAGATTTTTGAATGTCCATTGGAGCACGATGGATGGGTGGCACGCCCAGATCAACAGAGGATATTTACCTTTTGTGGTGATGATCTCGGGAACGCCTGCAGAAATAGCGTCTGGATGAACAACAATGTTTTCAGTCTCTGGTGCACGTAAGTTAATTTTAATTTTATAACTTATTTATTTTTGGTATTTTTCCATTTAATAATTTATTTTAATTTCAATATATATATTATGTAATTAACATCCACACCTTTTCATATCTTAGGTATCTCCATCGTCTTCAGCTTGATAAGGGAGTTGCATCAGTTTACGGTTTGTTAGATCCATCAATCCTTCTGCCCGAATTCTTTGTTGGCGATGCATTGAGTAAATACTTAGGGAACTTGTTGGGAGACAATCCGGAATAAATATATTTGGCTCCCTACTGTATGAAAAACCATTGGCAGTTGTTCGTACTTCACCCGTCTAGGCATAGAGTCATATTCTTCTGCTCTCTCCACCAAGATCCGCCACCGAAGGTGGTGGATGCTGTAAATATGCAAGTAACTAATCTTAAATTTAATTTAAGTTTTAATATCAGTTGTTTTTAGTTTATTACACACATGATATATGAATTTAATCGATCGACATGATTATTTGTTTATGATAGCGCGCTGAAGGCGAGTAGCATAAGTTGCACCAACGGGAGAAGTAGGACTTCTAAGGCTAAAGGAAATCCTGTATGGAACATCCTCAAGGTTTGGTAGTTTATTTATCAAATAATTAATATTATAATTACTAATTTATATGTATATTCAACTGACGTTGAAATTAATTTTGTTGGTAGTCTCGATTTCAAATTGACGGGTGGTCGTGCGGCTATTATGTGATGCTTCATATGCTGAACATAGTCTCCGCATCTATTACGGATGGATGGAATAAGGTAATATTTAAACAACTTGTTAAATTATATATTATAGTTTTGAAGATGACTTTAATTGATGTTATTGTTATTATTTGAACGTGCCTAGGCATTTATCGACCAATCGCCTATTCAAGAAGATGAGTTAAGAGACTTGAGGATGCGCTTCACCGAATTCTTCTTCAAGTATGCGGCTGAAAAAGGAATTGACAAGATACCTCCGCAATACTTAGATAAATAGTTTTTTTGTTAGACTTTAGAAACTAATTAATAGCATGCATATATATATCCTTAGATTGATAGTTTTGTTTTTTAGACATTGGAACTAAAATTTATTTATATATATACATGGGTTTTGGTTTTAAGTCCCCCCATTGTTCCATTTTTCCTTTGCAATTCTGTAATGTGTGTGATATTCTGTGTTACTGGGATATTTACTGAATGCAGGGATAGCTGAGGGGAGTGATATTTTAAAAATATACTATTAACGTCAGTTGTATCAAACAACTGACGTTAATAGTATTTTATAAAATATAAAGTACACTATTAACGTCAGTTGTTTATTAAAACTGACGTTAAAATTAAACCTTTAACGTCAGTTCTTTATAACCACTGACGTTAGTTTTAACAAAATTAACGTCAGTTGTCTTAAAGAACTGACGTTAATAGTTTTATGTTTAACGTCAGTTGTTTAAAAAACCTACGTTAATTTTTACAAAATTAACGTCGGTTTTGTTAAGGAACTGACATTAATAGTTTTATATTTAATGTCAGTTCTCAACTGACGTTAAAATATTAATTATTAACGTCATCTGTAATTATGTCAGTCAGTATACTGACGTAAAAATCAATTTTAACTGACGTAAAAAGCACTTATTGCACTAGTGCTGATGCCCCTCTTTGTTAAGAGTCTTCACAGCAGCTGGCATTCCAATTCAAGGTCTTGCTTGAGAGACCCCATCTGGATTGATCCAACCTTTGAATACAGAACCAAAGCCCCCTTGACCAAGAATATTTTCAGGCTTGAAGTTCCTTGTTGCCAACTTAAGCTGAAGATAGGAGAACCTTAGAAGATGGGGATAAGCCTTTAGTTCCTCGCTTAAGGTTGGAAGGGACATAGATTCTGAATTGTTGTTGGTTCTAGATACTGATCGGTTTCTACCATTATCATTTCTAGTTATAGTTCCTGTTGATTTATAGATAAAAAGATATCAGATCAAATTTAATAAGCAATTAACATAACATTTAAACACTTTCACAAAAGCAGCATTTATTTAACTGTGTTTCACAAGTATTTTCGTTAGCATATAGCATAGTATTGATACATATTTCAAAAGAGGGTTTACATGACAGAAGGCAGAGAAACACAATGTAACGTATGAAAGGACAATCACAACATCATTGGAAGAGATAATTATTTAAGAATGGTAACCTAATTGCTTCTTATTTAGGTCATCATAAAGGTAAGTCCATATACTTAGTAATGTCATTTTCGTTATCAAGCCTACTTATTTGGTTTTTCACTTAGCTTAGGAAAAAAATATTAATTTATAATTGTATCTAATATTATACTTCACTTAATGTTTGGATAGAATTTAATTGTTAAATTCAAACACTGTTTATTAGGGTCTCAGCTAGCTTCAAGAATTTTGAACTCTACAACATGATTGGAACATTTATTATTATTAAATTTATATATATATATATATATATATATATATATATATATATATATAAAGACAAATCACCAACTTTCCTAATTTGAATCTGTGAGTGACAGAAGAACTCTAATCCCTAATATCCTCTTCCATTCCTTACAATCCTAATTTTTCAATTACTATTTTTCAAAAACTAAAATTAAATTATTTTTAAAAATGGGGTAACCCAATAAAACCTTCCAAATCAACCCAAATTTAAATGGATGAATGGTTTGATTATATCAAAGATTTGTAAAATTCGATCCGACTTGAATGATTGGACATTCAATTATCTTATATCTGATTTACCCAAATTTAGTCCTACCTTGTTACTATGGAGTCGAATGTATCAAACAATTCGATATATGTGTTTATTTAAAGTAATTAAATATTCAATTATAATTATAAAATGACGTAAATTCTAGCAAGAATAGTATTCACCAAAAAAACACTCTAGCAAGTAACAAGGTAGAATACCACCTCGGTTTCTATTGCGATTTGACGAGCCTCTAGGTTGGGACCTAAAAGCCATGCAACCTACCAAAAACCTCATTTTCATCCAAAATTTTGATCCACGTCGTCCTTCACCTTCGACAACATCATTGTCGTTTCTTCTGGTTTCTCCTCCCACATACAAAGTTCCAACCGTAAGAAGACTTGCCATATCTTCAATTACTTCACACCCCTATATGGTCAACATATATACACTTCAGCACAAAATTCAAATATGATAATATTAGAAATTAAACTATTCCAAAGAACATAACAACAAAAAAATATCAAAACTCCAAATGTAAAAGAAAATCAGCAAAATTAACAATAATTTGGTAAAGACACAGAATTTTAGAATAGAACCATTCAAGAAAAAAACTAGAGCTAGCCACTGATCATGAAAACAGATAATGAACAAACCCCACTTGGGTAAAATGGGGTTTACACTTTAGAACATTTTGTTCATGAAAATCTTTTTTTTTTCTTTCTAAAAATCAAAACGGCTAAGGCTGAATATCAGTAGATAATGACAGCAGCATGAACACTCTCCCACTTACAACGGACTTAGACCTAAATGATACAACAAACATGCAAAGCTAGAAAAGCATCACCAGAGAGGGTTTGTGTCCAGAGAGAGAGAGAACTACTGCGGCAAAGTGAAGCAATATTTTTTTAGGCAAAAAGTGAAGCAATATTAAGTAGTGGAGATTGAGTTTATCAGAAATAGGTGTCACTGTGTCCAATGAACGTTAGAATTGGTGTTATTAGATCAGCATTAGCAATGGAAATGAATTACATGTACACATAGTTTTGTGGTTTTAAGCTGATGAAGTATATGTACACGTGACACTTTTTTTTTATAAGCAAAATTATATTAATAACGAGCACGAGCGGTGCCTAAACCTGTATACAACAAAACAAAAGCAGTCTTTGTAGAAATGATATTGTCCCTAATCAGAAACTGAATCAAATATACAAAGAGCAACATCATAAAAACCAAAAACTAATCATATCCAATAAGCCTATAAGTACCCAAGCAAAAAATCCCCCAAAACAATTGTATGAGGCCAAAGTAAGATCACCACATCTACAGCCTCAAACCCAACCAACAATTCCAGCAACCCAACGTGGAATACCATTCCCTGGTCCACCTTAAATCTGATGCAGCGTAGGTGATGGAATGAACAATGATTCAACAACTCGTTGATTCGACGAATACCCGAGAGGTTGACAACACGAAAATTGAGAAAACTTCTCAGATTTTATTAAATACCAAGATGCCTCTAATGAAGGCTAAAACAAATATATATAGTGTCAACAAAACCCTAAAGTAAAAACAAAAGAAATACCAAAAAAAGTCCTTACATAATAAAATTGCAAAAATACTCCTAAAATTAAGGTAAAAGTAAAAATTGTCGTTTTGCTTAGAAGGTCGTTTCCATATGAAAAAGAGTGCTCATTTGTCAAAATCAGACATTGTTGACTTTTCAGTCAACTCTACACTACATCAGATTCCAGGTCATGTAATATAATAATATAATAATATAATAATATATTAATAAAATATTAATTATTATTTTTTATTTTTCTATTTTGGTATCCTTACTCGGTATTTTTTTCTCAGGATATATTCCACCACGCGTAACCGGGGAGATTAATCTCGAGTCGGGTTGTTAGGACCATAAGGACAGCAAAACTCTCCCTTGAGAGTTTTAATATTACTATATTCTCAGCTCTGAAAATCCCATTTTTTTAGAATGGCTCTGGTAATCCTTATTCAATATATATAATTGAAAATCATTTTTTTAACTATTTTCTTTCCAATCATATGTTTTTGTTAGAGTCTGGTGGATCATCATCAAAGAGCATCAGTTAGAATAGGCGTACATAGATGTAGTACATGGATGTATTAAACACAACAGACCGCGTACATGGGTGTATCTGTAATTGCTATGTGATATCTGTTTCAGTTAGTTAGTTATCTGCTAGTTGCATCAGTTTGTTATTTGTAGCTGCTCTGCAACAGAGTCTCTAACTAGAACTGATAGGATATATAGGGTCTTATCTATTGTATAGGGGCGAGTGATTTTGGGCATTTTCTTGATCACCGATTGAGTGCAAGTGAGGGAAAGTATTGTATTTCTTCCTGGATGTCTTGAACTGTTGCTGATCAGAGGAATAAAATCGACTCAGTGTAGACGTAGGGGTTTTCATCTTTGACCTCGAACCACATAATTCCCTTGTGCCTTCTTCTACTTTTCTGCAATTCTATTTTTCGTGTGTGTGTGTGTGAACATCTCTATGCAATACTCAGCTGCAATTTAGAGCTGAATTCACAACAATTGGCATCAAGAGCTCCAGGTTTTGGAGGTGTTTTCGCAACGGGTACAGCCAAATTTGATATAGAGAAGTTCACTAGTGAAAATGACTTCAGTCTTTGGAGGCTAAAGATGAAAGCTCTACTTGTTCACCAAGGTCTTGAAGATGTGTTAGGAGGCATTGCAAACCTTCAAGAATATCTCACCAAAAAGGAGAAGAAGGATTTTGTTAGCAAAGCTCACAGCACCATCTTCTTTCACTTGTTGATGAAGTTCTCAAAGAGGTGGCTGAGGAGACAACTACAGCTGGAGTTTGGCTGAAATTGAAGAGTCTATACCTGAAAAAGAGACTTCATCAATTGAACATGGAAAAAGGTATGTCAATCAAAGAACATGTTTCTTTGTTTACAAAAGCAGTTCTTGATCTTAAAAATGTAGATGTAAAAATTGATGATGGAAAAGTTCTCATAGGCAATAATATGGCCTGCAAGATCATTGATGCTAGCACTCTCAAACTGAAATTGGAGGATGGGACTGTGAAATTTCTCTAAAATGTAAGACATGTTCCCCGAGCTAAAGAGGAACTTGATCTCACTAGGCATGCTGGATCAAGCAGGCTGTTCATTCAAGGGTGAAGGTGGAGTCTTAAAGATTTGCAAAGGTTCATTGCAGATATTGAAGGGTACAAGGCAGAATGGTCTCTATAGGTTGCAAGAAAACACAATCTTGAACTCATCTGGCCTGGTTTCTATTTCAAAATCTGTTTCAACTAAGCTTTGGCATTATAGATTAGGTCATATGAGTGAAAGAGGGTTAGAAGAATTACAAAAGCAAGGTTTAATTGGTGTTGAGAATTGTGAAAAGGTAGACTTTTGTGAACATTGCATTTATGGTAAACAAAAGAGAGTTAAGTTTCATAATACAAATCATACAACCAATGACATTCTAGATTATGTGCATTCTGATGTATGGGGGCCAGCCAAGGTACCTTCATTGGGTGGAGCAAGGTATTTCATAACTTTCATTGATGATTGGTCAAGAAAGGTATGGGTTTCCCTATTAAAGAAAAAAAATCAAGCCTACAAAGCAGGAAGATGTGTGAAGGTGCTGAGAATAGACAATGGACTAGAGTATTTGAATGAGGAGTTCAATGAATTCTGCAAGGACAATGGAATCAAAAGGCACAAAACAATGAGAATGACCCCTCAACAAAATGGGCTTGCTGAAAGAATGAACATGACCATTTTGGAGAGGGTGAGATGCATGTTGTCACACTCAAAACTGAGCAAAAGTTTTTGGGGTGTGGCTGCCAGCACAGCATGCTATTTGATCAATAGGTGTCCCTCAGCTGCAATTGATTTTAAGACACCAGAAGAGATATGGACAGGCAAGGCTCCAAACTATGAGAACTTGAAGATTTTTGGATGCACTGTGTATATTCATAGCAATGATGGAAAACTTGAACCAAGAGCTAAGAAGGGAATCTTCTTAGGCTATCCAGAAGGATTCAAAGGATACGAGGTGTGGTTGGTGAATCCTACAAGTCAAAGGACTATAATTAGCTGAGATATGGTTTTCAGAGAGGAAGACATGCTGAAAAATGATCAGGAAATTGCACAGCCAGTAACACAGCAGGTGCAAGATGATCATGGAGTTCATTTGGAGGTGGAGAAACCTGCAGGAAGTTCAAATTCTGGAGGAGACTCGACTGTAGAACCTCATCATGAACATATAGATTCACATGTTCTTGATGAACCTGAAACATCTTATAATTTGGTCAGGGACAGGGAGAGGAGACATATCAAACCACCATAGAGATTTGGCTATGTAGATATCATAGCATATTCTTTGAATATAGAAGCTGATGATCTAGCATCAGATCTTATTTCCTACAAAGATACAATGTCCAGGTCTGACAGTGAGTATTGGAAGCAAGCCATGACAGAGGAAATGAGTTCCCTGATGAGAAATGATACATGGGAACTTGTTGAAAAACCAGAAAAACAAAATGTTGTTGGATGAAAATGGATTCTCAAGACGCCAGAGATAGAAGGAGTTGAAAAGGGTAGATACAAGGCAAGACTTGTAGCAAAAGGTTTCACTCAAAGAGAGGGAATCGATTTCAATGAAATCTTCTCTCCAATTGTTAAACACACTAGCAGTAGAGTCATATTGACTCTTGTTGATGTCCATAATCTTGAATTGGAGCAGATGGATGTAATAACAACATTTCTACATGGACAACTAGAAGAAACAATTTATATGAAACAGCCAGAAGGATATGAAGTTCAAGGAAAGGAGATGGTGGTATGTCTACTCAAAAAGTACTTGTATGGACTGAAACGGTCTCCTAGGTAGTGGTACAATAGGTTTGATGCTTTTGTAATTGCAAATGGATACAATAGAAGCTCATATGATAACTGTGTCTATTACAAGAAAAAGAGGTCTGGCTACTTCATCTACTTGTTACTTTATGTAGATGATATGTTTATTGCAAGTGCAGTCATCAATGCAATATGGAACTTGAAGGATATGCTCAAAATCAGAATTTGAGATGAAGGATTTGGGAGCTTTAAGAAGGATCTTAGGTATGGAAATTGTTAGAAAAAGAGATAAAGGTTTGCTATTTTTATCTCAGTCTAATTACATTAAAAAGTTGCTAAAGAGAGATTCAATATACTTGATGCTAAACCAGTAATAACTATTATTGCTGGACACTTCAAATTGTCAACAACTCAGTCTCCACAAACTGATGAAGAGTGCAAGTATATGCAGAATATACCATACTCAAATGCTACAGGCAGTTTGATGTATGCAATAATTTGAACTAGACCTGATTAGGCTTATTCTGCTAGTTTAGTGAGCAGATTTATGTCCAATACTGGAAAGGAACAATGGAGTGCAGTTAAATGGAGCTTTAGATATTTGAAAGGTTAAATTCAGTTGTCTTATTATATGGAAATTTCACATAATGCAAGAATGGTCTATCTAGCTTTGTGGATGCAGACTTTGCAGGGGACATAGACAAGAGGAGGTCTTTATAACAGGATACTTGTTTCCTTTGTATGGAAGTGTGATAAGTTGGAAGGCAAATATACAGTCAATTGTGGCTTTATCAACCATAGAAGCAGAATATATAGCTCTCACTAAAGCTATAAACGAAGCTATATGGCCCAAAGGGCTAGTTAATGAGCTTGAAGGGAAAACAGGTTCTGTAACAGTGTGGTGTGATAGTCAAAGTTTGTTTCTCTAAGAATGAAGTGTTCCATGAGAGGACAAAGCACATTGATATAAGGATGCATTACATCAGAGATATCATTGCTAAAAGGAGAAATTGATGTGCAGAAGGTAGCTGGTGCAGAGAATCCAGCTGATATGCTAACCAAGGTGGTTCCAAATGCGAAGTTTAAACACTGTTTAAATTTGGTGAACATTGGAAATTTCTCAATGTGAGTCTCTGCAGGAGACTGAGCCATTCTACACTGATCGAGTGCTGAAAATCCAAGGTGGAGATTTGTTAGAGTATGGTGGATTATAACACCCCGATTTTTCTGTTTTCTATAATTTGTGTTTATCTATATTTATGAATGTTTAACATTCTAAATTATTTTAATGAATATAAATTATTTTCATTATTTATTTTATAGTAGGAAACTACTATAAAATATTTCGGAAGAAATTTCAGACGATCCCGGTATGAGTTTTCACCGTGATCAGTTAAGCTGTACTAACCCGGAAAATGAATTTCGATTAGTAAAATAAAATTTTAATTTTCTTAACTGAACTATAACTGTTTCCATGATTTTAAAAAATTTCTTTGAATTATATTAAAATTTTCGGGTGGAAAATTAACAAAAGAAAATATGATCAGCTTTCACAGTCGGGAAAGCAACGAAACCGAAAAAGAACAAAATCTATTTAAATGGATTTGATGCAGATTTGAAGAGACTTGAGTTGATGTGAATAGTGTTTGCATTAATTTCAATCCATCATAACCTTACACATATAATTATTCCCTTTATATTACAAGTAACCTTATTTTATTTAAAAACTAGTTTTTGTTTTAACAAAAATTTGAAAAATCCCATTTTCTCCACAACATGGCAGAAGCGCCCCTCCCCCCTAATTCCTCTATAAATACCCTCCTCAACATCCTACTTCACTTTTGCTATTTCTCTCAAAGTTCACTCACTCACTTAGTATTCTACTCACTTAATCACTTCAAATTTATCTCCATTATCACACTCATAAGCTTTCAAGTCCTCTTCATCTTTAACCTCTCAACATCATAAGGGTATACTCCTTCTCCTATACTCTTCATTTCTTCAACAAAAATCTATTTTTACTTGCATGCATGTTATTTAAATTATGTTGCATGTTGTAGATTTAGTTAAAATTTCAAGAAAAAACTTTAGAAAAATCTTTGAGCATGAAACTAATTTTAATGGACTCATACTTTCCTCTAATATCACTTTATGTAATTGCATGTAACCAAAAATATTTTTCAAGGCACAATATTAGGGTGGCTGAAGCCCTAGTAGAGGAAAGACTATGATTTTGTTAAGAATTTTCACATGCATGTCTCAAAATCCTTGATGCATGTATTTCTAAGTTCATGAGTTAAAATCAGAAATGAGTTTTCTTTCCCATTTTCACACCCATGACCGAAACTCTAAGCCATGAGAGTTGATGAGGCCTAGTTTCAATTTTTGCTTACTTTGATGATCACTTTAATTACATGCATTAGAGGAATATAATGATTTTTATGATTTTCATTGTATTGTATGTTTTCATTGATGATTTTGAGGGTCTAGGACCCTTGCATGTTGGTTTTATGGCTTGTGGATGATGCTAGAGTGAAGATAATAACTTGATGTTGATAAACTTGTGTAGAATTTGATTCTGGCAGCATGATATATCTTTATTCGTAAGCCCATAAGTTTTTATACAGAATGGATTTCTGGAAAATAAATACATATTTGGAAATAAGACTTCTGAGGCTTTAATTTTATTTATAATATGTAAGTATTTGAATAAGATTTACTAGATCAAAACACCTGTCAAAGCAGAACAAAATGCTGTCTGCGAATTTATAAACATCGTGGGTTGCATGACGATTTTGAGTATGATCTTGAAGGTTAAAAACTTATATAAATTTTTTTGGGTTAATAATAAAGTATAACTAAAGGTTGGTTGAAGATATGAGATTTTAACATGTGTATATAAAGAGAAACAATTTCATAAAGTTGCATGTTGGTGAACTCGGATTTCTGGAAAATCGTGTACGAACAGAGGCAGTGAGGGATTTTTAATAAATTAATGCCTTTGAATTTTGACATGGGACCATCTAAAATATGTTTATATGTGAGTTGGGTAGCTCCAAATAAATTTTCAACGATTTTGAAGGTCATTTGAATGATCATTCACAATTTAAACACACTACTGTTCTGAAAATGATTTTATAAAAGAGTTCACCCAAATTTTTGAATGAAAAATATGATTTTAAAAATAATGTCTTTTATCATGATCGAGTAAAGATGTTTGGCATGAAATGGACTATAAACCAGTAATTAAGTTAAAGATATAAAAATATGGGATTAAAGTATATGTATACATAAAAGTAAGTCTTGGATCAAATGTAATCCAAGAATTTTTAAAAGATTTGACATCTCTAGCATCATTTTTTTTAGCCATGGCCTAAAATTTATACATAGAAATATAAGGTGACTTTGTTATTTTAATTTAATTCATTTACTTAATTTTAAGACTTGCGGCACGCTGTGGACAAAGAAAGTTCGCTCTGGACAGCACCAGAAAACAAAGACCCTTACTACCCAACAAATCAGGTAAGGGGAGAAAACTTGAGGGATATTTAAATTATGATAACTATATGCTTGATGTGTTTGACTATATGTGATTGTTGAAGTTGATTGTTGATGTGGTTGTTTTAGTGAAAATTTTGAATTTCATGACCTTGATGATATATTGGATTGATTTACTTGTTTGTATGAATGATGATGAATTATAAATATGTGGATTCTGTTGACCATGTTATACTTATTGAAATCTGTTTGGTTGTTGCACATATTTTATTGGCATTGTCCAAATTGCTGTAAGTTGCTTGGTTGTTGCATAGAAGCCTAACCATGGGTTAGAGCTCAATTATTAATATATGGTAAAAGCCTTAAGAAAACTTATATGAAGAGCCACAAATAAAGATTTTAGATTTTGAAGCAACATGTTGATAAAAGAGAAAGAAAAATATTCTTTTAAATGTTTGGTGAAGATTTAAGAACTTTAAATAAAATTGTTCTTTATAAAAATAAAAGAGAGATTACTTGGAAATTTAAAGATGTTATTCTATGAAAAACTTAAGTGTTGAGACTATTTTATGGTGAAGAACCATAGAAGGAAAACAATTTCAATTTCAATTTCAAGTTCTTTATGAAGAGATTTTAGTTCTCAATATTTTAGAAAAAGTTTTCTCTCAAAAAGCTTTTCAGTATTTTTGTAAAAATAATAAATCTTTTCCAAAGTAAAGATGAATATTTTTTTTTTTAAATAAAGAGACTTTCTATAACTCAATTTTTTTAAAATGAATTTCAGAAGAAAAAAGCCTTTTCAAAAGGCTTTATTTCAAAATAAAAATTTCCGATAACTTGGATTAGTTACGGAAGTTGTTTTGGATTTGTATTTTCACTGAACTAAAAAAAGGTTGAAAATTGAACCTAGTAACCGAGACTTCAGGATAATAGTGTTTTAAAAAAAACACATTGATCTATGATCCGTGTCACGTTGTTATGGACTGTGTGTCCTAAGTAAGTTGTTATGGACTGTGTGTCCTGAGTACGTTGCTATGGACTGTGTGTCCTATACACGTTATATTAAAACGTGGTGAAATTAGTAAAAAGGTGAAAGTTGTTTTCTACCACCACAAAGTCCAAGACTGATGCATAGGTCCAGGACTGTTGTGATTAGACACTTGGACTTAAGGGTCTTATGTTGATAATAAGAGTTTTAACACGTTGAAAATTTATGGATGGTCATGATTGATAGTGTGATTTCACATCATAATTCATGTACATTTTTGCATGCATTTTCATATAGTTTAGGCATCTTTAAATTGATTTTTAGTAGTTTTTACCTTGGAATGGGTAAGGCGGTTTTGTGGTGTTGTTTTGCAGAAATTAAGGTAAAATGCTCAAGATTGATCATGATGGAGCTTGGATGAAGATAGAGCTTGAAAAGTGAAGAAAAAGAGCCAAACAGAGCCCATCACGGCCTGGCCGTGATGACCATCATGATCATGATCAAGCAGAGTTGAAGGCAAAAGTCAAAAGCCATCACGGTCTGCCCGTGATACCCATCACGGTCGTGACATATTAGCTGATCCAGACAGAACCGATCACAGCCTAGCCGTGATGAGTGTCATAGCCGTGACATATCAAAATTTGAAGGCGCGCCCAAGGCAAAACACTTCACGGCCTGGTCGTTATGGCCATCACGGCCGTGACGCGCACCTGGTCTATAAATAGGCATCTGGACAGAACAGAAAAGGGATCTTCTCGGGAGGTACTTTTAACCTAGGAGCACTTTTACCCTAGGGAGACTCTTGGGATACAAAAAGGGCATGTTATCTCTGGAACCAAGGGTTGCGGTGACGGCAGTGGAAAGCTTCCATAGAGTTTCTTCTCTCCCTTGTTTCAATTGCTCTGGTTTTGGCTTTCTCTATTATCATGAGTAGCTAACTCCCTTTTTGTTGGGATTAGATGTAGCCAAACTGAATATCATGTATTTGCCTTGATGTATTAATCTGTGTTTATGCTTCCGTATTAGTGTTTGATTCCTATGCTTAATGCTCTTTGTGGTCTGGCCATCCATGAATTGATATTGAGATTTGATTTGCAATGGGGACGTTCTTATCAATTCTTGATCTGGATTTAATCACCTAGTAAACCTTGCATCTAGGAATGGATTTTGGTTTATTAGTAATCGTGTAATCCATACTCTTAATGCAAATTCACTAATTAGACCACCTAAGGAATTAGGGTTTAATTAGGGGATTTAAGCTCGTTCCACCTAAGGAATTAGGGCTTGAGTATTCTTGTGGGTTGATTTTGATATTTGTGGCATAAACTGGATTGGTGTTCTTGGTATTGCATAAGGCTAAGGTTTGGTGAAGTTTAATCCCAACATCGTTCATCATATTGAAGAACCCCCTTTCTACTTTCCAAGTGTTTGACAAAAATCCAAAAAGACTTTTTCCTTTTATTTTGTTTAATTTAATTTTTAACTCCTTCCAATTATCCGCTTAGATAGTAGTCGATCTGTTACGTGCTAGTACTTGTCTGAGTCCTCGTGGGAACGATATCGGTCTCATCATCGTATTATTTGTACAACTCGGTATACTTGCCGAAATTCTGTAACAAGTTTTTGGCGCCGTTGCCGGGGACTGTGTTTTAATATTAGCATACCCACTTCGACTACTAATTTAAGCACAATTTTGTTTTTTTTTTCTGTTTCATTATCTGTCTCTCTTTATTTTTATTTTTTGTATATATTTAATCTTTTCTTTTGAGTTTTGGTTGTACAAGGTGGATGCAATTCATGGACAATTATTATTATCCATCTGATGAGGAAGCCTCAAGTCATACTTTGGAGAACAACTTGTGTTGGGGAGACGACTTAGATTTGGGAGATCATGATATTCCAGCACAAATTGATTGTATGACGGGCAAGCTTGTATATATAGTCTCCAAGGAGGAATGGGAAACCTTTTGTTCGTATTTACCACCTCCACCACCATGTTTACAAGTGATTCCCGAAGAGCCATGTGAAGCAAAATTTGAGCAAAATATGGTTGCGGGGATGGATCGAAATGAAGATGAAGTGGTGGTGGTAGATGAGTCACAAGAAGAGGAATTACCTTCCACAAATCCTTGGGAAAGAACAAGTAAGGAGGCAAGTCAATTGGAAAACAATCACTCCACCATGCTTGCTGAGAAATCTGAAATTGCTGCATTAGATATATATGTTGGCTTACTTGCATGTGTGGACACTACAAAGTTAGTCCCTTCCACTTGTCTGTTAAATTTCCTGGTGAAAATACCATTTGACCCAGGAGGAAGTGAGTTCGTTATTGTACTTAAAGAGGTCAATGGAGTTTTCACACACTTGCTAGGAAGAATTAAGGGCGGAGTCATATTGCTTTTTGATACGACTTTTCTAGGCAAGAATACCTAGTCGTACAAGTAATACGGTGGTAAGACCGGATATCGTCCTCAGGGATCAGTTGCCAATTACGAATTCTCAAGTCTAACAACTATCTAGACTAAACTATGGCATGATGAGAGATCAAAACATAAAACAACAAAAGTAGTAAAATATTTTTGGTCTTTTGGATATTTAATCAAACACTTGGAAGGCAATAGAAATGTGGTTAAGATTGTCAGGGTTAGACTACACTAATCCTCCCTTAATTTCAATGAAATGGTTACTGACACAAGTCCTAATTCAACTATGACAATCAAGCCTTTTTAAATACTCAAACCCTAATGTCTTAGGTGGATTAATCTGAGATTTTGCATGAAGAGTCAAGACTTATAAGATTGCAAGAACCCCAAGACCTATGTATAGATTCATGAACTACTTGGCATTTGATTCACGAGCATGCCTTAACATCAATCTGTCAATTGTCTATCAAAGCAACATATCATTCCATGGGTGGTCAAGCCAAGAAAAGCATTAAGCAAAGAATCAAATACTCATAAAGAATTAGGGACTTGCATTAGGACCAAATCAAATTACAAACAAGTTTAGAAAAGCAAACATCTAACCCCAACAACAAGGGGATTTAACTACTCATGATAAATGACAATACAAAAGAGAAGGAGAGAAGAGATGAAGAAAACCCCATAGAAGAATCCTCCAATCTCCTTCCAGTCCCAGAGCAGGGAAAACCTCCCTTTTTAGGGTTAGAATCACCCCCAGCCGTCAGCCTCCAAGTGCAGATCCCCCTAAGGTAAAAGTCTGATGCCCTATTTATAGATGGAAGAAGTCTGGATCTAAAAAGTGCGCGTCATGGCCGTGATGGCCATCACGGCCAGGCCGTGACAGTTTCTGCCAAGGGTCGTGATCGTGATCGATTCTTGTCCATAGGAGCTGGCCTGATACTGCCGTGACCTCCATCACGGCTAGGCCGTGATGCTCTCTAATCTTCAGGGTCCTTCCCATCACGCCCGTGATGGGTATCACGGCTGGGCCATGATCCTTTATGATCTTCATGACTGGCTCATCACGGCCGTGACCAGTGTCATGGCCTGGGCGTGATGCCTTCTGCTTTATTGTCCTACCCTTTACTCTTCCTTCCCTTTTAACCTGAACATATAAGATAGCATTAAATGCTTTATTTGACTCAAAATTAACTAAAATATCCTAAAAACTACTTAAGAGACTCAAAGTGTTGCTTGAGGACAATTAAATCCAAATTTGGGTGAAAACGAGATTAAACTCGAATAAATAACACAAAAACCATGGTCTTACTAGTTATAAAACTAGATAGGCCAGAGGCTTATCAAAATACCCCAAACTTAAACTTTGCTTGTCCCCAAGCAAACCAAAACTCAAAAAGACTCAAACTTGACAAGCTTAAAGGATTCAATCAATTTCGCACAAATTTCATGCAATTTATCAATACAATTTTTCTTCAATGCTTTCCCCTTTTTTACATCAATGTAATCCCTGCATTCATTTACTTTAAACAATTGAGAATTTCATCATTCATACAATAATCAATCTAAGCAAAGAGTTCGAGTTACACACAAAATGGAGATCACCAATTTCAAACATTTGCCATCCTCACAAGGGCATTTAATAATTCACTCATTCGCTCAAGCTGTCTAGGCTATCAACTTTCACTCAATTTCACATTTCAAGAGCACTTTCCATGAAATTGCTTTTCATCTCAAAAATAGTTCCCACGAAAACATGCATGCAACATCAAAAGGTCTTTTAAAGGTTGTAATGGGGCCTGGCTAAAGGTAGGATGTTCAAAGGTACTAGGCTTAAGTCCCTAGGAACTAAGAGAGCATGAACATTTTGACACTTTGAATTTCCACTCAAATTCCTTTTTCTTCTCTTTTTTTTTTCTTTTTCTTTTTTACTTTGGGTGACTACAGCCTTTTTTTCTTTGAATATCCTTTTTTTTTTACATTTTTGTATTTTTCTTCTTTTTTTATTTTTGCCTTTGGCTCTAACCTCTATTTTTCTTTTTCTCAATCCAAAACAACATATCATATCCTTGTAGCCACCCCAAACTTAGTTTCCTTCAACCCTTGTCTTGCTAAGCATCCATGCTCTCCTAATCCTAAGATTGGGTTAACATGGTTTTCCGGATTTTTGGCTTATGCATAAGGTCATCAAGAAACAATAGGCTTATTAGGCTCAATGTGGCTAACAAGGGAACATGCATTAGGGATTGGTTCAATTTAGGCCAAGTAGTTGTTTCAAAGAAAATTGCCTAAATCATTTGATGCAACCACATAAATATGCAAACCATGAAGAGATTAAAGCAAATCCGGGAAAGTCCAACTTCAAAGTGATTCACACACTTAAAAACAATGTTGGAGGCTCGAATTCCTCACCTGGACATTTTTCGTAAATTGTTTGACGGAGATACAATCCCTAGTGTGTGCACCCCTTCACCCCAAACTTATCATAAATTATGCAATCACAATAAAATTTCTCAAAATTCAATTTTCAAATTTTCAGATGGGGATCAATTTTCAATTCCTAGGGGAAATCATCAAAAATCAACATATATCGTGCCATACATCTATGAAAAATTCAATTAAGTTCCTTCAAGCTTATCGACACAAGACTCACACACAATTGACTCAAGTAAAGAAAAATAATTAAACAGAGAAAATGAAAGATAACAAAAGAGAAAGGTTAAGAAAAATCATTGAGAAGCTTCCTCCTGGATCCCATTGCTTGTAGCACAGGGGCCAAGTGATAGACAGAGAATGGAAGCTTATTCCGGGGTCCCATAACTTGCAGCATTGATATGAAAGTGAGTGCTCGGAAGTCATGGTGACTTCTCCAAGTGTGACGAACTTCTCAATCTTTCCTGGGTCAAAGATGACCTCTTTATCAACAAAGTCATCCCAATAAAAATGGGGTTCAACCTCTTGGACTGGCCATAGTGCCTTCATAGTTAAAGATCCAAAATCCAATTTCTCAGGCAGAGGCTTGAACTCCATCGTTGGTTGTTTCAAAATGGGATGTGGCAAATAAGTGGAGAGGATCACTGGTGCTGTGTTGGCTTCTGTACAATCTTCACTGACTGAATCACCAAATCCATCACCTTCCATATATGCAGAAATCTCAGCACAAACCACACAAGTGTTTCTCCCATGCATAGGAATCAATAGAACCATCTAATTCCATAAGTTCTTCATCATCCTCGAGCATGGTGAAATAGATGTCCTCCAAATACCTCTTCCTTTCAATTTCTTTAGTGAAGGGTTCAATGGGAGAAGGTGCAACTGTGTTCTCACAAATAGGGTCTTCGCTTCTCAATTCGGTTGCTCCCACTTCTTCATCTTCCTTTTCATCCATTATTGCATCATCTTCATCATCGTCCCTTATTGCATCATCTTCAACATCATCCATCAAGTTCCCATTTGACATTCTGGATAGTTAGTTAGAGATTTCCCCAATACATACCCCGAGACTTCGAATGGTAGATTCCTGATTTTTTAAACCTTCCATTGTTGTTGCCATGAAGTTCATCAAAACAACCTCCAAGTGAGACCGACTATCCGGAATAGGTTGCTCAACATTGACTGTGGTTGTGGATTTGAAGTTCTCCCAGGAAACTTCCAATGGTGATGGCTTATCATACCATTGAGATGGTTGTGGTTGATATGAAGGTGCGGAAGATTCCCAATGTTCCTCTTGATCAATCCAAGCATTGTTTGGGGGATTCCCCCACCATGGAGTGGAAGTGTTGGGATATTGATTTCCCCATTCAGAATAGCCTACCACTGGTGGAGGTGAGACTTGTACCCTTGACAATATATTGCTCACTTGTTGGATGTTTATGGACAATTCTAGCATATTTGCCCGCAACTGCAGCTCAGACATTTCAATTTCTGCATCAGATGGATGATAGTAATTGTAGTCCATGATCCTGTCAATTCAAAATCCACCTCACAGACAAACAAGGCCCAAGATTAAAGAAACACAAATTCAAATATATACAAAACTAACAAAAGAAAGACATCAAATATATACAGAAAAATAAAATAAAAATGTCTAAATTAGTTGCCTTCTTTGTTACTACTGATATTGACAAAACCAATCCCCGGCAACGGTGCCAAAAACTTGATACGACTTTTCTAGGCAAGTATACCTAGTCGTACAAGTAATACGGTGGTAAGACCGGATATCGTCCTCAGGGATCAGTTGCCAATTACCAATTCGCAAGTCTAACAACTATCTAGACTAAACTATGGCATGATGAGAGATCAAAACATAAAACAACAAAAGCAGTAAAATATTTTTGGTCTTTTGGATATTTAATCAAACACTTGGAAGGCAACAGAAATGTGGTTAAGATTGTCAGGGTTAGACTACACTAATCCTCCCTTAATTTCAATGAAATGATTACTAACACAAGTTCTAATTCAACTATGACAATCAAGCCTTTTTAAATACTCAAACCCTAATGTCTTAGGTGGAACGAGCCTAAAACCCCAAATTAAACCCCAATGTCTTAGGTGGATTAATCTGAGATTTTACATGAAGAGTCAAGACTTATAAGATTGCAAGAACCCCAAGACCTATGTCTAGATTCATGAACTACTTGGCATTTGATTCATGAGCATGCCTTAACATCAATTTGTCAATTGTCTATCAAAGCAACATATCATTCCATGGGTGGTCAAGCCAAGAAAAGTATTAAATAAAGAATAAAATACTCATAAAGAATTAGGGACATGAATTAGGACCAAATCAAATTACAAACAAGTTTAGAAAAGCAAACATCTAACCCCAACAACAAGGGGATTTAGCTACTCATGATAAATGACAATACAAAAGAGAAGGAGAGAAGAGATGAAGAAAACTCCATAGAAGAATCCTCCAATCTCCTTCCAGTCCCAGAGCCGGGAAAACCTCCCTTTTTAGGGTTAGAATCACCCCCAGCCGTCAGCCTCCAAGTGCAGATCCCCCTAGGGTAAAAGTCTGATGCCCTATTTATAGATGGAAGAAGTCTGGATCTAAAAAGTGCGCGTCACGGCCGTGATGGCCATCACGGCCAGGCCGTGACGGGTTCTGCCAAGGGAGCGTATTCAAATTCTGTTCTGTCATGGCCGTGATGCTCATCACGGCTGGGTCGTGATCGATTCTGGTCCATAGGAGCTGGCCTGTCACGGTCGTGACCTCCATCACGGCTAGGCCGTGATGATCTATGATCTTCAGGGTCCTTCCCATCACGTCGGTGATGTGTTTCACGGATGGGCCGTGATCCTTTCTGATCTTCATGACTGGCTCATCACGACCGTGACCAGTGTCACGGCCTGGGCGTGATGCCTTCTGCTTTATTGCCCTACCCTTTGCTCTTCCTTCCCTTTTAACCTGAAATATAAGATATCATTAAATGCTTTATTTGACTCAAAATTAACTAAAATATCCTAAAAACTACTTAAGAGACTCAAAGTGTTGCTTGAGGACAATTAAATCCAAATATAGGTGAAAACGAGAGTAAACTCGAATAAATAGCACAAAAACCATGGTCTTACTAGTTATAAAACTATATAGGCCAGAGGCTTATCACTTCTGCAATCACCACTTCACAAGCTATGGGATCCGGGAGGAGGATCTTACATATTCAGCACCTCTTGGCCTTTATGCTATAAGAAATAGGATCCAGGTTGGATTGACCACAGTTGTGCGCCTTCGTGAACCTTGAGATCACCGGCACATCAAGCTAGTGACGTTAAAGAAGCGCTTCTTGGGAGGCATCCCAAGTTTTTTTTTCATTTTCCATTGGTTTTTGATTTTAACTCTTGAATAATTTGAGAATATCAATAGGAAAACGATCATAAATTAATAAGGGTATTAAGTGTTTTCAGGGCAAGAAGGAAGGAGAGCAAGAAGGGCAAGGACAAACAAAGTCAGCAGCCATCACGCCCAGGTCGTGACAGAGGTCACGACCGTGATGAGCCAGCCATGAAGATCAGAAAGGATCACGGCCCAGCCGTGATACCCATCACGGGCGTGACAGGCCAGCTCCTATGGACCAGAATCGATCACGGCCTGCCTGTGATGAGCATCACGGCCGTGACACATTTTTCATGCAATCCCTTTGCCTAGGCATGTGAACCAGCACCCGCTACCGCCTCGGTGAGTGTTCCATTTTTCTCCTCTCTCCAACTTGATTATTTACATTGGGGACAATATAAGTTTTTAAGCTTGGGGTAGGGGTATTTTTGTAAATTTTTTAATTTTTGCATTTTTTGCATGTTGCATTCATATAGGCTTAGTGTTGCATGATCACATGATTTGATTTCTCCTTGTTTAGATTATGCATCCAATTGTGAGAATTTAGTGCCAAATAAATCGAGATAGTGAATTTTTGAACCCATTTTTTTTTTATTCTTGTGATAAGGCTACAAATAAAAATGCTTGAGATGATCTTTGATTGTTGATAATTAGCATGTGGTTCCGTAGATTTGTGTTTCTCACTGATTTTTGAACTACTAAAATGTGAGATTTTTGAGCCAAAAAGGGGTACTCACTAAATCTACCCCATTCTTTTTTATAGTGTTTTATTCCTCTTGGATTGTATTCTCTAGAACTTGACTTGAAACCGTTTTGAAACTTGAAAATTTTTGAAAACATTTTTGAAAATGATTGAGGCACTAGGTATTTTTCTGGCCTTCTGATCTTTGATTGACTAAATGCTACCCCTTAGTTGCCAAATTTTGAGCCTAAAAGAATAAAATACTTTTCTTGGTACCTTCAATTACTTTGATGAATATGCTTGGTATGGCACCTTTTAAGGTATTACAAAAAGGGTAAACAGGTAGTTTGAAAAAGTATGGGATGAGAAAGTGAGAAAAATATTTCTCTTGAATTGAAAATCTCCCCTTCTCTAAATATAAAAAAAAAAAGACAAAAAAAAGAAAGAGAAGGGGATGACAAAGAAAGTGAGAAATAAAATAAAGAGAAAGAAAGAAAGGTGGAAAGATGAATCAAAACCCAAGAAGGTATTTTAGAAGGTGTCATTCTTGCAATGCTTAATATTTTTAGCCTTCTTGAAAATTCATTTTCTTGATTTCCCCACCTAACGATTAATCCCATGGCCCCGTTACAACCAAAGTAAAGACCTCTTGATTCTTACGTGTTTTCATTAATAAAGTAGAGATCTGGTTGATAGTCAAGCTTATGGTAGAATTCATTCCTTGAGGAAACTGAGCGAATTGGCATATATCCTTAAACACTTGAGTGAGGTGAGAAAGAGTGCCCGAATCAGTGAGAATATAAGTCTAGGAAACCTAAGCTTATAATTGGACTTGAAATTGATCGTCTCTTGGTGAATTATTTGAAAATGCATGTTACTTGGATTAGTTACTCGGGTTCTTGGTTCACTATCCATGTTCTGAGTATTTATCTCTTCTGGCCTTAGTGATTGCTTGAGGACAAGCAAATGAACAAGATTGGGGTGATTTAATAGTGTGATTTCACATCATAATTCATGTACATTTTTGCATGCATTTTCATATAGTTTAGGCATATTTCAATTGATTTTTAGTATTTTTTACTGTGGAACGGGTAAGGCGGTTTTGTGGTGTTGTTTTGCAGAAATTAAGGTAAAATGCTCAAGATTGATCATGATGGAGCTTGGATGAAGATAGATATTGAAAAGTGAAGAAAATGAGCCAAACAGAGCCCATCACGGCCTGGCCGTGATGACCATCACGGCCTGGCCGTGATGACCATCACGACCATGATCAAACAGAGCTGAAGGCAAAAGTCAGAAGCCATCACGACCTGCCCGTGATACCCATCACGGCCGTGACATATTAGCTGATCCAGACAGAACCGATCACAGCCTAGCCGTGATGAGTGTCACGACCGTGACAGATCAAAATTTGAAGGCGCGCCCAAGGCAGAACACGTCACGGCCTGACCGTGATGGCCATCACGGTCGTGACGCGCCTGATCTATAAATAGGCATCTGGGCAGAATAGAAAAGGGATCTTCTCGGGAGGGACTTTTAACCTAGGAGCACTTTTACCTTAGGGAGACTCTTGGGATACAAAAAGGGCGTGTTTTCTCTTGAACCAAGGGCTGCGGTGACGGCAGTGGAAAGCTTCCATAGAGTTTTTTCTCTCCCTTGTTTCCATTGCTCTGGTTTTGGATTTCTCTATTATCATGAGTAGCTAACTCCCTTTTTGTTGGGATTAGATGTAGCCAAACTGAATATCATGTATTTGCCTTGATGTATTAATCTGTGTTTATGCTTCCGTATTAGTGTTTGATTCCTATGCTTAATGCTTTTTGTGGTCTGGCCATCCATGAATTGATATTGAGATTTGATTTGTAATGGGGACGTTCTTATCAATTCTTGATCTGGAATTAATCACCTAGTAAACCTTGCATCTAGGAATGAATTTTGGTTTATTAGTAATCGTGTAATCCCTACTCTTAATGCAAATTCACTAATTAGGCCACCTAAGGAATTAGGGTTTAATTAGGGGATTTAGGCTCATTCCACCTAAGGAATTAGGGCTTGAGTATTCTTGTGGGTTGATTTTCATATTTGAGGCATAAACTGGATTGGTGTTCTTGGTATTGCATGAGGCTAAGGTTTGGTGAAGTTTAATCCCAGCATCGTTCATCATATTAAAGAACCCCCTTTCTACTTTCCAAGTGTTCGACAAAAATCCAAAAAGACTTTTTATTTTATTTTGTTTAATTTAATTGTTAACTCCTTCCAATTATCCGCTTAGATAGTAGTTGATCTGTTACGTGCTAGTACTTGTCTCAGTCCTCGTGGGAACGATATCAGTCTCATCACCGTATTACTTGTACGACTCGGTATACTTGCCGAAATTCTATAACAATGATCCTTGGGGCTCGACAAAGGAGAGAATGAAACACAAAGAAAAGCTGCAAAAATTAAATGATTTTCTCATGCATTAATTTTTGGCAGACGTGCCCACGTTGTTTTTGTATGAATACCTTGAAGGGTCAGGTATTTCATGCTATGTTGTTTCATTGTGCCTTGATGGACAATGAAATCCATATGCTTGGGTTGTTGTGCCTTGTGTTGGACAAGTATGCTATAGACATCCACACACGTTGATCACCGTGCCAGGAGTTTTGGACAAAGTGCGTGGAAAAACACGTTGTGCCTTATTGGCAATCGAGCCACGATCAGCTCATTTAAAAAAAAAAAGTTGAAATCTCCGGAGATTTGAATCAAATGTTGAATTATAGAGATGCCATATGTTTTTCAAAAATGACGATGAATTCTGTGTCGCCATACTATATTTAGAAATTTTCATGTTGTGTATATGACGGTGTTTAATTGTATTTGATGCTTTTGTATTACAAGTATGTAGTTGTCATAATTCATCCATATATTGGTATCTCACCCTTACAAGATATCAGGTTCTCCTGGTTTTTTTGCCGATGTCCCTTAGTACACAAGGCAAGTGGTGCCGAGATGTTCTAACCTCGCATGGGGACTTTTAATCCCGCATCCTTGAAAAGTTTGGTGATGGTTAAAATGGTGAGAACTACGGAGTTCTTTCCGGATGATGTCTTTTAGAATGAGCAGCTTAGGATGTTCTCTTTGGGTTAAGTATTTTGAGGAAGTCGGTTCGTGTGGTTTGAAAAACTTTATATGATTTGAACTTCTGTTGTGAATAATGAAGTATTTTCAAGAGTGAGTTGTAAAGGATTTTGTTATTGAATAAAATCAGTTTGTGTATGTTGGTGAGTACAATATAATTGTACTATCGCGTTGTGCATACTAGTTTATGAAGTACTCTGTAGAAAAGAAAAAAGAAAAATTTGTATCCCCATATTTTTTAGACTTATAGAAGTTTTCGAAAGCAACCAGTAAATTTTTCTTTTAATTTATTTCTACATGTAATTAGGAGGTAATACCCAAGGGGGCTGTTACATGGATCATCATCAAAGAGCATCCGTTAGAATAGGCGTACATGGATGTAGTACACGGATGTATTAAACACAACAGATGTAGTTTTGCCGCATACATGGGTGTTGCACATAGATGCATTAATATATGTAGCTTGGGGGCCGCATACATGGGTGTTGTACATGGGTGTACCTGTAATAGCTATGCGATATCTGTTTTAGATAGTTAGTTATCTGTTAGTTGCATCATTTTGTTATTTGTAATTGCTCGCAATGTGAGTCTATAACTAGAACTGATAGGATATATAATTAGGTCTTAGCTATTGTATAAGGGCAAGTGATTTTGGAGCTATTGTATAAGGGCAAGTGATTTTGGGCATTTTCTTGATAACAGATTGAGTGCAAGTGAGGGAGAGTATTGTAGTTCTTCCTGGAAGTCTGGAACTGTTGATGATCAGAGGAATAAATTGACTCAGTGTGGACGTAGGGGATTTCATCTTTGACCCTGAACCATGATAATTCCCTTGTGTCTTCTTCTACTTTTCTGCAATTCTATTTTTCGTGTGTGTGTGTGAACATCTCTATGCAATACTCAACTGCAATTTAGAGCTGAATTCACAACAGTTTTGATGAGAATTGATAATGTCATGGATTTTTTTATCACAGTTAGTTACCGAATTTACCATATATATCATTTTTTATATTTTTATATGCAATATGCATGCTTGAACTCAATATATAATTAAGAATTATTATATTAATTAATCATTGTTAAGCTGCCATTATCATTAAACTATCAACATTGTTTTTGTCTTTTTTGGTCTACCATCAACGTTATCTAATGTATTAAACTATTAATCTTATATAATTTCAGATGAAAATAGTTTTCCCCCTTTTAAATCGTGTGTACTAATTTAAATTCCTAAAAATATTTAGGACAAAAATAAGTCTTACATTTTTTTATCCTACTGGAAAATAAGTATATCTTTATGAGGCAAAATATGAACTCATTTTTTGTTACATTTTCCCGTTGTTAAATGTTCAACTGGTTGCCACATAAAGATAAATACTAGTACCATTCAACTTTAAAAGACCACACATGATTGATGATTCTCATCTTATTTTTGGCATCATCAACAAAAATTACAAAACACAGTTTCTCAAACTCTGACGCGGTTTTTTTGTGGCAAAAATTCATGTGTCAAAGGATGGGGTTAGAGAACATTCTTTCTTTGTGTTTTGTTTTTTGTCATTTTGCACAAAAAATAGTCTCAGTAGAGATAAACATGACTCATCAAACAAAATACACCTTATATGATTCATTTGAAGTAACTAGCTAGTGGATTCATTTTTAACATTAATACAAATCTTTCTTAGACCTTAAACATTATATGCACAAATTATATGTCAATTGTGCATCGTTCTCATATTTAATCTGCCATAAATTTAATTCATGCTGACAACAATGTAATGTTAGACTGAATATATAATCCATAAAAATCATTTATGTGAAAATGTTTATTATATATGACTGAACTTCAAAATAGTTTGCATGAGCTCATATTCTTAATTGAGTTTTTAAATGATTGATTCATGCATTTGACAAGTGTTACTCAAATATAGCTTTTCAATAATTCTTTCAAAAATATAGAACCAGACGTTGCAGTTCCATATATTCTTTTAGGCACATAATCAAATCATCAATATATTGGTGCATTTCCGTAGTCAACACTCTAAATCACTAATCACACATGTCCCTATCCAACAAGGGCTTCATGTTAAAACACGCATAGAGTGAGAGTCGTTGAGACCAGAGTGTATATTAGAGGAGAGAGAGGACTAGCTTTATATCCATTAATCCATATAAGTACATATTTGCACATAAAATACATATTTATAATATTCTTTCAAATATTAAAACCAAAAATACATATTTTAATATTCACTCTCTATATTTGTTTTCTTAAATAAAAATCATATAAATTTGTCATATATAGCTAGGATGATGAAGATCTTTTTTAATTTGGTGATGCATGCTATTTGGTTTCTTTAATTAATTTGTTATATATGAGTTCAATTCTTTCATGTGTGCGTGCTAATTAAGTTGATGTACTGTTCGCGCTTTACACAATCATTTTTCTTTTAATAATATTCTTCTTAATTTAAAATCGTTACATTATACCTTCTATTAGTAGCTTACACAATATTCATTCTCATCCTTTTAAGTTTTAGTGAACTAGTCTAATAATTAATTTAAAGAAGAAACCATTAAATAATGTAATGTTAGGCTGAATATATAATCCATGACAATCATTTATGTGAAAATGTTTATTATATGACTGAACTTCAAAATAGTTTGCACGAGCTCATATTCTTAGTTGAGTTTTTAAATGGTTTATTCATGCATTTGACAAGTGTTACTCAAATATAGCTTTTCAACAATTCTTCCAGAAATATAGAACCAGACGTTGCAGTTCCATATATTCTTTTAGGCACATAATCGAATCATCAATATATTGGTGCATTTCCGTTGTCAGCACTCAAAATCAATAACCATATGTCCCTATCCAACAAGGGCTTCATGTGAAAACTTGGTTTGATTTGGTTTGTTTTTTTTTTTTTATTCCTCTTGTATATGGGTTAGAGTGCTCATAATATTCTAAATCAATATACTCTATGTATCTATGTTTATTAAAAAAAATTACTTTACTATTATATATAAAGAGTGTGTGGGTACTGGCCGGAATGAATGGTAAGAATGGTATTTTAATCCTTAGATGAAATTTTTTATTGGCAACTGTTAATAATTAGTGTGTTATATTAGTGGAGGAATTAAACACGTGATCACCTTATAACTCTCAATCCTTAGATGAAATGTTTTTTTCCCTACATAACAAATTAAGTGGAGAAAAATTAAGGTTCTTCTATGACAGTTGGACATAAGTACATAACACATGACATATATAACAATGAAAAATTATAAAGAATAATTAAACTAAGAGAAATAATAACAATAAGAAAATATGGTCATACGCGCATGAGACTGTACAAAGATAATATCCATAATTAAGAATTTAATATCCATGTCTATGACTATATATATACGACATTTATATAATTAATACTATATAATATAATAATCAACCTTCAAACCCCGTTTTGTTCCCCTTTGTGCACATAGTGAGAACCCTTAGTGACAGTACCTCTATATATACCCCTGGAAAATTCGTATTTCATAGAAAAAAGAGCCCTTGAAAGTGTTAGAACAAAATGAGTTCATCAAGTTCGAATTCACCCAATGCTCCCAGCTACATGGATGTCCAAGTTAACAATAAGGCTGAACTCATTGCAGCCAAGGAGAAGCTACCCAAACAGCCACACAGGGTACAATTCTTTGTGTATTCATTGGAAAGGGTGTGAAGCAGTCGATGAGGGGAGAGTTAGTGAAGAAGGCCAAGAAACTAAAGATAGAGATTATTCCTGCTCCAGACAAGGAAAAAGATTAGGTGGAGTGGACTCATAATTTAGCCTATTATATTATAATATATATATATATATATATATATATATATATATATATTTATAATGCTATATAGAATGAGTTTGTTTTTAATTATCTTTATATGTTTTTATGGTTTCTTCTTTTTCATGGGTAAGGTCTAATATCCCCCCCTTTTTTCTCTTTCTCTTTTATGAAATAAATTAGGAAGGGTACTCTTTTTCCTTTGATGATTTTATCTCTAAGGAGGGATTTTGCATCAAAGGTTTTAATGAGGTCCTTTCCTTTATAAAAAAATAAATAAATAAATACTTTGGTGATTCGCCTATTTGGTTGCTTTGTTGGTGTCTGAATCCAACATAGGGTGTTTTTAGGGCCTTTAGGTATCTATATATATCGTTCATGTACACACTCATGAAATATATATGAAATGAGTAATGATAGGTGAACACTGGGTTTGACACCCGGNGGACACCTTGGTTAATCATGTGTAAATTTTTGGTTAATTAAGTTTATTATATGATTAATGGGTCATCATGAATTAACCAAATATTTACACTTGTTTAACCATATAATGAACTGAATTAACCAAATATTTGTACCGATTAACCAAGGTGTCAACTTTGGATGTCAACTTTGTGTGTGCAACTATCATTAATCATCTGAAATTAATGCAATTACATTAATATTTCTCCTCTAGTATATTTAATGGATATTTAATCAATATGCAGTTTGTGTTCTTTATGATGGTGTTATTTGTGTTACAAATGCTTTTCATTCCATTACCCACACACTATTTCTCTATAATAGTAGTAATTCTATCTTTCTCTCTCTAAACCTCTAAAGTTTGAGTGTGACACCCTAACTCGGGTCGTCACATGGTTACCCGTTTGCGAAAATAAAACTTAATTTGTTGGTTGCTTTTGGAAAATAATGTTTTCTCAATGTTTATCTTTTCAAAATATGGTGATAAATTTTTTTCTTCTTTTTAACCTCATAACAACAAAGTAATCAAATCACACTTAAATACATAATGTATCTAAGTCATACAACTATACTGCCTCATATGTTTTCACACCTAGATCATTATCAGTTTAGTTCATTCTCAAAACATAATATAACATAATAAGACCTAAGCTGGTCATAACTAACAGAAACTACAACCAATAGAAGCAGCAACAGCATGCCCCGAACTAGACAGCCTTCTTCTTCTTGTAGAGATCATACCTCTTGTGCGGCTTTGCAAGGGTAAGGCACCAATATAGGGATTTAACACAATAAATAAATGCACGACACAAAAGAAGGCACATACACATATACATGTTTACAACAACATGAGCATTCATATTATAGCATATAGTTTATCAATGGGTTCCACACCCCAAACATCAACGTTGGAAAACTATGCATGAATACTTCAATATTTAGGCTCTAAAATTTCGTACTTAATCTCATGAGATATCCCAACCTCGTGATGAGTTGATCAGACTCGATTGCCATAGGCACGCAGCCACAAGCACACAGCCAAAACCCATCGCACATTGTCCAACATCGTGGCACAATGATAACATCATGAATGGAGTCTCATTGTCCTCCCGGCACAGTGAAGAACATCGTAGCATGATCTACCTGCCGCCATAAGGTAATAACTCATAGAACCATAGCACGTCTGCCAAATGCATGCAAGAAAACACTTTATTCTAGACATTTTTCTCTGTGTTATATCTTTCTTTGTCAAAGCTATCAAAAGCTTACAACCCATCATAATTTTAAACATCTTTATAACTTTCATTAATAACACAAGACCTCACACTAGTGCAAAATATACATTTAACATCAGTTTTTAACATCGGTTTTAACAAAACCGATGTGAAATAGGAGGCGGTGACATTTTTGAAATTAAACTGAAATATTTTAACATCGGTTATTATATAAACCGATGTGATAAAATATTTAACATCGGTTTTAAATAAAACCGATGTCGAAAAGTGAAACCCAAAAAAAAACTATTAGACATAAGATTAGACATCGGTTTTGAATAACCGATGTGGAAAAGGAAAACAAAAATAATTTTTTTTAATCAGCCGTAAGATTACACATCGGTTTTCAGATAATCGATGTAGTAAATTAAAAAAAATAATTTAAAATAAATTGTAAGTTTCTACATCGGTTATATGGAAACCGATGTGAAAGATCACTAACCGCATCGGTTTTTTTAAACCGATGTGTAATATTTTACAAAAACCTACGTTTCTATTTTCATTCCCCCCTACTATTCACGTCATCTTCCATTCCATTTGTTTTTCATTCCTTTGTCACTGCTTCTCCATCTCTCTCACTACTCTATGCTTCGTCCCTACTGCTCGCCGGTCTCCGTTTCTGCCTCCGCTTCTGCTTCTGCTTCTCCCTCCCATCTCTGTCTCTCAAGTGAATAAAACAGTGTGAGTGAGGAGTGTAGTCAACCATCTCTGTCCAGACCTAAGCATTGTCTAGCTGCACAAACTGGATACAGAGGTCCGTCCCTGCATATTGAAGGTATGGCTTTTGAGCAGTGAGACTTTTGAACCAAAGTTAAATCTGATTCCCTTTTTCATCTCCATTTTGAAGGCGAACTCTATTACTTTTTTTTTCAGTCAATGAGGTGACGAGCCAGGTGATCATAGTTGCAGTTTTTTTTTTTTTTGCCTAAATATGCATTGGAGACTACTTCATCACTTCCCTAAGCATCTCCATTTTGCAGGCATTTTATATTACTTTAGTTCTGATGTGCAGAGAGGTTGGAGTGCAACGTAGAACTTTCGATTGAATTTCATGTTAATGGTTTGCTTATCTTTTACCTCAGAGTTTCTCTAAGTAATGTGGCAAACAATTGCAAAATATAAGGGTTTGTAAAACATGTATATAAAAAGCTTAAAGATCAATTATAATATGGCAAAGATGTATGCAAAGAGGTATACACTAAATTTTTAGTAGCATTTTACCCGTTTTGGTTTAGTTGCAACTTGAAAAGATGTATGCAAACAATTATAAACTAAATTTTCAATAAGATATTAGCATTTTTAGCACCATTTTATATTTATAGTATAGCAAAGATGCCTTGATGTTGATTGATTTCTGAAAGCCTTTGGTTTTGATATGCAGGGAGATTGGAAAGGTCACTATGTAGCACTTTCTAGCCTGTTATGCTGTTTTGTTTTTTATACATACATGAGTGGTGGGCCAATCTAGATTTTGGAAAATGTAATTACGTTTTATATATATATATATATATATATATATATATATATATACATATATATATATATATATAAACGTAATTAGATTTTCCAAAATCTAGATTGGCCCACCACTCACTCACACTTATGTGCTTATAATCCATTGACACGGTCCACGTTTCAGAATCCATTAGGTGATTGTGCTTTTGAAAGTGGTAAATTTATTGTGACTACTTTGAACCATCTCTTAAATTTTATTTTGTGATGTGGTGACAGTGTTATTGAACTACCTACTAATAATTGATACAAACTAATTGAAATGGTAGCCTCATTCTTTAAAACTGATACATCTCAATTCAATATTTTTAATAGACCTAATTGAACACGGAAGATAATTCAAGCAGTATCCATGTGCTGACTCTTTCATTCTCCTTATTGTTGGTGTCGTTTGTTTTCTACATTAATTCCCTTCTACCAGTACTCCAGTCCATGATCATATGATATCAGTGTGTTGTAAAGATAAATTTAAGAATTATATGCCATCTTAGATAATCGAAAGGAAATTGTACTTTGTGATAATCTTCTGTTATTGCTTACTTTGTACAGTTTATTTAGCACGGTTAGTATGACACCTAGCTACCGAACTCTATTATATCAGTCATTATACTTCTTGTTGGAGAAATCATGGCCACCAATTTGGCGTAGCAGTAGTGTTGGTCTATAGCCTTTAAATCTGTTGGGAATGTGCTGTCTTGTTTCAGCTTTTGTTTTCATTAGTTTAATCCACGTGAATCTAGATCTGTCATCAATAATGGTTAGGAAATACCTATGACATCAAAAATAGATTGTGAAACAGAAGTGCTAATTGGAAAAGAATTCTTTCTTTGTTTTTCATAGTGACAAGCAGCACAGTTTGTGTGTACAAGAGATAGCATATTACAATGTTGCTTTTGTGTAAGAGAGTAACATTTGTCTGAAATATGACCTAGCCTATGGTGCCAAACATCAATGGATGTGGCAGTACATTTATTATTTGTACAATGAAGAATAGAAACAGATTTTGGGCATTGGTTGTTTGACCATTAGCCTAAGAGACAGGTATTGGCTCTAGTGTTAAGTGACAAGAAGCACGGATTTCACTTTATAACATGAAAATCAGATAATCAGCATGCATCTTCTTGTCAAGTGTAAAAAATGTCTAATGCTCATCTAAATAAAATTTCTAGTAGTTAGATCTTTTTGGCCATTGACCTATATACTGAATTACTGACGGGGTTCTTCATACATATCCTATATGACTCATTTTTAAGCATTTCTAACATTTAGCATTTCTACCAATCATTGACGCTGACCAACTTTCGTACTCTATTTGCAGAACAAGAAATTGACAGGTGTTATTTTCCTGGACTGCGGATCTGATTTGAGGAGTAGTCATAGGGTTCCTGGTGAGTTTCATTCAGTTACTCAGAAATTTAGTTACAACTTACAAGTGTGTCACCATTAATCAACCATACCATTAAGTTGTAGATCTCTTCAGCTTTGCTGTCTTGTATTTTGCCTATTGAAGTTTCAATGACTATTTACAGAATTCTCTCAATTCTAGAATGATTAACTCAAGGAAGAGTTTTTAGTTGGCAGGTGTACAAGTGTCTTTGACTCCGTTGCATAGTGCTACTGCCTCTGTTTTGTTCACTTCTCTGCTGTCTTTGCACAATAACAACTCGGGTTGTCTCTCAGAAGGTACGTTTTGGCTGAAAAGCTTTCATTGGAGTTTTAATGTATTTTCTTGAAAATTTATTTGATTCGAGAATATGCCCACAATAATTAGTAAAGCCTTAGTTTCCCGTTTGAGATGAGCACACGTGTATGTGCATAATGTACCGCTCATTGTGTTGGATCTTGAATTGTCCAAAGTTGGACAGTTTGGCAAAAAACTTTTTCTTAATTCAGTTAAAATAGTTATTCATTGACTCTAATGTTATATACTTGATGAAAGTTCGCATTGATACATTTCCTTTCGTTCTCCGGGTGCATACTTTATCGTGGTGGATGTCATCGCGTTCAAGTAGTGTACGTTGGAGACCGAAGGAAAAATGCTCCGAAATTTTGGTTTAGTATGAGCATGAGAGTTAAGGACTAACTGTTAACCGAATGTTGAAAAAGTTTCTTCTCGAATGGGATAGGGCCATACCCTGTCATAAGAAGTGGTTGATGAATATGTTGGACTAAGTACGAAGTTATTGGTTTAGTCATGGATCACGGTTGGATGAATGCTAGACGGACAAGTGATGAGTATGAGAATGGAGTGGAAGATTTTCTACAGTTTGCAAAAACAAATGCTCCTGATAGTGGTAACGGAAGGTTTTATTGTCCTTGTGTTAACTGTTTAAATGAGAGACGACTAGAAGCTGAGGAGATACGTGATCATCTTATTTGTGAGGGGATTTGCAAGAGTTATACAACATGGATATGTCATGGTGAATCGTTAGACAGGCCGATGGTGTCGGATAGAGAGGAAGTTGATGACGTGGAAATGGACGATGGACTAGAGGACATGATTCGTGATGTTGGGCAAGAGTCTTTTCGGTGCGCACATGTGTATGATACTTTGTGCAGTGATGCGGAAGTGGCTTTGTATCCGGGGTGCACTAATTTCACACGGTTGTCAGCGGTGTTAAGATTGTTCAATGTGAAGGTGAGATATTCAATAATCCAACTCCATTATCTGATTCCGACATCATCAACATATATAAAGAGGCATTGGGCAACTTTCTTTCTTGAAGTGTACCAACCATAGTTTGTATATATGTAGTTAGTTTTAAAATTTATCATGTACTAGCTATAGTGTACTTTTGACTGATCATATGTATTTTGATATGAAATCTATAATATATCATGTAGCTTTTTGGTTTCTAATTATCTTTGTTGTCTGAATGTAATTGAACGTGCATATGTATTGTTCGTAATAAATTCAGTATATATTAGTTGTGTTTTTGTCGTAAAAAAGTGATTGTGTTGATAATATTTACAGTATGTTATTCTGGTATTGATCTGCATTACTAAAACAGGGGAAAGGAATGATAGAAATGTAAATAACAGAATATAAAAAAATGAGACTTTACACATCGATTTTTCCAAAACCGATGTGAAAATTTCACTTTCCACATCGGTTTTTATAAAAACCGATGTGGAAATTTCACTTTGCACATCGGTTCTATTTAAAACCGATGTGGAAAGTGAAATTTTCACATCGATTTTGGCAAAACCGATGTGGAAAGTGAAATTTCCAATAGGTTACCAATTGACAAAATAATTTTCCACATCGGTTAGAGACAAAACCGCTGTTAAAAATATGCTATTAACATCGGTTTTAAAATCGATGTGAAAAGTGGCAATAAACCACATCGGTCATTTCAACATCAGTTTGAAAACCGATGTGAAAAGCCAAAAATAACCGATGTGGAATACCTTTTCTGAACTCGTGTCAAAGTTCGAGTGCTCAATCACGAAGCCCCTAGACCTTGCAATCAGTCTTAGGTTCGTGGTAATAGAAAACATCTCAAAATGTTTTAACTTCTTTAAGTAGATACCCAGTCTACAACACAACGAACCTTAATACCCCGACGTCTCGGTTATTAAGTTCCATATCATCCTTTACGTCATTTTCGTTCTGTGAAAAACAAATCCATAATAAGATCTCCGCAACTTATCCAAGTTACCAGAAATATGTCATTGGGTAAACTCATTTACCAAAAATCCTTTCTACTTGAAATTCATTTGTAAAACGTCAAATCATAGAAAAATCCATTTTTCCTTTGGGAACTCATTTTTCCATAAATAACGTCAAATCATCAAGAACTCTTTTACTGAAACCTGAATTAAAAAAAAAGAATAAATCAATTGAGATTAAATCTCTTTTCAAAATAAGTACTACTGTTTTTAAACTCCCCACCATAAATAATTTCGAAACTTGCCGTCGTTTAGCATTCTCAAAGAAAACGTTTTTAGGTCAAACTTCCTGGAGGTCCCTCAGCACCCACCGCACCCACCCCCATCCCTACCGCACCTACCCTATCACCACCTATAGGAGTCTCCCCCACCCATTCTACACCATCACCCACCCATTCTATACCCTCACTGATCCATACTACATCATCCCCTACCCATACTACACTATCCCCGACCCACACTACCCCACCCTCCACCCATGTCCATACCTCCACTCACTTTGCGCCACGACGCGCACTAGCCTGCTACTCGCCGCCCCCTACTGGACCCACACCACACTCATACCCAGCACCACCATCATCATCGACTACGCCGGCCACACACCCAGTAGGATTATCATTTATGCCAACTCCTGGGATGATGCCACAGCCGGACACGACCATTCCATCCTCATCATCCGCGGCCGCATACGGTCACGACACGGCCATACCATCATCATCGTCTGTGCAGCAGTTGGCCGCGACTGAGGACTTGCCTGAGTGGGCTATGGTTCCCGCACCTGAGGATCGACCATGGATTCGTCCTGTTTCTGGATCGTGAGTTTAATTTAATTTAATGTTGTTTAGAAATAATTATTATTTAATAAGTATATATTTGTTGGTTGTCATATTGTTGATTTAATAAAATTATGAATTTTTCAGCTTCATCCCATCGAAAAGTGGGATCAAAGCACGTTACCTTCGCCATCAAGGCGCAGTATCATCGCTTCTTGCCATCATGGGGGGTGATCCCTGGGGAGGATCGGGATCGTATCTTCAGACGATTCGGGGTAAGTTCTTGTTTATTAGTTCATGTAATTTTTCCTTTATTTTATATCTTTTTTTGTATAATGTTACTAATATTTTTTTCTTTGTTAACAGGAGCTTGTGCGCTGGTTACCGGAGCATACCTCAGAGGTAGGTGCTATCTTTGACGACCGAATAATTGCTCGACTGAGGGACATGCTCCGGGAGCGTAGGGAGAGCCGGATACGTCCGGATTACATCGGGCCCAACTGTGTGCATACTGGGACACTCCAGCTTACAAGCTGAAATGTGAACAGGCGAAGGGAAATCGGGCTTCTGAGAAGGGTGGGAGCATGCACACTGGTGGTTCTATTAGCTACATGCAGCATGCCATTTACATGGTATGCATATATAAATAACATTATTTATAAACTGTATATTTTTATTAAAAAATTGTTTTATAACTAATTGATTTTATTGGTGTGTCGGTTGCAGGCAGGAGAGCTAGCTCGGTCTGTTGATGTCCCTATGGTCTTTGAGCAGACACATATTCACTCGGACACCGACGAGTTTGTTGATGAGAGGTCGAGGCAGACAGTGGTGAGCTAAAGTGTTTTTTAATATTTAAACTATTGGTAATTATTATAAATATATATATATATATATATATATATATATATATATATATATATATATATATATATATAGTTGAATAAATATTGACTGTAATGTATTGATCGCAGGAGGAGTACAACGCCAGGTTTAGTCAGGTAGCATCTGAGGCTGCCTCCTGCTCTGGTGCCTCAGATCCTTCTCAGCTGGACCCCATCGAGGTTGAGCGACTACAGACCCAAGCCTGGCTGGATGTGGCGGGTAGGAAAAACAAGGGACAAATTTACGGTACTGCGACCCTATCCAGGTTGATCCGTCGGGGGTTGACGCCGAGCTTGACCATTATGGAGCCTACATCCTCCGGCTCACAGGACAAGGAGGAGGTGCAGCAGCTGAGGCAGGAGGTGCATCCGCTGAGGGAGACGAACGAGCGTATCATGCAGGGGATGGAGACATTCTCACTGGCCATGACTGCTATGCTTGATTTCCTCCCTCCAGATAGACGCTGCGCTCTACAGGGGGTCCTCCATGCCACCCAGGCCCAGCCCCAGCCCTCTACTACTACTACTGATCCACCACCGCAGCCGCGTGATGACGGTCTGTCTACTGAGCCGCAGCTTGATGGTCATGTGACGCCGGCAGACTCCCCCCGACAGGACGACGATGACGGATATTATGGTGATGGGTATTAGGATAGTTATAGGTGTAGTAAAGTTTTGTAGATAGACGGATATTTTATTTATGGATTATATGTTGAGTTTATTTTTATTTTAAATTAATTTTAATTTAGTTGCTTTTTAAATTTTATTTTTTATTTCAATTTTGTTTTGTAATTGATAATATAATAATATTTAATTATAATAAAATATAAATTAATAAATAAATTATAATAATAATTAATAAATAAAATATAATTAAATATAATATAATAATAATTAATAAATATAATATAATATTTAATATTGAATATATAAATTTTAATAAAAATAATTAATAATTAATCATTAATATAAAACAAAATAAATAAAAAATAATTTAAAAATAAAAAAACCTTGTTTCCGATGGGTATTTCCGTCGGAATCGTTGGTTACATTTTCTCGACTCAATTTTCCGCTCAGAACTTCCACAGAGAGTTATCGACGGAATTTCCGTCGGTAATTAGGGCTTCTGTGTAGCAAGTTTTCCCACGGTTAAAGCCATCTGCGACACCCCCTTTTCAGGTATCACATTTACGTAACATTACCCGAACATCAAACTAAATAAAATATTAAGTTGCTGGTTTTCTTAGAAAAATAAAAGGCATTTTCTAATTCCCTATACTTCTTTTTAAAATAGTGATAAAATTTTTTCTTTTTCTCGCACATACATTCAAACTCTCATAATATAATATACACCACTATATTATATATTTCACATATACTTCTCTATTTTACAGATGACCCTTTTATTACTAGGTCACGATCCACTTGTCACACATATTTTACATCATTAGAAATTTTACAACTAAGTCATAGTGGGTGTCTGAAAATACTACGCAAAAGATGACTCTCAGGAGTCACTAATTCAGACTATCCTAAAATTCCCACTCTTCCTAAAACTACATCCTAAGCTGGTCACCACTATATAAAACCATTGGGAAGCCCAGTGTACACTCCCCACCCCTCGAAGATGTGTCGGAGAGGATACAACAGTCCCCTCTCCACAGCCTCTCCGCACCCTTCTTGCCTCGCTATAGGAACATAGTCGGGATTTTCCACCGGATTCTCCTCCGGGTCTTCCTCCATCTCCTCCGAATGTTCTCTCGGAACTAATATTATAGGTGCAGGAGGTGATCCTGGTGCAACTTGTTGTAGTGGTTGAATAAACCGAGGTGGTTGGTGCTCAGGACTCCGTGTTGTACTAAATATTGTAGTATCATCCGGATGGGTGGTAGCGATATCTCAATTGTTTCCTGCTATGTACTAACTGTTTTGGTCCTTCAGCGACTGTACCTCGGAGTGTCCTTAACGGACCAGTATAGGTAGCACTCCGAGCCCCTGGGTTAATAACCCAGGCATCTCCTCTATCAGCGTTGTCAAACGTCAGGGATCGTACCCCCGAGTAGTTCAAATCCACCTCGTCCGGATCCATCTAAAATGTTTGTAAGGGTGAGTTTCCAATATATGAGTTTTATAAGACAACCCCATGCACGACTCTCAAATAGCAATTACCAAGTATTCACAGTATAATAACATTAATTATAACATAAGAATGATATAATTCATAGGGCCTCATGCCCGACAGTCGTCGTCATTTTATAAGAATGCATGACACTTCTATATTCAATTTCTAATTTGGTACCTAATCTCCGGAGATCCCACAACTTTCTGTTTCGTTTCAAGCTGATCAGGCTCGCACATGGCGCATTGTAAAAACGAACAAAACAATGCCCAAGAAAATAAATGGTGCACATCCCCATTCCCGATAGGATGTTCATGCCAGCACCTAACACAATTGTGCACATCCCCATTCCCGTAGCACATAACACAATTGTGCACATCCCCATTCCCGTTAGGATGCTCATGCAAAGCAATGACACTATTCCCCCATTCCCGATAGGAAATAGCGGCACATATATTCAATCTGGACACAAAGTCCTATCAATTTGGACACAAAGTCCTATCAATTTGGACACAAAGTCCTATCAATTTGGACACAAAGTCCTATAAAAGATACATTGATCCACTCCGGACCTCAATGATCATCACCACCTGACACGTCTGTCATATACATTGATCCACTCTGGATTCAATGCCATTTACATGACACAATGGCCATTAAATGCATGAGAAAAACTTTTATTCTCGTTTGTTTTCTTTGTCGTAATAATCTTTCCTCGTCGAAGCACAAAGCTTAACGACCATGCTTAATTCTTTTAATTAAGACTTTTCACTTAAAACAAATACAGGACACATAGTCCAAATCTTTTAATCTCAACATAGGACATACAGTCCGAATGCTCAATCACGATGCCCTTAAACCGATGCACCAGTTTTAGGCTCGCGGATATGGAACTCACAATGTCCACATCAACTTAGGACACTCACAGTCCAAAAACAAAACTTGCAGGACACTCCGTCCCATGACACAGATCCTTGATCTACGTGTCCATACAACACTAGAATCCCGACGTCTCGGTTTCTAGGCTCATTTATCTGCTTGTAAAACATTTTGCTCAGTAAAAAAAACAAAACAAAAGCTTTGAAAACTCATCCAAGTTTAACGGAATACTTTCACTGAATAAAAACATTTTTACATAAATTCTTTTCTGTTAAAACGTTAATAAATTTCAAAAATCATTTATAATTTCTTTTGATTTCTAATTATTTCACTTTTAAGAAATAATTTCCAATAAAGGTCAACAAAACAAAAATGTTAATAAATAAAAATATTAAATAAATAAATTTCGAAAATTTAAATAATTAAATATTTAATATAATATTAATTAAATAATATTAAATAACTAATATCACTTCTATGTCAGAAGTAATTGTTCTGACTGCTGTAAATATTATTTTTGGAACTTAATTACTTTAAATAACATTTTATAATAAAATTGAATTTATTATATAAAAATTAGAGCCTGTGAAAAATTTCACGGTTTCGTCGTTACTATTGCTTATTTACACTGTTTTCACAAAATATTATTAAAATAATAATTTTTTTTCATTTTTCTCAAAATCTCCCAGATTAATCCCTTAAATTAATTATCCAAGCTTATCAAGTTTTTTATCCTTAATTAATTTTTTAAACACTGACTAATGTCAGGTTACTCAGTCTAACACTCAACAGCAGATAAATTCCAATCACTAAATGACATGGCATATATCAATTTATGACATGCATCACAATTATAATATAAACAAATAATCATAATCATGTAAGTTCACACATCACTTCAATTCAATTACTCAGATAAACATCACATCAATCTAGCAATTAATAGTAAACAGTATAATAAAATAAAATATTTCATACATAAAATTAATACATGACTCCACAAATAAGCATGAGATTATCTCAACTCCTCAGGCATACCCCCCCTTACCTCTTGAAGACCACGCTATATTTCTTGTTAATTTTCTAATCCTGATCTGATTTTTCTCCGTCAGCTTGACTCAGCTAACTCAGTTATTTCCTTCAAACGAATTACAACCAAAATAAATCAAATCAAACAACAATTCACTTAGTTTATGAAGGTTAGGGTTCGGCTTCAACCCATTATCTAGGTTAGGAAAATTAAAATTTGATTAACTTAAGGATTAATGATCCATAAGTTAATTAAGCATGATTAATCACTTTAACCATGATTATGAACTAAGTCATGAACTAAACTCATCTAGTTCTAAGAACTAGGGTTCGGATTTCCTCAAGCTCCATAGGCTAGAAATTTTGAAATTTCATCAACTCTTGGATTAAATCAACATACAAAACTTAGGGTTTGATTCAAGTGTTACAAACAACTTTTGAATCACAAAACCCTTAAGTACACAAATCTAGGGTTTCGGTTTTGATGAGATCAATAGGTTAAAGTTTGATTTTTTTGATCTTCTATATACTTGAATACAAGAACTAGCAAGATACAAAAGGATTGAATCATGAATCAAGTTATGAAAATGAAACAAAACCTAAAAACTCAAAGTTAACCTAGGTTCGGCCATAACCAGATTTCAAAGAAAGAAATTTCTCATGATCTTGTGCTTCTAGATGATGAAAATAGAGATGATTATAAGATCATAGCAATTGGTTTCATGTCAAAAGGATTTTTCTAGAATTAGTTATGAATTTTTGAATCTAGTTTCATGAACTTTGAACAAATGAAGAACATATGAATCTTAGCCATGAATCTATCAAAAGTTGTGAAGAGAAATGATTTAAATGACAAGAGAATAAGGTATTACCTCTTGTTGATTCAAGAAAAACAAGTTTTGGATGAGTTTCTTTTGAAGTTTTCCTATGGTGTTCTTATGGCAAAAGTATGAACTTTGAAGAAGAAAGTCATGAAAATGGAAGAATGGTATTTATATGAAGAAGACAACCAACTTAGGGAAGATGACACTATTGAAGCCGTTAGGATTGGGCAAGGTTTGGTTAACTTGTCCAATGGCATTTGTTAGAAATTGTCATAAAAAGACAAGGGCATTTTGGTCATTTCATAGGAAAATTTAATGTTGCCATAAATTTGCCATTATGGCCATTTATGATACGGATAAACTCGTCATAAATGCTCGCGTCAAGTCGGTCAATCCAACATCTCTCACGCACGTTTCCGATTTCCGATTCATCCGCTCAAGCTCTTCCTAGAGACATCTCGACGTATATGTCCGCAACAAATATAATATTTTAATTTTTTTACCAAAATTTTCAAAACTTCCAGTATCGTAGTAAATACGATAAAAACATTTTTCATCTCGTTCACAACTCAAAATTAGGTCTTCTGAGCAGTAAACTTTTACTGTCTGTGAAAACGCAGACAGGGTTCCGTCTGAATTTTCAACCCAAAATTGCATCGTAACCCTAAGATATAAAACATGACAGAAAAATAACAGTATTTTACCCAAAACAATTTTCTAAGTCTCGGATAAAAATATATTTTTATATATTAATTACCGACACTATAAAGCAGTGAAAATCGGGGTGTTACATTACTACCCCACTAAAAAAATTTCGTCCTCGAAATTACGTACTGTAAAAGTTCGGATATTGTAATCTCATCTTGTCCTCAGCCTCCCACGCCGCTTCTCCAAGTAGTTTCATTCCAAATAACTTTAACTAATGAGATTTGCTTACCCCCGAGCCGCTTAATCATCTTATCTTCGATTCGTACAGGTGAAGTCTCATAAGACAAGTTTTCTTTTAATTGTACTTCATCGAAGTTCGATTATATGTGATGGATCAGAATATACTTCCTTAGTTGTGAAACATGGAACACATCATGAATATTTGAAAGAAAAGGTGGCAAAGAAATTTGATAGGCTACCTGGACCAATACGACGAAGAATTTGGTATGGTCCAATGAATTTAGGAGTGAGTTTTCTGGATTTCATAACCCTACCTACCCCAGTCGTTGGTGTGACTCTCAGAAATACATGTTCACCTTCATCAAACTCGAGAGGTCGTCTCCTTTGATCTGAATAACTCTTTTGTCTACTTTGTGCTGTTTTCATCTTTTCACGGATTTGTTTTACTTTTTCCGTCGTCTGCTGTACGATTTCAGGCCCTAACATCATACTCTCTCCATCTTGGTACCAACACAAAGGTGTTTGACATTTCCTTCCGTACAAAGGCTCATAGGGTGCCATCCCTATGCTTGAATGAAAACTGTTGTTATATGTGAATTCAATCAGCGGTAACAAATCATCCCAACTTCCTCGATGATCTAAAACACATGCTCTCAGCAAATCTTCTATTTATTGAATCGTTCTTTCCTTTTGTCCATCAGTTTGAGGATGATAAGCTGAACTTAACCTTAACTTAGTTCCTAAGGCTCGATGTAAACTTCCCCAAAAACGTGAAGTAAACTTTGGATCTCTATCTGACACAATACTCGATGGTATCCCGTGTAATCCGATTACTTCCTTGATATAGATATCCGTCAATTTCTCTACTGTATAATTAATCTTAACATGTAAGAAATGTGCTGATTTCGTTAGCCTGTCAACAATTACCCAAATTGAATCAAAGCCTTTAGAAGTTCGTGGTAAACTTACCACAAAATCCATTGATATGCTGTCCCACTTCCATTCTGGTATATCTAGTGATGTAAGCATACCTCCTGGCCTTTGATGTTCCACCTTTGCTTTTTGACACGCCGACAAGATGCAACGATTCTCGCTACTTGCTTTTTCATGCCTGGCCACCAAAATCTTTGTTTCAAGTCTTGGTACATCTTCTTCGATCCAGGATGAATACTTAACTTACTCTTATGGGATTCATCTAAAATCATCTTTCACATCTCAGGATTATCAGGTACACATATTCGTCCATTGCACCTTAAGATATGGTCTCGATCCCAAACTAAATTCTGCAACCTTTCCTTGTTTCATCAATTCCCTCTTTTCTTGAAGATAGACATCCGAAATTTGTTGTTCTCGGATTTCTTCCATTATTCCACTAGAAATTTTGATCATTCCCACACTGATCTTTTCCTTATCAAATTCCATAATCAAATTTAGATCACGGAACTCTTCTATTAATGTCAATTCCCTTACCATCATAACCGAGATATGAATGGCTTTTCTACGCTAAGTGCGCGTCGCCTACAACATTAGCCTTTCCAGGATGATACTGCAATTTGAAATCGTAATCTTTTAAAAATTCCATCCAACGCCTTTTGTCTCATGTTGAGCTCCTTCGATCAAACAGATACTTTAAACTTTTGTGGTCATCAAGACATCGAATATTGCTCCGTACAAGTAATGCCTCCAGATCTTTAGTGCAAAAACCACTGCAGCCAATTCCAGATCATGCATCGGATAATTTCTTTCATGTGTCTTCAATTGACGAGATGCGTAAGCTACAACTTTCCTATGTTGCATCAACACACATCCTAAAACTTGATAAGAAGCATCACAATACACTTCGTAAGGTTCATTTGGTTCAGGCAGGATTAAAACTGGTGAAGTTGTCAATTGTTCCTTGATCTTCTGAAAACTTTCTTCACATTTGTCTTCCCACACAAAAGGTTGATCTTTTCTCGTAAGCAAAGTTAACGGCGCAACTATCTTGGAAAATCCTTCAATAAATCTTCTATAGTAACCGGCTAAACCCACAAAACTTCTGATCTCCGTTATTGTCTTTGGTCTTTCCTAAGAAAGTACCGCTTCCACTTTTGCGAGATCGACAACAATGCCTTCCTCAGTAATCACATGTCCTAAGAATTTCACTTCCTTAAGCCAAAATTCACACTTAGACAATTTTGCATACAGAGTTTTCTCACGTAAAATCTGTAAAACTTGTTGCAAATGTTCTTTATGTTCCTCATTACTCTTAGAGTAAATAAGAATGTCATCAATGAACACCACAAAAAACTTATCAAGAAATGGACGAAAAATCCGGTTCATATAGTCCATGAAAACGGCTGGTGCATTGGTTACTCCGAATGGCATTACGAGATATTCATAATGTCCGAACGAGTTCTGAACACAGTTTTTGGAATATCTTCACTTTTTACTCTAATCTGATGATAACCTGTTCTCAAGTCAATCTTCGAGAACACAACAGCTCCTCGCAATTGATCCATCAGATCATCTATACGCGGTAATGGATACTTATTCTTAATCGTCACTTTATTTAGTTGTCAAAAATCCACACAAAGTATCGAACCTCCGTCTTTCTTTCTTACTAACAGAACTGGTGCTCCCCATGGAGAAACACTTGGTCGAATGAATTGTTTTGACAAAAGGTCCTCTAATTGAGTTTTCAATTCCGCAAGCTCTGTAGGCGCCATCCTATACGGAGAAATAGAAATCGGCCCTGTTCCTGGTATCAAATCGATGGAGAATTCAATTTCTCTTACTGGCGGCAATCCAGGGACATCATTAGGAAACACATCCGGAAATTCTCTCACAATAGGCAGAGTACTCAAATCGATCTCCCTCTCGACTACTAAGTTAGTTAAAAGCATGTATCCCTGACCTCTTTCTCTCGAAAAAGTTCTTATATGGTTGGTAGATAAAATTCCAGAAATCTCAGGATTAGGAAAAACTAGAGTCTTATTTGCACAATCTAACATAATATGGTTGGAAGATAACCAATCCATGCCTAAAATTACATCTAACTGTATTAAAGGCAGGCATATCAAATCAACAAGAAAATGTCTATCCTGAATAACAATAGGACAGTTCAGACATATAGAATTCACAACAACTGGCCTAGCAGTTGGAGTTGAAACAATCAAGTCATAAGACAAAGATGAGATAGGTAATTTCAAATGTTTCACAACATCCATCGAAATAAAGGAATGCGTCGCACCGAATCAAAAAGTACAGCTTAAGAGATTACCGGTTATGTCACAACTACCTTGTATGAGATCGTCGTAATCGAAGCCTCAAGACCACTCATGGTGTAAACTCTCCCCTTAGCTATCGGTTTATTGGTCTTGACAAAGTATTGACAACTGGTGTAGTCCTTGGTTTACCACAGTCTCTAGCCATATGTCCCACCTTACCACAAGTATAACACCTGGTTACTTTCACTGGACAATTATTCACCATATGATTTGGGTCTCCACACTTGAAACATTTTCTGATTGTGTTTTGATTTTGATTCTTCTGGTCTCCACCACTTGATGCAGTAGCTACAGGATGATAGGGTTGTTGATAACGATTACTTCCCGGTGGTTGATAATACGGTTTACTCTGGACCTGCTTCCCTTTCTGGTTCTGATATTGACTTTTTGATTTTGATGGTCCTCCCGCATATCCTTTGTTATCTCTTACCTTTCTCATTTGCTCTATTTTTCTACATTTCTCAACCAAAGCTTGGAAATTCCTGATTTTCAACGAAGTACAGATTCCTTAATCTCGAACCGTAATCCTGCTTCAAAACGTTCACACTTCCAATCTTCATCCGGATTGTTTTGAAAAAAGCAAAAGTATTTGGCCAATGACTCGAATTTAGCTGCATATTCTCCTACAGTTAAATCCCTTTGAGATAGACGTAAAAATTCCTGCTCCTTCTCTGCTCGAGCGCTTTGTGGAAAATACTTGTTCAGAAACATGTTCTTAAATATCTCCCAAGTAATCACCTAATTTTCTACTTCTAATAGTTGCTTAGTACCTCTCCACCAATATTCAGCATCCCCTAACAGCAAATGGGTAGCATACGGTACCTTCACTCCTTCTGGACTATTGATCAATTCAAAAATCTTCTCCACTTCCTGAATCCATAAGTCAGCCTTAACAGGATCCACATCTCCATGAAATTGTGAAGGATTCTGGCGTCTAAAAGCAGTAAGACTTCTACCTTCAGCAGCCTGTTCCGCTCAAATTTGTTCCTGCAAATTCTGGGCAGCCATCGTTGCAGTTTATTGTATAATAGCAGCAGCTACATCCGCCATTGCTTGTGCAGCAAAGTTCATACCTCCTCCTTCTTCATAATTTTCCTCAAAATTCTCTTGACCGTTAACATGACCACCTCTACGTCCTCTTCCACGACCGTGTCCACGTCCACGACCACGTCCACGTCCACGTCCAAGTCCACCCTCTGGTTCCATAACTGACCTACAAAACCTAATCAGTTAATGGCAACCAGAAAATAAGACTTTAATCTAATAACTAACACATATTACTTCTAAGAAGTAATTCAAACAATTCTCTTCAGAGATCACACAACATCAACACAACAGACCTACTCCCAAAGATTTCCCGAAAGACTCGACCAGCTCTGATACCACTAAATGCGACACCCCCTTTTCAGGTATCACATTTACGTAACATTACCCGAACATCAAACTAAATAAAATATTAAGTTGCTGGTTTTCTTAGGAAAATAAAATGCATTTTCTAATTCCCTATACTTCTTTTTAAAATAGTGATAAAATTTTTTCTTTTTCTGCACATACATTCAAACTCTCATAATATAATATACACTACTATATTATATATTTCACATATACTTCTCTATTTTACAGATGACCCTTTTCTTACTAGGTCACGATCCACTTGTCACACATATTTTACATCATCAGAAATTTTACAACTAAGTCATAGTGGGTGTCTGAAAATACTACGCAAAAGATGACTCTCAGGAGTCACTAATTCAGACTATCCTAAAATTCCCACTCTTCCTAAAACTACGTCCTAAGCTGGTCACCACTATATAAAACCAATGGGAAGCCCAGTGTACACTCCCCCACCCCCTGAAGATGTGTCTGGAGAGGATACAACATCCCCCTCTCCAGAAGCTCCAGACCCTTCGTCTGCTATAGGAACATAGTCAGGATTTTCCACCGGATTCTCCTCTGGGTCTTCCTCCATCTCCTCCGGAATGTTCTCTGGTACTAATATTATAGGTGCAGGAGGTGATCCTGGTGCAACTTGTTGTAGTGGTTGAATAAACTGAGGCGGTTGGTGCTCCAGACTCCCGTGTTGTACTAAATACTGTAGTATCATCCAGATGGGTGGTAGCGATATCTCAATTGTTTCCCTGCTATGTACTAACTGTTTTGGTCCTTCAGCGACTGTACCTCGGAGTGTCCTTAACGGACCAGTATAGGTAGCACTCCGAGCCCCTGGGTTAATAACCCAGGCATCTCCTCTATCAGCGTTGTCAAACGCCGTGATCGTACCCCGAGTAGTTCAAATCCACCTCGTCCGGATCCATCTAAAATGTTTGTAAGGGTGAGTTTCCAATATATGAGTTTTATAAGACAACCCCATGCACGACAGTCATCGTCATTTTATAGGGCCTCATGCCCGACAGTCATCGTCATTTTATAAGAATGCATGACACTTCTATATTCAATTTCTAATTTGATACCTAATCTCCGGAGATCCCACAACTTTCTGTTTCGTTTCAAGCTGATCAGGCTCGCACATGGCGCATTGTAAAAACGAACAAAACAATGCCCAAGAAAATAAATGGTGCACATCCCCATTCCCGATAGGATGTTCATGCCAGCACCTAACACAATTGTGCACATCCCCATTCCCGTTAGGATGCTCATGCAAAGCAATGACACTATTCCCCCATTCCCGATAGGAAATAGCGGCACATATATTCAATCTGGACACAAAGTCCTATCAATTTGGACACAAAGTCCTATCAATTTGGACACAAAGTCCTATAAAAGATACATTGATCCACTCCGGACCTCAATGATCATCACCACCTGACACGTTTGTCATATACATTGATCCACTCTAGATTCAATGCCGTTTACATGACACAATGGCCATTAAATGCATGAGAAAAACTTTTATTCTCGTTTGTTTTCTTTGTCGTAATAATCTTTCCTCGTCGAAGCACAAAGCTTAACGACCATGCTTAATTCTTTTAATTAAGACTTTTCACTTAAAACAAATACAGGACACACAGTCCAAATCTTTTAATCTCAACATAGGACATACAGTCCGAATGCTCAATCACGATGCCCTTAAACCGATGCACCAGTTTTAGGCTCGCGGATATGGAACTCACACTGCCCACATCAATTTAGGACACACACAGTCCAAAAACAAAACTTGCAGGACACTCCGTCCCATGACACAGATCCTTGATCTACGTGTCCATACAACACTAGAATCCCGACGTCTCGGTTTCTAGGCTCATTTATCTGCTTGTAAAACATTTTGCTCAGTGAAAATCAAAACAAAAGCTTTGAAAATTCATCCAAGTTTAACGGAATACTTTCACTGAATAAAAACATTGTTACATAAATTCTTTTTTGTTAAAACGTTAATAAATTTCAAAAATCATTTATAATTTCTTTTTGATTTCTAATTATTTCACTTTTAAGAAATAATTTCCAATAAAGGTCAACAAAACAAAAATTTTAATAAATAAAAATATTAAATAAATAAATTTCGAAAATTTAAATAATTAAATATTTAATATAATATTAATTAAATAATATTAGTTAAATAATATTAAATAACTAATATCACTTCTATGTCAGAAGTAATTGTTCTGACTGCTGTAAATATTATTTTTGGAACTTAATTACTTTAAATAACATTTTATAATAAAATTGAATTTATTATATAAAAATTAGAGCCTGTGAAAAATTTCACGGTTTCGTCGTTACTATTGCTTATTCACACTGTTTTCACAAAATATTATTAAAATAATATTTTTTTTTTCATTTTTCTCAAAATCTCCCAGATTAATCACTCAGATTAATTATCCAAGCTTATCAAGTTTTTTATCCTTAATTAATTTTTTTAACACTGACTAATGTCAGGTTACTCAGTCTAACACTCAACAGCAGATAAATTCCAATCACTAAATGACATGGCATATATCAATTTATGACATGCATCACAATTATAATATAAACAAATAATCATAATCATGTAAGTTCACACATCACTTCAATTCAATTACTCAGATAAACATCACATCAATCTAGCAATTAATAGTAAACAATATAATAAAATAAAATATTTCATACATAAAATTAATACATGACTCCACAAATAAACATGAGATTATCTCAACTCCTCAGGCATACCCCCCCTTACCTCTTGAAGACCACACTATATTTCTTGTTAATTTTCTGATCCCGATCTGATTTTTCTCCGTCAGCTTGACTCAGCTAACTCAGTTATTTCCTTCAAACGAATTACAACCAAAATAAATCAAATCAAACAACAATTCACTTAGTTTATGAAGGTTAGGGTTCGGCTTCAACCCATTATCTAGGTTAGGAAAATTAAAATTTGATTAACTTAAGGATTAATGATCCATAAGTTAATTAAGCATGATTAATCACTTTAACCATGATTATGAACTAAGTCATGAACTAAACTCATCTAGTTCTAAGAACTAGGGTTCGGATTTCCTCAAGCTCCATAGGCTAGAAATTTTGAAATTTCATCAACTCTTGGATTAAATCAACATACAAAACTTAGGGTTTGATTCAAGTGTTACAAACAACTTTTGAATCACAAAACCCTTAAGTACATAAATCTAGGGTTTCGGTTTTGATGAGATCAATAGGTTAAAGTTTGATTTTTTTGATCTTCTATATACTTGAATACAAGAACTAGCAAGATACAAAAGGATTGAATCATGAATCAAGTTATGAAAATGAAACAAAACCTAAAAACTCAAAGTTAACCTAGGTTCGGCCATAACCAGATTTCAAATAAAGAAATTTCTCATGATCTTGTGCTTCTAGATGATGAAAATAGAGATGATTATAAGATCATAGCAATTGGTTTCATGTCAAAAGGATTTTTCTAGAATTAGTTATGAATTTTTGAATCTAGTTTCATGAACTTTGAACAAATGAACATATGAATCTTAGCGATGAATCTATCAAAAGTTGTGAAGAGAAATGATTTAAATGACAAGAGAATAAGGTATTACCTCTTGTTGATTCAAGAAAAACAAGATTTGGATGAGTTTCTTTTGAATTTTTCCTATGGTGTTCTTATGGCAAAACTATGAACTTTGAAGAAGAAAGTCATGAAAATGGAAGAATGGTATTTATATTAAGAAGACAACCAACTTAGGGAAGATGACACTATTGAAGCCGTGAGGATTGGGCAAGGTTTGGTCAACTTGTCCAATGGCATTTGTTAGAAATTGTCATAAAAAGACAAGGGCATTTTGGTCATTTCATAGGAAAATTTAATGTTGCCATAAATGTGCCATTATGGCCATTTATGATACGGATAAACTCGTCATAAATGCTCATCGAGTCGGTCAATCCAACATCTCTGCTACGTTGCCGATTTCCCGATTCATCTGGCTCAAGCTCTTCCTAGAGACATCTCGACGTATATGTCCGCAACAAATATAATATTTTAATTTTTTTACTAAAATTTTCAAAACTTCCAGTATCATAGTAAATACGATAAAAACATTTTTCATCTCGTTCACGACTCAAAATTAGGTCTTCTGAGCAGTAAACTTTTACTGTCAGTGAAAACGCAGACAGGGTTCCGTCTGAATTTTCAACCCAAAATTGCATCGTAACCCTAAGATATAAAACATGACAGGAAAATAGCAGTATTTTACCCAAAACAATTTTCTAAGTCTCGGATAAAAATATATTTTTATATATTAATTACCGACACTAGAAAGCAGTGAAAATCGGGGTGTTACACCATCAGAAATTTCTGACGGACGAACAAGATCCGTCGGAAAGGTTTTCCTATGCGCATATTACCGACGGAACCGTGTCCGTCGGAAATTCCGTCGGTAATATGGTTTTTCGACAGAATTTCTTCATTTCCGAAAGGTTTTTTCCGTCGGTAAGTCGTTTTTTTTTAGTAAGGGCTCAATTTCAGTTCCTAGAATGACTATCAGGGATAGTGTTACTAACCTGCTTGGATCCTATTATAGAATCATCAGATACCATAGGTTTCTTTCCCTTGGCAATAATTGCTCACCTCAGTACCTTGAAGTCGATCTCATTTCTAACACACTGAACACTCGTCTCTCCCATACAGTCCACACCTAAGACCTGCACAGGTTCCTTGCAACAGTTACCCTTTGAAACTGATTTCGAAATTCTTGGGATCCATACCTGGCCCACTTCCACTTTGCCCACAGAAAAAGATTGCTTTCCCTGCCGTCCCTCGTCATGTCTTTCCTTTGTTGGGAAAAAAAAAAATCTCGGCCCACCCTTTTGAATAACCCAACATTGCTTTTCTGTTTTCTACACACTGCCACGCCGCTCAGTAGAGATGAAGTTACTTTTTTCACGAAGTTAACCCCTACGATTGTACCTGGTCTGCACCTATCAACCGCCCTATCCTCAAAAAATGAACTTCTCCCAAAATCTTAATTTGAATTTTCTGCATGTAGCCATTGCTCGTCATCCACCCTTAACCCCGTAGAAGGAACGGTCTCCGGCACCACCAACAAACCGTTCAACGAAGAATCATCATCCACCGATCGTTGATGAAGGCAGTCTGAGGCAAACCTTGAGACGTTGACACCGACAATCTCTTCCAACAGGCGTATTGAATATATCACCTCGTTAACTTTCACCTGAACCACTTTGTTTATAATTTCAGAAGCATTTGTTGTGATGTGAACCCTTCCAAAATCCAATCTTGTCTTGTCCCTGGTTGAGACATCTATAGTGCTAAAACGTCCTACAACTTGAGCCAACTGCTTGAAGAAATTCTCTGTTACATATTCCACCTTTCTAGCATTATATGAAATTTTAAATTGATGTGACTAGTATCGGTGGGAAAAATCTAGGTAACACCAATAAATCTTCATCCGAAAAGAATATCTCCTCATTTTATCAATGTAACAATGAATTACAACAGTTTGAGGCATTTGCACACTCGCGGGTTTATAACAAGTAATGATAAAAATAGAAAATGTAGTTGGCCTTTAATAATATTAATAAAGAAGTTAACAATATCTTATTTATAACATATTAGTATAGATGTTCTTTCAAAAAAAACATATTAGTATAGATGTAGCAAAAACATTATTAACCCTATGTAACAGCTAGCGATAGAGATTTTAAAAATTCTACACCATCAGAGTAAAACAATATGTTATAAAATCTTAATGCATATATAGGTGCTAACACCTTCACTTTTTTTTTTTTTGTACACACATAACCCTAACAAACATGTTAAATATTCTATGGCACTCATAAAGGACAAAGAAGGGGTAGACCAATTTTCGTGAAAATTTAATCATGTTTACTTATTTTGTACTTTGAAATGCTATCCCGGTTCAGTATTGTTTGAGATACATGACTTCTATATTCTATAATTGAAACCAGACAACATGTTGTTTTCACTGCATTTAAAAAAAATTGGTATTGGGCATAAGAAACTAGGGAAGAGTTTGAACTGCTAGTTTGGACACCCTTTAACAGGAATTGAGAAGATATATGACAAGAAAAGTATGTTGGAATGAAAAATTTTAGAATTTGGAGAAGAGTACTTGAATTAAAATGGGAGAACTAGATGATTTTTGGAGGGCTATTAATGATGATGCCTCTTTGCTGTGTGTCTTTTGTAATTGCTTTGATGAATCTATTAATCATTTATTTTTAGAATGCTCCTTCTCTAAACTAATTTGGTCTGAAGTTCTGGTATGGTTGCGGGGTGATTTTCCTATTCCAGCAGCTATTCCCCAACTCATGGTGCTTTTTGGTGACGGAATTAGTAGACAGGTTAAGTTAGGATGTTGCTTACTTTTGTGGCATGCAGTAGTTTGATGTATTTGGGAGCTCCGTATTGGGATGATTTTTGGAAATGAAACTGCAGATTATGTTCATCTTTTGGACAGGATCAAAGCACTCTCCTGGAATTGGTTTAATTCAGGCGCTCATGATGGTAGTTGTTCATGAGGATTGGTGTATTGCTCCTATGAGTTGTATAGAAAATTAGAAGTAGTTGAAATGATTCTGGACAGGATGTTTTTTCTTGGATTCAAATCATATTCGTAAACAGGTTCTGAGTACCCCTTATACTCTATTAATGATATTTTACCTTTAAAAAAAGATGATTTTTGGAAGAAGAGACTACTTGTATTATAACTCACTCTTTTGGTTTTTGGCTTGATACAAACTCAAGACTATGACCCCTATTTATACTAATGGCACCTCCTTAACCAATGACTAAGATTATGCCAAGACATTTTAATATAATGGTTACAAATGACTCTCTAGAGATTTCTTTACAATATCAAGCTACTACTAAACTCTAGAATTTTCACTGGAGGAGATTCTTCTAGAATAGATTAATCTAGACTATTTTTGAAATGAGTTCTCATTTAGATAACTAAAGCCCACCCTAAATATAGTTTATTTTTCAACATAGTAACACCCCCACCCCCACCCCACAATAAATAAATAAATAAATAAACAAAAATAAATAAATTAATTAATAAATAAAAAGATAGGTAAAATAAATAAATTGGTCTTATACGTTTATTTTATTTTTCACATTGGTCCTATTAGTTTTTTATTTTTTAAATTGGTCCTACACGTTACGTTCTGTTTTCACATTAGTCATTTCAGTCAATTTTGACCTACAACCGTCAGTTTTGATCTGACATGGATATCACCTTTGTCCGACACATGGCATCAAAACTGACGACGTTAGGTCAAAATTGATGGAAATGACTAATGTGAAAACAGAACGTAACGTATATATAGGACCAATTTGAAAAATGAAAAATTTATAGGACCAATATGAAAAATAAAATAAACGTATAGGACGAATTTACATATTTTGCCAAAAAGATATGACAAGAAAGGCAACAAGCTAACAGTTTATTCAATTAAAAACAGTTAAACCTACAGGTTTAGGGCTCCATCAATCTCAGAGGAATCAAATTTAAACTCATGCTATGGCAAGGCCCTATAACTGCTGTGCTGATCAAAGAAAAAGGATGCAAGATAATTTCCTATGTAAACCTCAGTTTCTCTAATATAATATAAAGTCCAAGTTACTACCATTAAATATAAGAAAAGATGAATAAGATTCAGATGAATCATTCACATCTCAAGCCCTTCCACCACCAAGTTTGATGGGGAGGCTGGAAAGCGGCATGTCATGTTAATTGGTGATGAAGTTACTGAGCCTGAACTCGAGCCGGCTGAGCCTGAGCCAGCTCTGATGAGACCATATCTATTAGCACCACCACCTTGGTTGAAAGGGCTTGCATGCATGACCTGATATGAAGGTGAAGAAGGAGGGTGTCACTGAATTCAGACACAGTCTTCAAGGTCTGAACCACTTCACTCATCAGTGGTCTTCCTCTTGGGTCAAAGCAAAGGCACATAGCAGCCAACCTTAAAGTCTTGTGAGCACCTCTTACTGAGTATTCACCTTGAAGTCTAGGATCCATCATTTTATGTAACCTTGATCTGTTCTTAAGTTGTGGCCTCATCCATTCCACCAAGTTTTCTTGCTCCTGAGGCCTAGTTTTGTCCACTGCTTTCTGGCCAGTCAACATTTCTAGCCGCACAACCCCAAAGCTATATACATCACTTTTGGATGTAAGGTGTCCTGTAACAAGATATATACAACATGTTAGGCAATCCAAGCTCATATAAAATATCCATAAAATATATTAGATGCTTTTTCATGTGTGTTCAGATAGAACAAAATGGAGAAGAAATTTTTTTTTTTTGGTAAACCAAATTTCTATTATAAGGAGTACTCAGGTACACCAACCCATTTGCAAAAAAGGGGACAACAACCAATGTAAATAAAATACTACCTTAAAAGGAGAAGAAATTTACAATGTATGCAGCACTGAAGCATAATTATACATTATTTCTATATCTATCAGGTTTAGAAATTGCAATAATCAATAATTAATATACTTTGTAAACAAATATTCCCTCATCCTCTTCTTAGAAAATGTGGTTGCAACAAATATAGGGTTGATCATGATCACATTTTCAACTTTTCTCTATTGAGGGCAGTCATATAAAGAATAAGAAAAATCAAACATCCATCATGTAGTAAACAAGCCATAAATAAGCAACATTACCATTGAGATAAAACTTAGTCATTAATCAATCCATTTCCCATAATTGCCTCAAACAAAAACAGTGATGTGCACTATATATATATATATATATATATATATATATATATATATATATATATATATATATATATATATATATATATATATATATATATATATATTCTTAATCATCCATTTGCAGTAAGTGTCTTAAATTTAAATGGAAACTTAAGTTTGGCTTCCATTAGTTGCATTGCATAATAGATTTTCTCGTTTCATTCCAAGTTAAGCATGTAGATTCTTAGTTATTCCTAATTCTTTTAACATTTAAACCCTAATTAAGTTCAACATTAATGATTTGCAGGGTTCCACACAGCATAACAGTAAGTAGAATCATCTCTTATGTGGCTACAGTAACATTAAGAAAATGGGACTATAGCAAGTATCAAGTCACAACCATTTTCTACATTATACATATAAAGAGCCCTGCTGGTAAGCATGCATAAGCACAAGTCAAAAGGATATTGAGTATCAGATATGAAAGGAGCAATTCCATGGACTTGAAGAATGAACCAGTAAAAATAATATTTATAGGTATCAGTGAAGAAGTTTTGAATAAAAAGCCAGTTGAACTTAAGTGAGTCACGGCCATACTGATTTTATTATACAGATGAAGTGGTTACATAAATGGCAAACAAATTAAGATAATGGCAAGTGCAAAATAAGGTAAACATAAGCTTTTATCACACAAATCTTCTCTTGCTTTTTTTTTTAATAACCATGCACATAATTTGTATACATTTTATCACACAAAGAAATGCAGGAATATTCATACCTGATTACTATAATATTACCAAACATGTTGTTAATTAGAAGACAATAAGCTTGTATTGATTGTCGAGACACAATTTTCTTTAAATAATAAGTTGAAAGACATACTCCTAAACAGATGATGGTCTAAGCTTCCTCGAGGCATAAACTCATACACAAGCATCCTTTGTTAATCTTCAATGCAATAACCAACCAATTTAACTAGATTGATGTTGGAGTTCACCAAGATAACTAACTTCAGCCTGCATAGCATAGCATTTTACAAGATAGTAAGTTATGTAAAGCATAGCATTTAAAAAAAAAAACAAAGTGGATTTGGATTGTCTCCAATCCATCTCTCTCCAGCCTCTCTGCAGCGAATTTTCACCTAATGAATGTATATGTATTGATTGATCTGAACCCTTGAATGCATTTAAGGATATCCCAATATCCTTGGCTACCGCATGCGGTAACTATATAAAATTTCGACTGCACCGCTGGAGAGAATCCAAATCCAAACAGAAAAATGAAAAAGTGGTGCAAATAAATAGCTAGCAAATAAAGAAATATATTTAAGGTTAGCAAAGGTCCCATACAAGCCATTCCTTATGACCCTGACGCCCCTCTTTGTTAAGAGTCTTCACAAAGAATCGGCATTCCAATTCCAGGTCTTGCTTGAGAGACCCCATCTGGATTGATCCAACCTTTGAATACAGAACCAAAGCCCCCTTGACCAAGAATATTTTCAGGCTTGAAGTTCCTTGTTGCCAACTTAAGCTAAAGATAGGAGAACCTTAGAAGATGGGGATAAGCCTTTAGTTCCTCGCTTAAGGTTGGAAGGGACATAGATTCTGAACTGTTGTTGGTTCTAGATGCTGATCGGTTTCTACCATTATCATTTCTAGTTATAGTTCCTGCTGATTTATAGATAACAAGATATCAGATCAAATTTAATAAGCAATTAACATAACATTTAAACACTTTCACAAAAGCAGCATTTATTTAACTGTTTCACAAGTATTTCCGTTAGCATGTAGCATAGTATTGATACATAACTCAAAAGAGAGTTTACATGACAGAAGGTAGAGAAACACAATGTAACGTATGAAAGGACAATGACAACATCATTGGAAGAGATAATTATTTAAGAATGGTAACCTAATTGCTTCTTATTTAGGTCATCATAAAGGTAAGTCCATGTACTTGTAATGTCATTTTCGTTATCAAGCCTACTTATGTGGTTTTTCACTTAGCTTAGGAAAAAAATTTCATTTCATAATTGTATCTAATTATATTGTATCTAATATTATACTTCACTTAATGTTTGGATAGAATTTAATTGTTAAATTCGAACACTGTTTATTAGGGTCTCAGCTTCAAGAATTTTGAACTCTACAACATGATTGGAACATTTATTATTATTAAATTTATATATATATATATATAAATAAAAGACAAATCACCTACTTTCCTAATTTGAATCCGTGAGTGACAGAAGAGCTCTAATCCCTAATATTCTCTTCCATTCCTTACAATCCAAATTTTTCAATTACTTTTTTTCAAAAATTAAAATTAAATTATTTTTAAAAATGGGGTAACCCAATAAATCCTTCCAAATCAACCCAAATTTAAATGGATGAATGGTTTGATTATATCAAAGATTTGTAAAATTCAATCCGACTTGAATGATTGGACATTCCATTATCTCATATCTAATTTACCCAAATTTAGTCCTACCTTGTTACTATAGAGTCGAATGTATCAAACAATTCGATATCTGTGTTTATTTAAAGTAATTAAATATTCAATTATAATTATAAAATGACGTAAATTCTAGCAAGAATAGTATTCACCAAAAAAACACTCTAGCAAGTAACAAGGTAGAATACCACCCCGGTTTCTATTGCGATTTGACGAACCTCTAGGTTGGGACCTAAAATCCATGCAACCTACCAAAAACCTCATTTTCATCCAAAATTTTGAGCCACGTCGTCCTTCACCTTCGACAACATCATTGTCGTTTCTTCTGGTTTCATCTCCCACATACAAAGTTCCAACCGTAAGAAGACTTGCCATATCTTCAGTTACTTCACACCCCTATATGGTCAACATATATACACTTCAGCACAAAATTCAAATATGATAATATTAGAAATTAAACTATTCCAAAGAACACAACAACAAAAAAATATCAAAACTCCAAATGTAAAAGAAAATCAGCAAAATTAACAATAATTTGGTAAAGACCCAGAATTTTAGAATAGAACCATTCAAGAAAAAAACTAGAGCTAGCCACTGATCATGAAAACAGATAATGAACAAACCCCACTTGGGTAAAATGGGGTTTGCACTTTAGAACATTTTGTTCATGAAAATCTTTTTTTTTTTATTTCTAAAAATCAAAACGGCTAAGACTGAATATCAGTAGATAATGACAGCAGCATGAACACTCTCCCACTTACAACAGACTTAGACCTAAATGATACAACAAACATGCAAAGCTAGAAAAGCATCACCAGAGAGGGTTTGTGTCCAGAGAGAGAGAGAACTACTGCGGCAAAGTGAAGCAATATTTTTTTAGGCAAAAAGTGATGCAATATTAAGTAGTGGAGATTGAGTTTATCAGAAATAGGTGTCACTGTGTCCAATGAACGTTAGAATTGGTGTTATTAGATCAGCATTAGCAATGGAAATGAATTACGTGTACACGTAGTTCAGTGGTCTTAAGCTGCTGAAGTATATGTACATGTGACACTTTTTTTTTATAAGAAAAATTATATTAATAACGAGCATGAGGGGTGCCTAAACCTGTATACAACAAAACAAAAGCAGTCTTTGTAGAAATGATATTGTCCCTAATCATAAACTGAATCAAATATACAAAGAGCAACATCATAAAAACCAACAACTAATCATATCCAATAAGCCTATATGTACCCAAGCAAAAAAATCCCCCAAAACAATTGTATGAGTCCAAAGTAAGATCACCACATCTACAGCCTCAAACCCAACCAACAATTCCAACAACCCAACGTGGAATACCATTCCCTGATCCACCTTAAATCTGATGCAGCGTAGGTGATGGAACGAACAATGATTCAACTACTCGTTGATTCGACGAATACCCAAGAGGTTGACAACACAAAAATTGAGAAAACTTCTCATATTTTATTAAATACCAAGATGCCTCTAATGAAGGCTAAAACAAATATATATAGTGTCAACAAAACCCTAAAGTAAAAACAAAAGAAATACCAAAACAAGTCCTTACATAATAAAATTGCAAAAATACACCTAAAATTATGGTAAAAGTAAAAATTGTCGTTTTGCTTAGAAGGTCGTTTCCATATGAAAAAGAGTGCTCACTTGTCAAAATCGGACATTGTTGATTTTTCAGTCAACTCTACACTACATCAGATTCTAGGTCATGTAATATAATAATATAATAATATATTAATAAAATATTAATTTTTATTTTTTATTTTTTCTATTATGGTACCCTTACTCGGTATTTTTTTTCTCAGCATATATTCCACCACACGTAACCAGGGAGATTAATCTCGAGTCGGGTAGTTAGGACCATAAGGACAGCAAAACTCTCCCTTGAGAGTTTTAATATTACTATATTCTCAGCTCTGAAAATCCCTTTTTTTTAGAATGGCTCGGGTAATCCTTATTCAATATATATAATTGAAAATCATTTTTTTAACTCTTTTCTTTCCAATCATATGTTTTTGTTAGAGTCTGGTGGATCATCATCAAAGAGCATCAGTTAGAATAGGCGTACATAGATGTAGTACACGGATGTATTAAACACAACAGACCGCGTACATGGGTGTACCTGTAATTGCTATGTGATATCTGTTTCAGTTAGTTAGTTATCTGCTAGTTGCATCAGTTTGTTATTTGTAGCTGCTCTGCAATGTAGTCTCAGAATTCAGAACTGATAGGATATATAGGGTCTTATCTATTGTATAGGGGCGAGTGATTTTGGGCATTTTCTTGATCACCGATTGAGTGCAAGTGAAGGAGAGTATTGTAGTTCTTCCTGGATGTCTTGAACTATTGCGGATCAGAGGAATAAAATCGACTCAGTGTAGACGTAGGGGTTTTCATCTTTGACCTCGAACCACATAATTCCCTTGTGCCTTCTTCTACTTTTCTGCAATTATATTTTTCGTGTGTGTGTATGTGTGAACATATCTATGCAATACTTAGCTGCAATTTAGAGATGAATTCACAACAATTGGCATCAAGATCTCTAGGTTTTGGAGGTGTTTCCGCAACGGGTACAGCCAAATTTGATATAGAGAAGTTCACTGGTGAAAACGATTTCAGTCTTTGGAGGCTAAAGATGAAAGCTCTTCTGTTTCACCAAGGTCTTGAAGATGTGTTGGGAGGCATTGCAAACCTTCAAGAATCTCTCACCAAAAAGGTGAAGAAGGATTTTGTTAGCAAAGCTCACAGCACCATCTTCTTTCACTTGTTGATGAAATTCTCAAAGAGGTGGCTGAGGAGACAACTGCAGCTGGAGTTTGGCTGAAATTGAAGAGTCTATACCTGAAAAGAGACTTCATCAATTGCAAGAAAACACAATCTTGAACTCATCTGGCCTGGTTTGTATTTCCAAATCTGTTTCAACTAAGCTTTGGCATTATAGATTAGGCCATATGAGTGAAAGAGGGTTAGAAGAATTACAAAGGCAAGGTTTGATTGGTGTTGAGAATTTTGAAAAGGTAGACTTTTGTGAACATTGCATTTATGGTAAACAAAAGAGAGTTAAGTTCCATAATACAAATCATACAACCAATGGCATTCTAGATTATGTGCATTCTGATGTATGGGGGCCAGCCAAGGTACCTTCATTGGATGGAGCAAGGTATTTCATAACTTTCATTGATGATTGGTCAAGAAAGGTATGGGTTTCCCAATTAAAGCACAAAAATCAGGCCTACAAAGCAGGTAGATGTGTGAAGGTGCTGAGAATAGACAATGGACTAGAGTATTTGAATGAGGAGTTCAATGAATTCTGCAAGGACAATGGGATCAAAAGGCACAAAACAGTGAGAATGACCCCTCAACAAAATGGGCTTGCTGAAAGAATGAACATGACCATTTTGGAGAGGGTGAGATGCATGTTGTCACACTCAAAACTGAGCAAAAGTTTTTGGGGTGTGGCTGCCAAAGACAAAGATGCTATTTGATCAATAGGTGTCCCTCACTGCAATTGATTTTAAGACACTAGAAGAGATATGGACAGGCAAGGCTCCAAACTATGAGAACTTGAAGATTTTTGGATGCACTGTGTATCTTCATAGCAATGATGGAAAACTTGAACCAAGAGCTAAGAAGGGAATCTTCTTAGGCTATCTAGAAGGCGTCAAAGGATACGAGGTGTGGTTGGTGAATCCTACAAGTCAAAGGACTATAATTAGCTGAGATATGGTTTTCAGAGAGGAAGACATGCTGAAAAATGATCAGGAAATTGCACAGCCAGCAACACAGCAGGTGCAAGATGATCATGGAGTTCATTTGGAGGTGGAGAAACCTGCAGGAAGTTCAAATTCTGGAGGAGACTCGACTGTAGAACCTCATCGTGAACATATAGATTCACATGTTCTTGATGAACCTGAAACATCTTATAATTTGGTCAGGGACAGGGAGAGGAGACATATCAAACCACCATAGAGATTTGGCTATGTATATATCATAGCATATTCTTTGAATATAGAAGCTGATGATCAAGCATCGATCTTATTTCCTACAAAGATGCAATGTCCAGGCTCGACAGGTGAGCATTGGAAGCAATCCATGACAAAGGAAATGAGTTCCCCGATGAGAAATGATACATGGGAACTTGTTGAAAAACCAGAAAAACAAAATGTTGTTGGATGCAAATGGATTCTCAAGAAGCCAAAGATAGAAGGAGTTGAAAAGGGTAGATACAAGGCAAGACTTGTAGCAAAAGGTTTCACTCAAAGAGAGGGAATCGATTTCAATGAAATCTTCTCTCCAGTTGTTAAACACACTAGCGATAGAGAGTCATATTGACTCTTGTTGATGTCCATAATCTTTTATTGGAGCAGATGGATGTAATAACAACATTTATACATGGACAACTAGAAGAAACAATTTATATGAAACAACCAGAAGGATATGAAGTTCAAGGAAAGGAGAAGGTGGTATGTCTACTCAAAAAGTCCTTGTATGGACTGAAACAGTCTCCTAGGTAGTGGTACAAAAGGTTTGACGCTTTTGTAATTGCAAATGGATACAATAGAAGCTCATATGATAACTGTGTCTATTACAAGAAAAAAAGGTCTGGCTGCTTCATCTACTTGTTACTTTATGTAGATGATATGTTTATTGCAAGTGCAGACATCAATGCAATATGGAACTTGAAGAATATGCTCAAAATCAGAATTTGAGATGAAGGATTTGGGAGTTGCAAGAAGGATCTTAGGTATGAAAATTGTTAGAAAAAGAGATAAAGGTTTGCTATTTTTATCTCAGTCCAATTACATAAAAAAGTTGCTAAAGAGAGATTCAATATACTTGATGCTAAACCAGTAATAACTATTATTGTTGGATACTTCAAACTGTCAACAACTCAGTCTCCATAAACTGATGAAGAGTGCAAGTATATGCAGAATATACCATACTCAAATGCTACAGGCAGTTTGATGTATGCAATAATTTGCACTAGACCGGATTAGGCTTATTCTGCTAGTTTAGTGAGCAGATTTATGTCCAATCCTGGAAAGGAACAATGGAGTGCATTTAAATGGAGCTTTAGATATTTGAAAGGTTAAATTCAGTTGTCTTATTATATGGAAATTTCACAGAATGCAAGAATGGTCTATCTGGCTTTGAAATGCAGACTTTGCAGGGGACACAGACAAGAGGAGGTCTTTAACAGGATACTTGTTTCCTTTGTATGGAAGTGTGATAAGTTGGAAGGCAAATATACAGTCAATTGTGGCTTTATCAACCATAGAAGCAGAATATATAGCTCTCACTAAAGCTATAAACGAAGCTATATGGCCCAAAGGGCTAGTTAATGAGCTTGAAGGGAAAACAGGTTCTGTAACAGTGTGGTGTGATAGTCAAAGTTTATTTCTCTAAGAATCAAGTGTTCCATGAGAGGACAAAGCACATTGATATAAGGATGCATTACATCAGAGATATCATTGCTAAAAGGAGAAATTGATGTGCAGAAGGTAGCTGGTGCAGAGAATCCAGCTGATATGCTAACCAAGGTGGTTCCAAATGCGAAGTTTAAACATTGTTTAAATTTGGTGAACATTGGAAATTTCTCGATGTGAGTCTCTGCAGGAGACTGAGCCATTCTACACTGATCGAGTGCTGAAAATCCAAGGTGGAGATTTGTTAGAGTCTGGTGGATTGTAACACCCCGTTTTTCCGTTTTCTATAATTTTTGTTTATATATATGTATGAATGTTTAACATTCTAAATTATTTTAATGAATATAAATTATTTTCATGATTTATTTTATAGTAGGAAACTACTATAAAATATTTCGAAAGAAATTTCAGACGATCCCGGTTTGAGTTTTCACCGTGATCAGTTAAGTTGTACTGACCCAGAAAATGAATTTCGATTAGTAAAATAAAATTTTAATTTTCTTAACTGAACTATAACCATTTCCATGATTTTAAAAAATTTCTTTGAATTATATTAAAATTTTCGGGTGGAAAATTAACGAAAGAAAATACAATCAGCTTTCACAGTCGGGAAAGCAACGAAACCGGAAAAGAACAAAATCTATTTAAATGGATTTGATGCAGATTTGAAGAGACTTGAGTTGATGTGAATAGTGTTTGCATTAATTTCAATCCATCATAACCTTACACATATAATTATTCCCTTTATATTACAAGTAACCTTATTTTATTTAAAAACTAGTTTTTGTTTTAACAAAAATTTGAAAAATCCCATTTTCTCCACAACATGGCAGAGGCGCCCCTCCCTCCTAATTCCTCTATAAATACCCTCCTCAACATCCTACTTCACTTTTGCTATTTCTCTCAAAGTTCACTCACTCACTTACTATTCTACTCACTTAATCACTTCAAATTTATCTCCATTATCACACTCAGAAGCTTTCAAGTCCTCTTCATCTTCAACCTCTCAACATCATAAGGGTATACTCCTTCTCCTCTACTCTTCATTTCTTCAACAAAAATCTATTTTTACTTGCATTCATGTTATTTAAATTATGTTGCATGTTGTAGATTTAGTTAAAATTTCAAGAAAAACCTTTAGAAAAATCTTTGAGCATGAAACTAATTTTAATGGACTCATACTTTCCTCTACTATCACTTTATGTAATTGCATGTAACCAAAAAGATTTTTCAAGGCACAATATTAGGGTGGCTGAAGCCCTAGTAGAGGAAAGACTATGATTTTGTTAAGAATTTTCACATGCATGTCTCAAAATCCTTGATGCATGTATTTCTAAGTTCATGAGTTAAAATAAAAAATGAGTTTTCTTTCCCATTTTCACACCCATGGCCGAAACTCTAAGCCATGAGAGTTGATGAGGCCTGGTTTCAATTTTTGCTTACTTTGATGATCATTTTGGTTACATGCATGAGAGGAATATAATGATTTTTATGATTTTCTTTGTATTGTATGTTTTCATTGATGATTTTGAGGGTCTATGACCCTTGCATGTTGGTTTTATGGCTTGTGGATGATGCTAGAGTGAAGATAATAACTTGATGTGGGTAAACTTGTGTAGAATTTGATTCTGGCAGCATGATATATCTTTATTCGTAAGCCCATAAGTTTTTATACATAATGGATTTCTTGAAAATAAATACATATTTGGAAATCAGACTTACGAGGCTTTAATTTGATTTATAATATGTAAGTATTTGAATAAGATTTACTAGATCAAAACACCTGTCAAAGCAGAACAAAATGCTTCTCATGAAATTATAAACATCATGGGTTGCATGATGATTTTGAGTATGATCTTGAAGTTTAAAAACTTATATAAATTTTTTTGGGTTAATAATAAATTATAAATAAATTTTGGTTGAAGATATGAGATTTTAACATGTGTATATAAAGAGAAACAATTTCATTAAGTTGCATGTTGGTGAACTCGGATTTCTGGAAAATCGTGTACAAACAGAGGCAGTGAGGGATTTTTAATAAATTAATGCCTTTGAATTTTGACATGGGACAAACTACAATATGTTTATATGTGAGTTGGGTAGCTTCAAATAAATTTTCAACGATTTTGAAGGTCATTTGAATGATCATTCACAATTTAAACACACTACTGTTATGAAAATGATTTTATAAAAGAGTTCACCCAAATTTTTGACTGAAAAATATGATTTTAAAAATAATGTCTTTTATCATGATCGAGTAAAGATGTTTGGCATGAAATGGACTATAAACCAGTAATTAAGTTAAAGATATAAAAATATGGGATTAAAGTATATGTATACATAAAAGTAAGTCTTGGATCAAATGTAATCCAAGAATTTTTAAAAGATTTGACATCTCTAGCATCATTTTTTTTAGCCATGGCCCAAAATTTATACATAGAAAGATAAGGTGACTTTGTTATTTTAATTTAAGTCATTTGCTTAATTTTTAGACCTGCGGCATGCTGTGGACAAAGAAAGTTCACTCTGGACAGCACCGGAAAACAAAGACCCTTACTACCCGACAAATCAGGCAAGGGAAGAAAACTTGAGGGATATTTAAATTATGATAACTATATGCTTGATGTGTTTGACTATATGTGATTGTTGAAGTTGATTGTTGATGTGGTTGTTTTAGTGAAAATTTTGAATTTCATGACCTTGATGATATATTGGATTGATTTACTTGTTTGTATGATTGATGATGAATTATAAATATGTGCATTTGTTGACCATGTTATACTTATTGAAAGCTGTTTGGTTGTTGCACATATTTTATTGGCATTGTCCAAATTGCTGTAAGTTGCTTGGTTGTTGCATAGAAGCCTAACCATGGTTTAGAGCTCAATTATTAATATATGGTAAAAGCCTTAAGAAAACTTATATGAGGAGCCACAAATAAAGATTTTAGATTTTGAAGTAACATGTTGATAAAAGAGAAAGAAAGATATTCTTTTAAATGTTTGGTGAAGATTTAAGAACTTTAAATAAAATTGTTCTTTATAAAAATAAAAGAGAGATTACTTGGAAATTTAGAGTGTTATTCTATGAAAAACTTAAGTTTTGAGACTATTTTATGGTGAAGAACCATAGAAGGAAAACAATTTCAATTTCAAGTTTTTTATGAAGAGATTTTAGTTCTCAATATTTTAGAAAAAGTTTTCTCTCAAAAAGTTTTTCAGTATTTTTGGAAAAAGAATAAATCTTTTCCAAAGTAAAGATGAATATTTTTTTTTTTTAAAAGAAAGAGACTTTCTATAACTCGATTTTTTTTGAAATGAATTTCAGAAGAAAAAACGCCTTTTCAAAAGGCTTTATTTCAAAATAAAAATTTCCGATAACTTGGATAAGTTACGGAAGTTTTGTTTTGGATTTGTATTTTCACTGAACTAAAAAAACGTTGAAAAATGAACCTAGTAACCGAGACTTCAGGATACTAGTGTTTTAAAAAAAACACATTGATCTATGATCCGTGTCACGTTGTTATGGACTGTGTGTCCTGAGTACGTTGCTATGGACTGTGTGTCCTATACACGTTATATTAAAACATGGTGAAATTAGTAAAAAGGTGAAAGTTGTTTTCTACCACCACAAAGTCCAAGACTGATGCATAGGTCCAGGACTGTTGTGATTAGACACTTGGACTTAAGGGTCTTCTATTGATAATAAGAGTTTTAACACGTTGAAAATTTATGGATGGTCATGATTGATAGAGTGATTTCACATCAAAATTCATGTACATTTTTGCATGCATTTTCATATAGTTTAGGCATATTAAAATTGATTTTTAGTAGTTTTTACCTTGGAACGGTAAGGCGGTTTTGTGGTGTTGTTTTGCAAAAATTAAGGTAAAATGCTCAAGATTGGTCATGATGGAGCTTGGATGAAGATAGAACTTGAAAAGTGAAGAAAATGAGCCAAACAGAGCCCAACACGGCCAGGCCGTGATGACCATCACGATCATGATCAAGCAAAGCTGAAGGCAAAAGTCAGAAGCCATCACGGCCGTGACATATTAGCTGATCCAGACAGAACAGATCACGGCCTAGCCGAGATAAGTGTCATGGCCGTGACAGATCAAAATTTGAAGGCGCGCCCAAGGCAGAACACATCACGGCCTGGCCGTGATGGCCATCACGGCCTTGACGCGCGCCTGATCTATAAATAGGCATCTGGGCAGAACAGAAAAGGGATCTTCTCGGGAGGGACTTTTAACCTAGGAGCACTTTTACCCTAGGGAGACTCTTGGTATACAAAAAGGGCGTGTTCTCTCTAGAACCAAGGGCTGCGGTGATGACAGTGGAAAGCTTCCATAGAGTTTCTTCCCTCCCTTGTTTCCATTGCTCTGGTTTTGGCTTTCTCTATTATCATGAGTAGCTAACTCCCTTTTTGTTGGGATTAGATGTAGCCAAACTGAATATCATGTATTTGCCTTGATGTATTAATCTGTGTTTATGCTTCCGTATTAGTGTTTGATTCCTATGCTTAATGCTCTTTGTGGTCTGGCCATCCATGAATTGATATTGAGATTTGATTTGCAATGGGGACGTTCTTATCAATTCTTGATCTGGAATTAATCACCTAGTAAACCTTGCATCTAGGAAGGGATTTTGGTTTATTAGTAATCGTGTAATCCCTACTCTTAATGCAAATTCACTAATTAGGCCACCTAAAGAATTAGGGTTTAATTAGGGGATTTAGGCTCATTCCACCTAAGGAATTAGGGCTTGAGTATTCTTGTGGGTTGATTTTGATATTTGAGGAATAAACTAGATTGGTGTTCTTGGTATTGCATGAGGCTAAGGTTTGGTGAAGTTTAATCCCAACATCGTTCATCATATTGAAGAACCCCCTTTCTGCTTTCCAAGTGTTTGACAAAAATCCAAAAAGACTTTTTTCCTTTTATTTTGTTTAATTTAATTTTTAACTCCTTCCAATTATCCTCTTAGATAGTAGTCGATCTATTACATGCTAGTACTTGTCTCAGTCCTCGTGGGAACGATATCGGTCTCATCACCGTATTACTTGTACGACTCGGTATACTTGCCGAAATTCTGTAACAATGATACTTGGGGCTCGACAAAGGAAAGAATGAAACACAAAGAAAAGCTGTAAAAATTAAATGATTTTCTCGTGCATTAATTTTTGGCAGACGTGCCCACGTTGTTTTTGTATGAATACCTTGAAGGGTCAGGTATTTCATGCTATGTTGTTTCACTGTGCCTTGATGGACAATGAAATCCATATGCTTGGGTTGTTGTGCCTTGTGTTGGACAGTATGCTATAGACATCCACACACGTTGATCACTGTGCCAGGAGTTTTGGACAGTGCCGTGGAAAAACACGTTGTGCCTTATTGGCAATCGAGCCTGATCAGCTCATTTTAAAAAAAAATAAGTTGAAATCTCCGGAGATTTGAATCAAATGTTGAATTATAGAGATGCCATATGTTTTTCAAAAATGACGATGAATTTTGTGTCTCCATACTATATTTGGAAATTTTCATGTTGTGTATATGACGGTGTTTAATTGTATTTGATGCTTTTGTATTACAAGTATGTAGTTGTCATAATTCATCCATAAATTGGTATCTCACCCTTACAATATATCAGGTTCTCCTGGTTTTTTTGCCGATGTCCCTTAGTACACAAGGCAAGTGGTGCCGAGATGTTCTAACCTCGCGTGGGGACTTTTAATCCCGCATCCTTGAAAAGTTTGGTGATGGTTAAAATGGTGAGAACTACGGAGTTCTTTCCGGATGATGTCTTTTAGAATGAGCAACTTAGGATGTTCTCTTTGGGTTAAGTATTTTGAGGAAGTCGGTTCGTGTGGTTTGAAAACCTTTATATGATTTGAACTTCTGTTGTGAATAATGAAGTATTTTCAGCAGTGAGTTGTAAAGGATTTTGTTATTGAATGAAATCAGTTCGTGTATGTTGGTGAGTACAATATAATTAGTACTATCGTGTTGTGCATACTAGTTTATGAAGTACTCTGCAGAAAAGAAAAAGAAAAATTTTTACCCCCATATTTTTCAGACTTATAGAAGTTTTCGAAAGCAACCAGTAAATTTTTCTTTTAATTTATTTCTACATGTAATTAGGAGGTAATACCCAAGGGGGCTGTTACATGGATCATCATCAAAGAGCATCAGTTAGAATAGGCGTACATGGATGTAGTACACGGATGTATTAAACACAACAGATGTAGTTTGGCCGGGTACATGGGTGTTGCACATAGATGCATTAATATATGTAGCTTGGGGGCCGCATACATGGGTGTTGCATGTACATGGGTGTACCTGTAATAGCTATGTGATATCTGTTTTAGATAGTTAGTTATCTGTTAGTTGCATCATTTTGTTATTTGTAATTGCTCTGCAACAGAGTCTGTAACTAGAACTGATAGGATATACAATTAGGTCTTAGCTATTGTATAAGGTCAAGTGATTTTGGAGCTATTGTATAAGGGCAAGTGATTTTGGGCATTTTCTTGATCACAGATTGAGTGCAAGTGAGGGAGAGTATTGTAGTTCTTCCTGGAAGTCTGGAACTGTTGCTGATCGGAGGAATAAATTGACTCAGTGTGGACGTAGGGGATTTCATCTTTGACCCTGAACCATGACAATTCCCTTGTGTCTTCTTCTACTTTTATGCAATTCTATTTTTCGTGTGTGTGTGTAAACATCTCTATGCAATACTCAACTGCAATTTAGAGCTGAATTCACAACAGTTTTGATGAGAATTGATAATGTCATGGATTTTTTTATCACAGTTAGTTACCGAATTTACCATATATATCATTTTTATTTTTTTATATGCAATATGCTTGCTTGAACTCAATATATAATTAAGAATTATTATATTAATTAATCATTGTTAAGCTGCCATTATCATTAAACTATCAACTTTGTTTTTGTCTTTTTTGGTCTACCATCAACGTTATCTAATGTATTAAACTATTAATCTTACATAATTTCAGATGAAAATAGTTTTTCCCCCTTTTAAATCGTGTGTACTAATTTAAATTCCTAAAAATATTTAGGACAAAAATAAGTCTTAAAATTTTTTATCCTCTTTGGAAAATAAGAATATCTTTATGAGGCAAAATATGAACTCGTTTTTGGTTACATTTTCCCGTTGTTAAATGTTCAACTGGTTGTCACATAAAGATAAATACTAGTACCATTCAACATTAAAAGACCACACATGATTGATGATTCTCATCTTATTTTTGGCATCATCAACAAAAATTACAAAACACAGTTTCTCAGACTCTGACGCGGTTTTATTTGGCAAAAAATTCACGCGCCAAAGGATGGGGTTAGAGAACATTCTTTCTTTGTGTTTTGTTTTTTGTCATTTTGCACAAAAAATAGTCTCGGTAGAGATAAACATGACTCATGAGACAAAATACACCTTATATGATTCATTTGAAGTAACTAGCAAGTGGATTCATTTTTAACATTAATACAAGTCTTTCTTACACCTTAAACATTATATGCACAAATTATATGTCAATTGTGCATCGTTCTCATATTTAATCTGCCATAAATTTAATTCACGCTGACAACAATGTAATGTTAGACTGAATATATAATCCATAAAAATCATTTATGTGAAAATGTTTATTATATATGACTGAACTTCAAAATAGTTTGCATGATCTCATATTCTTAATTGAGTTTTTAAATGGTTTATTCATGTATTTGACAAGTGACTCTAATATAGCTTTTCAATAATTCTTTCAAAAATATAGAACCAGGCGTTGCAGTTCCATATATTCTTCTAGGCACATAATCAAATCATTAATATATTGGTGCATTTCCGTAGTCAACACTCTAAATCACTAACCACACATGTCCCTATCCAACAAGGGCTTCATGTTAAAACACGCATAGAGTGAGAGTCGCTGAGACCAGAGTGTATATTAGAGGAGAGAGAGGACTAGCTTTATATCCATTAATCCATATAAGTACATATTTGCACATAAAATACATATTTATAATATTCTTTCAAATATTAAAACCAAAAATACATATTTTAATTTAATATTCTCTCTCTGTATTTTTTTTCTTAAATAAAAATCATATAAATTTGTCATATATAGCTAGGATGATGAAGTTCTTTTTTAATTTGGTGATGCATGCTATTTGGTTGCTTTAATTAATTTGTTATATATGTGTTCAGTTCTTTCATGTGTGCGTGCTAATTAAGTTGATGTACGTTGTTCGCACTTTACACGATCATTTTTATTTTAATAATATTCTTCTTAATTTAAAATCGTTACATTATACCTTCTATTAGTAGCTTCCACAATATTCATTCTCATCCTTTTAAGTTTTAATGAACTAGTCTAATAATTAATTTAAAGAAGAAACCATTAAATAATGTAATGTTAGGCTGAATATATAATCCATGACAATCATTTATGTGAAAATGTTTATTATATGACTGAACTTCAAAATAGTTTGCACGAGCTCATATTCTTAGTTGAGTTTTTAAATGGTTTATTCATGAATTTGACAAGTGTTACTCAAATATAGCTTTTCAATAATTCTTCCAGAAATATAGAACCAGATGTTGCAGTTCCATATATTCGTTTAGGCACATAATCGAATCATCAATATATTGGTGCATTTCCGTTGTCAGCACTCAAAATCAATAACCACATGTCCCTATCCAACAAGGGCTTCATGTTAAAACTTGGTTTGATTTGGTTTGTTTTTTTTATTCCTCTTGTATATGGGTTAGAGTGCTCATAATATTCTAAATCAATATACTCTATGTCTCTATGTTTATAAAAAAAATTACTTTACTATTATATAGAAAGAGTGTGTGGGTACTGGCCGGAATGAATGGTAAGAATGGTATTTTAATTCTTAGATGAAATTTTTTATTGGCAACTGTTAATAATTACTGTGTTATATTAGTGGAGGAATTAAACCCGTGATCACCTTATAACTCTCAATCCTTAGATGAATTGTTTTTTTCCCTACATAACAAATTAAGTGGAGAAAAATTAAGGTCGTTCTTCTATGACAGTTGGACATAAGTACATAACACATGACATATATAACAATGAAAAATTATTAAGAGGAATTAAACTAAGAGAAATAATAACAATAAGAGAATATGGCCATACGCGCATGAGACCGTACAAAGATAATATCCATAATTAAGAATTTAATATCCATGTTTATGACTATATATATACGACATTTATATAATTAATATTATATAATATAATAATCAACCTTCAAACCCCGTTTTGCTCCACTTTGTGCATAGAGTGAGAACCCTTAGTGACAGTATCTCTATATATACCCCTGGAAAATTCGTATTTCATAGAAAAAGATCCCTTGAAAGTGTTAGAACAAAATGAGTTCATCAAGTTCGAATTCACCCAATGCTCCCAGCTACATGGATGTCCAAGTTAACAATAAGGCTGAACTCATTGCAGCCAAGGAGAAGCTACCCAAACAGCCACACAGGGTACAATCCTTTGTATCTTCATTGGAAAGGGTGTGAAGCAGCCGATGAGGGGAGAGTTAGTGAAGAAGGCCAAGAAACTGAAGATAGAGATTATTCCTGCTCCAGACAAGGAAAAAGATTAGGTGGAGTGGACTCATAATTTAGCCTATTATATATATATATATATATATATATATATATATATATATATATATATATATAAAATGCTATATAGAATGAGTTTGTTTTTAATTATCTTTATATGTTTTTATGGTTTCTTCTTTTTCATGGGTAAGGTCTAATATCCCCCCTTTTTTTTTTCTCTTGCTCTTTTATGAAATAAATTCGGAAGGGTACTCTTTTTCCTTTGATGATTTTATCTCTAAGGAGGGTTTTGCATCAAAGGTTTTAATGAGGTCCTTTCCTTAAAAAAATAAAAAAATAAATACTTTGGTGATTCGTCTATTTGGTTGCTTTGTTGGTGTCTGAATCCAACATATATAGGGTGTTTTTAGGGCCTTTAGGTATCTATATATATCGTTCATGTACACACTCATGAAATATATATGAAATGAGTAATGATAGGTGAACACCTGAGTTTGACACCCAGGTGGGCACCTTGGTTAATCATGTGTAAATTTTTGGTTAATTAAGTTTATTATATGATTAATGGGTTATATGAAGCTTATTTTCTATAATCATATAAATATTTGGTTAATCACATGCAAATATCCAATTAATTCAGTTTTTATATGATTAATGGGTCATCATGAATTAACCAAATATTTACACTTGTTTAACCATATAATGAACTGAATTAACCAAATATTTGTACCGATAAACCAAGGTGTCAACTTTGGATGTCAACTTTGTGTGTGCAACTATCATTAATCATATGAAATTAATGCAATTACATTAATATTTCTCCTCTGGTATATTTAATGGATGTTTAATCAATATGCAGTTTGTGTTCTTTATGATGGTGTTATTTGTGTTACAAACGCTTTTCATTCCATTACCCACACACTATTTCTCTATAATAGTAGTAATTCTATCTTTATCTCTCTAAACCTCTAAAGTTTGAGTGTGACACCCTAACTCGGGTCATCACATGGTTACCCGTTTGCGAAAATAAAACTTAATTTGCTGGTTGCTTTTGGAAAATAATGTTTTCTCAATGTTTATCTTTTCAAAATATGGTGATAAATATTTTCTTCTTTTTAACCTCACAACAACAAAGTAATCAAATCACACTTAAATACATAATGTATATAAGTCACACAACTATACCGCCTCATATGTTTTCACACCTAGATCATTATCAGTTTAGTTCATTCTCAAAATATAATATAACATAATAAGACCTAAGCTGGTCGTAACTAACAGAAACTACAACCAATAGAAGCAGCAACAGCATGCCCCGAACTAGACAGCCTTCTTCTTGTTGTAGAGATCATACCTCTTGTGCGACTTTGCAAGGGTGAGACGTCAATATATGGATTTAACACAATAACTAAATGCACGACACAAAAGAAGGCACATACACATATACATGTTTACAACAACATGAGCATTCATATTATAGCATATAGTTTATCAATGGGTTCCACACCCCAAACATCAACGTTGGAAAACTATGCTTGAATACTTCAATATTTAGGCTCTAAAATTTCATACTTAATCTCATAAGATATCCCAACCTCGTGATGAGTTGATCAGACTCGATTGCCACAGGCACGCAGCCACAGGCACACAGTCAAAACCCATCGCACATTGTCCAACATCGTGGCACAATGATAACATCATGAATGGGGTCTCATTGTCCTCCTGGCACAATGAAGAACATCGTAGCATGATCTACCTGACGCGATAAGGTAATAACTCATAGAACCATAGCACGTCTGCCAAATGCATTCAAGAAAACACTTTATTCTAGACACTTTTCTTTGTGTTATATCTTTCTTTGTCAAAGCTATCAAAAGCTTACGACCCATCATAATTTTAAACATCTTTATAACTTTCATTAATAACACAGGACCTCAAAGTTCGAGTGCTCAATCACGAAGCCCCTAGACCATGCAATCAGTCTTAGGTTCGTGGTAATAGAAAACATCTCAAAATGTTTTAACTTCTTTAAGTAGATACGCAGTCTACAACACAACGAACCTTAATACCCCGACGTCTCGGTTATTAAGTTCCATATCGTCGTTTACGTCATTTTCGTTCTGTGAAAAACAAATCCATAATAAGATCTCCGCAACTTATCCAAGTTACCGGAAATACGTCATTGGGTAAACTCATTTACCAAAAATCCTTTCTACTTGAAATTCATTTGTAAAATGTCAAATCATAGAAAAACCCCTTTTTCCTTTGGGAACTCATTTTTCCAGAAATAACGTCAAATCATCAAGAACTCTTTTACTGAAACCTGAATTAAAAAAAAAGAATAAATCAATTGAGATTAAATCTCTTTTCAAAATAAGTACTACTGCTTTTAAACTCCCCACCATAAATAATTTTGAAACTTGTTGTCATTTAGCATTTTCAAAGATAACGTTTTTAGGTCAAACTTCCTGGAGGTCCCTTAGCACCCACCGCACCCACCCCCATCCCTACCGCACCTACCCTATCACCACCTATAGGAGTATCCCCCACCCATTCTACACCATCCCCCACCCATTCTATACCCTCACTGATCCATACTACATCATCCCCTACCCATACTACACTATCCCCGACCCACACTACCCCACCCTCCACCCATGTCCATACCTCCACTCACTTTGCGCCACGACGCGCACTAGCCTGCTACTCGTCGCCCCCTACTGGACCCACACCACACCCATACCCAGCACCACCATCATCATCGACTACGCCGGTCACACACCCAGTAGGATTATCATTTATGCCGACTCCTGGGATGATGCCACAGTCGGACACGACCATTCCATCCTCATCATCCGCGGCCGCATACGGTCACGACACGGCCATACCATCATCATCGCCTGTGCAGCAGTTGGCCGCGACTGAGGACTTGCCTGAGTGGGCCAGGGTTCCCGCACCTGAGGATCGACCATGGATCCGTCCTGTTTTCTGGATCATGAGTTTAATTTAATTTAATAATTTTTAAAAATAATTACTATTTAATAAGTATATATTTGTTGGTTGTCATATTGTTGATTTAATAAAATTATGAATTTTTCAGCTTCATCCCATCGAAAGTGGGATTGAAGCACGTTACCTTCGCCATCAAGGTGCAGTATCATCGCTTCTAGCCATCATGGGGGGTGATCCCTGGGGAGGATCGGGATCGTATCTTCAGACGATTCGAGGTAAGTTCTTGTTTATTAGTTCGTGTAATTTTTCCTTTATTTTATATCTTTTTTTGTATAATGTTACTAATATTTTTTTCTTTGTTAACAGGAGCTTGTGCGCTGGTTACCGGAGCATACCTCAGAGGTACGTGCTATCTTTGACGACCGAACAATTGCTCGACTAGGGACATGCTCCGGGAGCGTAGGGGGAGTCGAATACGTCCGGATTACATCGGGCCCAACATCTGGGCCCAACTGTGCGCGTACTGGGACGCTCCAGCTTACAAGTTGAAGTGTGAACAGGCGAAGGGAAATCCGGCTTCCGAGAAGGGTGGGAGCATGCACACTGGTGGCTCTATTAGCCACATGCAGCATGCCATTTACATGGTATGCATATATAAATAACATTATTTATAAACTGTATATTTTTATTAAAAATTTGTTTTATAACTAATTGATTTTATTGGTGTGTCGGTTGCAGGCAGGAGAGCTATCTTGGTCTGTTGATGTCCCTACGGTCTTTGAGCAGACACATATTCACTCGGACACCGACGAGTTTGTTGATGAGAGGTCGAGGCAGACAGTGGTGAGCTAAAGTGTTTTTTAATATTTAAACTATTGGTAATTATTATAAATATATATATATATATATAGTTTAATAAATATTGACTGTAATGTATTGATCGCAGGAGGAGTACAACGCCAGGTTTAGTCAGGTAGCATCTGAGGCTGCCTCCTGCTCTGGTGCCTCAGATCCTTCTCAGCTGGACCCCATCGAGGTTAAGCGACTACAGACCCAAGCCTGGCTGGATGTGGCGGGTAGGAGAAACAAGGGACAGATTTACGATACTGTGGCCCTATCCTGGTTGATCCGTCGAGGGTCGACGCCGAGCTTGACAATTATGGAGCCTACATCCTCCGGCTCACGGGACAAGGAGGAGGTGCAGGCTGAGGCGGGAGGTGCGGCGAGGGAGACGAACGAGCGCATCATGCAGGGGATGGAGACATTCTCCACGGTCATGACTGCTATGCTTGATTTCCTCCCTCCAGATAGACGCAGCGCTCTACAGGGGGTCCTCCATGCCACCCAGGTCCAGCCCCAGCTCTCCACTACTACTACTGATCCACCACCGCAGCCGCATGATGACGGTCTGTCTACTGAGCCGCATCTTGATGGTCATGTGACGCGTGAGACTCCCAGACGGGGACGACGGTGACGGATATTATGGTGATGGGTATTATGATAGTTATAGGTGTAGTAGAGTTTTGTAGATAGATGGATATTTTATTTATGGATTATATGTTGAGTTTATTTTTATTTTAAATTAATTTTAATTTAGTTGCTTTTTAAATTTTATTTTTAATTTCAATTTTGTTTTGTAATTGATAATATAATAATATTTAATTATAATAAAATATAAATTAATAAATAAATTATAATAATAATCAATAAATAAAATATAATAATAATTAATAAATAAAATATAATATTTAATATTGAATATATAAATTTTAATAAAAATAATTAATTATTAATTATTAATATAATTTTTTTTAAAGCAAAAAGGAGTGCAGAAGCATCACTGCAGTGGAAATCATCCCAACTATGTTGGCACCAAAACCACTACCAATCATCTGCAGCACCCCAAAGTATTATTAAAAACAAAAGAAAGAAATACAAGAAAACATGGGGGGACATAGGACCTTACCCATGAGAAGAAGGGGGATTACAAGAATCTATAATTAGGCATACCCCACCTATTACAGAAGAAATCATACCTAATAAAACTGGGAATCAGGCTCTACCAAGTGAAGCATTTAGAACTGACTCCAAAATTGGCTAACTTATCAGCACAGTGATTAGCTTCTCTAAAAACATGAGAGATCAAGAAAGTTAAGTTTGAGGCCAAAGCAATACAGTTTCTCCATTTAGTTCTAATCTTCCAAGGAGCTATGTCTGGGTTCGAGTAAGCAAGAACCACAAGAGAAGAGTCACATTCCAGCCATAATCTGGACCAGCCCCTCTCAACAGCAATCTGAATTGCTGTCATGGCGGCTCTTGATTCAAGAGAGAAAGAGTCCCGAGTCCCATAGAATTCAGCAAAACAGCCAAGAGTAGCTCCACTACTGTCTCTAAAGATTGCACCACCACCAGCTTGACCCGAAGAGCCTTTAGAGGCCCCATCTGTATTTACTTTAATCCAGCCTGGTAGAGGAGGGGTCCAAACAACATGGAGAATTTTAGGAGAGGCTCTCGGATGGCCTTTGATCCTCAGCAGCTCAAAGATTCTCAATTCCTCAGCAGAAGAGAACATTTTATTTGCAGAAACATTACCAGACAAAGAAATGGAGGCTTTGAGCATGCTAGTAGCTGCTCTCACTGTGATTGTTCTATCATCAAACTTCAGTTTATTTCTTGAGAACCAAATGATCCAAAAGGAATTAACAATAGCTGCAGTTATAGTGTCTTTCATTTGCAGGCTCCACTGCTTATGGCAAAGGGAGAGAATAGAGAATACAGAAGAAGTGTCCACCTGCATATCAAAGACTGATCCAAGCCAGTGCCAAATTTGCTTTGCAAAGGGACAAGCTAAGAAGAGGTGGTCTGCACTTTCTGCTGCAGACAAGCAAAGACTGCAATGAAAAACAAGTGCGGCCCCCTCTTTTGAAGGTCGATCTTGATGGGCAACTTATTATGAATAAGCCTCCGGATGACAAAAGACTTAGAGGGAGGAATTGCCCTATTCCAAATCAGCTTAGACCAGTCACAAATGGGATGCCTAATGTCTAAGAAATGGAAAGCTTCTTTGAAAGATAAACCACCCGAGGTTGAGTGCTGCCAAATAAGAGTGTCCACTACAGGGAAAACAGGAATGTCCAAATGAGGCAGCTCCTGACCAAAAATTGGGAGGTTAGCCATTAGAGATGCAGGAATAATCTAGCTGCCATCCCTTATAAAGTCAGCAAGCTTGGCTTTCGGTTTATCTTTGCAGTGTGTGAGGAACATGCGCAGATCGCCAAGGGCTTTGAGAGCCATTTGTCGACCCGTAGTTAATTGATGAACCATCTCCAATCTGCCAAACTGAATTGATAAGAACCGACTGCATATGATTTTTAATGCCAGGCCATAAGGAAGACTTGACATAGGTGGGGACAGGCTTGCAGTGATGAGAGAATCTGCTCCTAAGAAATGTAGCCCATTCAGCTCAAGAGGAAACCAACTCAAAAGATAATTTCAGAAGAGCAGCATCATTGAGAGCTAACAAAGATTTAATGCCCAATCCACCTTCCGAGCAGTGCAAAGTTTCTTCCAAGCAACTGTGCAGATTTTCTTGACATTAGGATCTCCAGACCAAATAAAATTCCTAATGGATTTGTCTAGATCCTTAAGAACAGATGAGGGCCAACAGTAGACATGAAAGCTATAAAGCATCATACTGTTGATCACAGACTTGACAAGCTCAACCCTTCCCATGATTGAAAGAAGTTTACCTTTCCAAGAGGCAAGTTTGGAGGTGATTACATCTCGCTAAAGGCTGCAAGTGAATTCTTCTTGGCTTGCCCTTGAAAATTGGAACACCAAGATAATTGAAAGGAAAGGATCCAGCAGAAAATCCAAGCATCTGAGCCACTTTGGATGACTTGTTAGGGGAGATACTACCCGAGTAGAATTTGCACTTGTTGAGGCTAAGCCTTTGACCTGAAGCGACTCCATACTACTCAGCAAAGAGGCTCATCAGAGCTTCAAGACCCCTCTTGCTACCCTTACATAGAACAAGTACATCATCGGCATACAAGGCATGGCTAGGAGAAGCAAGGCTCCTAGGACCAGAAATCGTTTGTAACACTCCAGAGCTGACAAGGGCAGATATTCCTCTACTCAAGGCATCTTCAGCAAGACAGAAAAGCAGAGGTGAAAGAGGGTCACCCTGCCTAACCCCTCTTTTACAGGCAAAGAAACCTTCTGGTTTACCATTTATCAGAAAGGATAGCTTAGCAGAGTGAAGGATTGTTTTGATCCAATTGCAGAAAGTAAGATTGAAACCAAAAGCTTTCAAAACAGATATAATGAAGTTCCAGTCAAAAGTGTCAAAAGCCTTTTTAATGTCAAGCTTAAGGGCCAGATTTCCACCATAGGCCTTATAGTCCAACAAATTACAAGCCTCTGAAGCAATACAAATGCACTCCTTGATGTTTCTACCTTTGACAAAACCTTTTTGCTGTGGAGAAATGATTCTGGCTCCAATATCTGCTAATCTGTCAGCTAGCACCTTTGTAATGATTTTAAGTTGAAAATTGGCTAAAGCAATAGGTATATAGTCTTCAATTCTATCAGCATGTGGCATTTTTGGAATCAGAACTACCAGATTGGAATTCATGTTAGGCAAGAGCCAATTCTGAGCAAAAAATTGATTGACTGCCCTACACACATCAGTGCCAATAGTATCCCAGTAGGATTGGTAGAAACAACCACCAAAGCCATCAGGACCAGGAGCACCCTCACCATTCATTGCAAAGACAGCATTCTTTATTTCCTCCATAGAAGGCAGCCTTGTCAACAAACTGTTTTCTTCATTTAATAATGACATTGGGAATAACCCCTGGTTATGAGATCATTAGGTTGACAATCATTAGGGACTGCATACAGATTTGAGAAGAAGTCAATGACATGGTTAGCCAAGCCCCCTGCATCATCAATGATAGCATCTCCACACTTAAGCATACTCAAGGATTTAGCAGCATATCTGGTTTTTGCAATTCTATGAAAAAAAGCAGTGTTTCTGTCCCCTTGGCAATGCCAATCAACCCTGGATTTTTCTCTCCAAAACTCCTCTTCAAACAGAAGAGCCTGCTGCAATTCAGTTTGTGCTAGAACTTCTTGCTCCATGAGATCATCACTCACACCTCTGGAATTAATGAGTTCTTTGGACCGAATCCACAGCAGCCAAGGCAGCCTCAACTCTATGATGCACATTCCCAAAAACCAGCTTGTTCCAATTTTTTAGTTCAACTTTTAAGGATTTCAGCTTCTGTGAGAGAACATACATTGGACAGCCATACACAGGCTTGCACCACACTTCCTTAATGAGCCTATAACAATCCGGATGACCAATCCACATTTTATGAAATTTAAAAGCAGAAGGGAAGGACTGAGCCGATCTAGAGCAGGTTACCATTATGGGAAAGTGGTCAGACTGAGATCTAATCAAGGTACAGCAATAGGTGGAGTTCCAATTGTCTAGCCAAGCTTCATTACAAAGGGATCTATCCAGCCGTTTTTCAGTGTGAGCAGACCCCCTTCTCCTATTACTCCAAGTAAAACTGGCTCCTCTAGTAGGGAGATGGATCAGGCTGGCTGCATCAGTGAAGTTCTTAAAGTCTTCACAAGCAGCCTTGAGAGGTAAGGAAGAGCCTCTAACTTCATGGGATCCCAAAACAGAATTAAAATCACCAAGCATGCACCAAGGCCCAGGATTGTTGACCTGCAGACTAATTAATTCTGTCCAAAGGGATCTCCTAGAGAGATGAGAAGTGTTAGCATAAATAGCTGAGACAAAAAAATCTTTTCCATCTATGTTTATCTGAAATGAACACTACTGAGTAGAGCATGACAGAGAGGTAGGAGATAACTGGATACTACATGACCCCCATATGTTTTTGCGTAAGACTACCCCTATCATTTAGACAAAAAAACCTTTAAGTTAAGCTGACTCCAAAAGGAGTCTGAAACATCATAAACCTTGATCCACGGCTCAGAAATGAAGACAAAATCTGGTTTGTTAGCCATACAGAAATTCTTGAAAACCAACCTTGTACTAGGATTTCCAAAACCCCTACAATTCCAATATATGATTTTCATTAGGCAAACTGTGTAGGTCCACCCCTTAATCAGGCAAAGGTTTTTTCTGTTTGTCTTTGCCTTAGCAGCCTTTTGCCTTAATTTTTTCTTCTTAGACTTAGAAATGACATTTGAAAAATCATCTTCTTGAGAGGTCAAGAGGTATTTACTAGGATCAGCCCTTCCAGTTAGAGGGGGCTGAGTCACCCCAATGGCAACATCAAGATTATCTTCCTCATGACCCCAAAACCGGCTGACAATTTGCAAATCAGAAGTCACAACTTGATTCCTGATATCACTGTCAGGAGTGACACTAATAGTGCAACTCCCTAAAGGCTTTGTAACAAGAGGAATATTACCTTGAGGAGGCACAGAGATCTCTTTGCCTGCAAACAAAACCTGATCATTGTGCTGTGAAGGGGAGCAGTCCACAGGAGTATCTGCCACAAAGGTCCCAGTAGTGGAGACAGACTGTTGGATAGGAGAGATGGGCTCACATTCTGCAGGAGAGTGTTGCATGACCCCACAGATAGGTGAAAGCACCTCTGCCACATTCAAAGGATCCGAGGGCTGAACAAATCCTAGAAGAGGATTAGTGGAAACTTTAGCTTCAGGCTCAGTGCATGGGACATTATTAACTCCCAAAAAATCATCCGGTGCAATGACTGTCTCCACAGAGATTAAGTTGGATTTGCTGGTGCCTGCCACCTGAACCAAATTTGGTTTAATACTATGATCTGCATAAGCAACTCCTTTGCCTTTATCCCCAGTACTCCTTGTTGTTTCCTTCGGGGTCTCAGTATTACCTTGATTTGTTTTTGGCACATATTGCACTACCTTTTTTGGAGGATTTTTCTGAACAACATTCAAGTCCTTAGGAGCCAAAGATCCTCCTGATTTATGCTTTCTGCAATTAGCACTGGAGTGGTCAATTATCTTGCAAGATTAGTAGAATGATGGGAGTCGCTCATATTCTATATCAACAAAGAAAGCGAAGTCTTCTCTCTCCACAAGGATCCTATCTCGCAGATCCACAGTAAGATCAATCTCAATGAGGATTCTAGCAAAGTGGCCGAAAGATCTTGTCATAGTAACTTCATCTAATGCAATTGGCACACCAATACCACCACCAATCTCGAACAAGATCTTTGGCCGCCAATATTCTCGGGGCAAACCATGGAGCCGGACCCAACATTGTGCATGGGTTTGACGTAAGGTATTAGGGTTAAAATCCGGGATCCAAGATGACAATCTCAGCACACCAGGGTTCAAATTCCAAACCCCAGCAGATCTGATTCGGCGTTGATCCTCTAAGGAGGAGAAACTGAACTCATAGAAGCCTTTTCCCAGCGAAACTACAGACCATGTAGCGATAGGTTTCCAAAGCTTGAGAAACTTGGATCGCAAGTCACCCAGTTTTATTGGAGAATCTCCCTTGGACAGGATGAGACGACCAAGGACAAGGTTTTGGCATTCTTGGACACCAGCCAGGTATTCAGATTCAGAAATCTTTATCGCCCATTTGTCACCCTTCAAGCAAGGTTTTGGAAGTTGGTTAATAGGGATGTCAAAAGAAGTAGAAACCGCCTGTGCGAAGGTTTTTTTTGTAGGCGGAGCAGGACAATTCGAAGGAGAAGAAAGGGGAGCAAGGAAACTCCATGGAACAATAGGATCGTTAGCCATGAAGATCATGCAAAACCCTAGAAGATCACTGGAAGAGAAACCCTAGCAGAGCCATCTAACCCTAGCTCTGTCTTCAATTATTATTAATATAAAACAAAATAAATAAAAAATAATTTAAATAATAAAAAAACCTTGTTTCTGACGGGTATTTCCGTCGGTAACTGTTGGTTACATTTTCTGACTGGATTTTCCTTCGGTAACTTCCAGAGAGAGTTACCGACAGAATTTCCGTCGGTAATTAGGGGTTCTATGTGGCAAGTTTTCCCACGGTTAAAGCCGTCAGAAATTTCTGATGAACGAACAAGATCCGTCGGAAAGGTTTTCCTACGCATATTACCGACGGCATATTTCTTTCCCTCGGCAATAATTGCTCACCTCAGTACCTTGAAGTCGATCTCATTTCTAACACACTGAACACTAGTCTCTCCCATACAGCCCACACCTAAGACCTGCGCAGGTTCCTTGCAACAGTTACCCTTTGAAACTGATTTCGAAATTCTTGGGCTCCATACCTGGCCCCCTTCCACTTTGCCCACAGAAAAAGATTGCTTTCCCTGCCGTCCCTCGTCATGTCTTTCCCTTGTTGGGCTAACAAATCTCGGCCCACCCTTTTGAATAACCCAACATTGCTTTTCTGTTTTCTACACATTGCCACGCCGCTCAGTAGAGATGAAGTTACTTTTTTCAAGAAATTAACCCATACGATTGTACCTGGTCTGCACCTATCAACCGCCCTATCCTCGAAAAATGAACTTCTCCCAAAATCTTAATTTGAATTTTCTGCGTGTAGCCGTTGCTCATCATCCACCCTTAACCCCGCAGAAGGTACGGTCTCCGGCACCACCAACAAACCGTTCAACGAATAATCATCATCCACCGGTCGTTGATGAAGGCAGTCTGAGGTAAACCTTGAGACGTTGACACCGACAATCTCTTCCAACAGGCGTATCGAATATATCACCTCGTTAACTTTCACCTGAACCACTTTTGTTTATAATTTCAGAAGCGTTTGTTGTGATGTGAACCCTTCCAAAATCCAATCTTGTCTTGTCCCTGGTTGAGACATCTATAGTGCTAAAACGTCCTACGACTTGAGCCACCTGCTTGAAGAAATTCTCTCTGTTACATATTCCACCTTTCTAGCATTATATGAAATTTTAAATTGATGTGACTAGTATCGGTGGGAAAAAGCTAGGCAACACCAATAAATCTTCATCCAAAAAGAATATCTCCTCATTTTATCAATGTAACAATGATCTATAACAGTTTGAGGCGTTTGCACACTCGCGGGTTTATAACTAGTAATGATAAAAATAGAAAATGTAGTTGGCCTTTAATAATATTAATAAAGAAGTTAACAATATCTTATTTATAACATATTAGTATATATGTTCTTTCAAAAAAAAAAACATATTAGTATAGATGTAGCAAAAACATTATTAACCCTATGTAACAGCTAGCGATAGAGATTTTAAAAATTCTACACCATCAGAGTAAAACAGTGTGTTATAAAATCTTAATGCATATATAGGTGCTAACACCTTAACTTTTTTTTGTACACACATAACCCTAACAAACATGTTAAAGATTCTATGGCACTCATAAAGGACAAAGAAGGGGTAGACCAATTTCCTTGAAAATTTAATCATGTTTACTTATTTTGTACTTTGAAATGCTATCCCGGTTCAGTATTGTTTGAGATACATGACTTCTATATTCTATAATTGAAACCAGACAACATGCTGTTTTCACTGCATTTAAAAAAAAATTGGTATTGCGCATAAGAAACTAGGGAAGAGTTTGAACTGCTAGTTTGGACACCCTTTAACAGGAATTGAGAAGATATATGACAAGAAAAGTATGTTGGAATGAAAAATTTTAGAATTTGGAGAAGAGTACTTGAATTAAAATGGTAGAACTAGATGATTTTGGAGGGCTATTGATGATGATGCCTCTTTGTTGTGTGCCTTTTGTAATTGCTTTGATGAATCTGTTAATCATTTATTTTTAGAATGCTCCTTCTCTAAACTAATTTGGTCTGAAGTTCTGGAATGGTTGGGGGCTGATTTTCCTATTCCAGCAGAGCTATTCCCCAACTCATGGTGCTTTTTGGTGATGGAATTAGTAGACAGGTTAAGTTAGGAGGTTGCTTACTTTTGTGGCATGCAGTAGTTTGATGTATTTGGGAGCTCCGTAATGGGATGATTTTTGGAAATGAAACTACAGATTTTGTTCATCTTTTGGACAGGGTCAAAGCACTCTCCTGGCATTGGTTTAATTCAGGCGCTCATGATGGTAGTTGTTCATGAGGATTGGTGTATTGCTCCTATGAGTTGTATAGAAAATTAGAAGTAGTTGAAATGATTCTAGACAGGATGTTTTTTCTTGGATTCAAATCCTATTCGTAAACAGGTTCTGAGTACCCCTTATACTCTATTAATGATATTTTGCCTTTAAAAAAAAAGATGATTTTTGGAAGAAGAGACTACTTGTATTATAACTCACTCTTTTGGTTTTTGGCTTGATACAAACTCAAGACTATGACCCCTATTTATACTAATGGCACCTCCTTAACCAATGACTAAGATTATGCTAAGACATTTTAATACAATGGTTACAAATGACACTCTAGAGATTTCTTTACAATATCAAGCTACTACTAAACACTAGAATTTTCACTGGAGGAGATTCTTCTAGAATAGATTAATCTAGACTATTTCTGAAATGAGTTCTCATTTAGATAACTAAAGACCACCCTAAATATAGTTTATTTTTCAACAAAGTAACACCCCCACCCCCACCCCACAATAAATAAATAAATAAATAAACCAAAATAAATAAATTAATAAATAAATAAAAAGATAGGTAAAATAAATAAATTGGTCTTATACGTTTATTTTATTTTTCACATTGGTCCTATAAGTTTTTTATTTTTTAAATTGGTCCTACACGTTACATTCTGTTTTCACATTAGTCATTTCAGTCAATTTTGACCTAACACCGTCAGTTTTGATCTGACATGGATATCACCTTAGTCCGACACATGGCATCAAAACTGACAACGTTAGGTAAAAATTGACGGAAATGATAATGTGAAAATAGAACGTAACGTATATATAGGACCAATTTGAAAAATAAAAAATTTATAGGACCAATATGAAAAATAAAATAAACGTATAGGACGAATTTACATATTTTGCCAAAAAGATATGACAAGAAAGGCAACAAGCTAACAGTTTATTCAATTAAAAACAGTTAAACCTACAGGTTTAGGGCTCCATCAATCTCAGAGAAATCAAATTTAAACTCATGCTATGGCAAGGCCCTATAACTGCTGTGCTGATCAAAGAAAAAGGATGCAAGATAATTTCCTATGTAAACCTCAGTTTCTCTAATATAATATAAAGTCCAAGTTACTACCATGAAATATAAGAAAAAATGAATAAGATTCAGATGAATCATTCACATCTCAAGCCCTTCCACCACCAAGTTTGATGGGGAGGCTGGAAAGCGGCATGTCATGTTAATTGGTGATCGAGTTACTGAGCCTAAACTCGAGCCGGCTGAGACTGAGCCAGCTCTGATGAGACCATATCTATTAGCACCACCACCTTGGTTGAAAGGGTTTGCATGCATGACTTGATATGAAGGTGAAGAAGGAGGGGTGTCACTGAATTCAGACACAGTCTTCAAGGTCTGAACCACTTCACTCATCAGTGGTCTTCCTCTTGGGTCAAAGCAAAGGCATATAGCAGTCAACCTTAAAGTCTTGTGAGCACCTCTTACTGAGTTTTCACCTTGAAGTCTAGGATCTGTCATTTTATGTAACCTTGATCTGTTCTTAAGTTGTGGCCTCATCCATTCCACCAAGTTTTCTTGCTCCTGATGCCTAGTTTTGTCCATTGCTTTCACTACAAGAAAAATTGAATTTAGCGAGGGTCAAAGGTCGTGGCAAACAGCTTAAATCCGTCGCAAAACACGTGTTTCTGACGGATTTGCGACGGCCACAAATCCGTCACATGTTGGGTCATCGCAAATAGTTTCTGACGGTTTTTTTAAATTACCGTTGCTAATTATGAGAAATTAGCGACGGCATGGCCGTCGCAAATTATAGAAATTAGCGACGGCCTAACCGTCGCAAATCAACATAAATTAGCGACGGAATAGCCGTCGAAAATTGCAACACATTTTTATAAAACTAAATAATTTAATTAACTAATTTTTTATTAATTAATTATTTAAAATATGAATTATTTTTAATTAATTATTTAATATTTAATATAAAATTCAAAATTAATATAAACATTAGTTATTTTTTATATTAATTATAATTTAGACTATATTATGATAAATGAATAATAATTTTAAACAATAAATGAAATTCATAAATAAAAGCAAATTGTTTTGACAGAGTACATACATCATACAAAATAAAATCTAATATTAAAGAAACTAATAACCCTCTCTATAGCCTGATAAGCCTCTGGCTTATCTAGTTTTATGACTAGATGAACTAGGGTTTATGTGCCAATTTATTCGAGTTCACTCTCGTTTTCGCCCAAATTTGCCTTGTTTTGTTCCTAAGTTGGACTTTGACTCATTTTGCGTCTTTTGTGTAGTTTTTAGGTTATTTTGAATAGAATTACGCTTGTGGTTGCTTCCGTTGTTTCAGGTCAATAAGTGAAGCTCTGAGAATTAAGGAAAGTCAAGAAATAGTGGAGATTGCAATTCTGGAGATTCTCGCCCCGCGAGAGTTTGAAGACCCAGGAAGACAGAGACCATCACGGCCTAGCCGTGATGTGTATCACGACCGTGACCCAAAATCCACACAAGGCAGAGAACATCACGGCTTGGCCGTGATTCAGATCACGGGCCGTGACAAGAAGACTCGCGTCGCGAGACATCCTTCGCGTCGCGAGGGTTTAAATTCCAGAAGTGCGCCAGAAGCAGAAGCCGTCACGGCCTGGCCGTGATGGCCATCACGGCCGTGACGCGTGGCCTCCTTATAAATAGAGCAGATCAGAACAGAAAAAGGGAACTTTTTGGATCAAAATTTTCAGAGATCTTTTGTAATCCTTATTCTGGGGCTGCGTCTCCCTCTTCTCTTTTCTTATTCTTAGGTTTAGGATGAATTCCGATTGTTTGTCTATGAGCATGAGGAACTAATCCCCTCGTCCGAGGGAACGATGAAGCCACCCATGGCGATGTAAATCCGATATGATGTATGTCTTTCTCCTTTAATTCAATTCTTGTTTTCCGATTCTGATTTGAATGTTTGATCATATGTTTTACGTGATTAATAAGTTAAATGTGTTTGAGGCCTAACGGCGATTCGCGTTTCAGAACTTGAATCGGGATCATAAATGTTTTCTAATTCTGATTTGATTGTGTTGATCATATGTGTTGCGTGATTGACTTGTTAACGTTGATGAGGCTTAGTCAGCGATTCACGTTTAGAACTTGAATTAGGATCATCGATCGAATATTGCACGAGAGTGAGTAGGAGATCGGTGCGACCTTATAGGGAACAAGAATTAACAGAATTCGAGATTAGGATTATGAGACCTAGTAAGTAATTAATCCAATCGTCGAATACGTCCTAATGAGCACGAGAGTGGATTTAGGAGAATTTAGGGGTCCCGGTTGACATTGTAATTGAACTTAGGGAGGAATTCATCATCACTTGGGTGTACATATTGGGTAGGTGGATTTGTGACCTTGGACATTTTAGTTTTCTGATTTTTAGTTAATTAGTTTATTTAGACTTGTTAATTGAATTTCGATATTAATCTTCTCTCTCTCAACCACCTTTCTGTAACTTGACCGAACGTGTCGGATTTCCCGCGGATTAGTCAAATTGGTAGCCCAATCCCTGAGTTCGACCTCGGTAATTACTTACCGTGTTATTTTTATTACTTGCGACGACCCGGTACACTTGCCGGCGTCACAACAAGTTTTTGGCGCCGTTGCCGGGGATTGGCACAACCAATTTTTCTGATTTTAGGGAAGTTTGATTATTGGTTAAGATCTTTTTCTTTTATTTTTAATTTTATTTTTATTTACCATTATCTCTCTACTTCTTTGATTCCACTTGGTCTTGCCTTGTTTTGTATGCGAGGTACACGAAGGAATGCTTCCGGGTTGCGAATATTGTGATGGGAACCATGACACTTGGAGTTGTCCGTTCTACTTCCCTCAAGTATATGTGGAACCATGGCATAATGACAGCGTGCCCCAGAACAACTATCAGAGTCAAAATCAGTATTGGGGTGATATGAGTAGAGACCATCCGGCTTTCACTTGGAGTAATGATGGCGGTGGTCTAGCCTGGCAGCCACAACCTCAACAAAATTGGCAACAACAACCTCAACATAGTTGGCAACCACAACCTTGGGAGTTGGCTCTTGAGAAGTTGAGTGCGACACTTGAGAAAGTGTCAATCAGTACAAACGCAGCCATTGACAAGTTGGCAACTAATACAGGGATGGCACTTCAAAATCTAGAGATGCAGATTGCCCAGCTGTCAAAACAACTAAATGAGCATCCCCCAGAGACTTTCCCAATTGATACCGAGAACGACCCTAAGAACCAATGCAATGCCACAACAACTAGAAGCAGTGGGGTGTTGGGATATGATTGGGATGTAACTAGTTCTCGGGGAGTTGAGGAAGACCTACCACATGTTGAGGAAGAACAACCGGAGGAAAAGGAATTGGCAAGTGTCATGGCCCCGGAACAACCACATGTTGAGGAAGAGCAACCTAAGGGAGAGGAGTTGGCAAAGGACAAGGCACTGGAGCAAGGGGGTAGAGATCAAGATGAAGATAAAGTGGCGGAGGATTCCACCATGCTTGCCAAGCAACCTGAAAATAATGCATTGGATAAATATGTTGGCTTGCATGCATGTGTGGACATTGGTAAATTAGACACTCCCACTTGTCTGGCACACTTCCTCGTGAGGACACCATTTGACCCGAGAGGAAGTGAGTTCATAATTGAAGAGGTCAATGGAGTTTTCACACACTGGCTGGGTGGAGTTGATGATAAGGTCATATTGCTGCTACGGTCTCCACTCCAATTACCATTTGATCCAGGTGGAGGATCTCACATGATGAGCATCCCCTGGCCTCTGTACCACAGACTATGGGATCCAGGTGGATGCTTCTTAATAAGTCAAGCTCGGGACGTTAAACAAGCGCTTCTTGGGAGGCAACCCAAGCTAGGTATCCCTCTCCTCTCTTAACTTTTGTTTTCTTTTTCGTTTTGTTTTTGTTTGTCGCTCTTGAATAATTTGAGAAGATCAAGAGTTGTTGTATGAACGTCGAGTCGGCAAGCTTGTTGGATTTTAATTAGATTGAGCGTAGATTGATTGCATGAATTGTTTGACCATTGATGATTTCCCCTAAGTTCTGAAATTAGAAAAGTTTATCCCCACTTAAAAATTGAAAACTGAACTTTGAGAATTTTATTGTGATTACTTGATTTATGATAAGTTTGGGATGAGGGGGTGCACACACTAGGAATCGTATCTCGGTCAAACAACTTGCGAAATGTCCAGGTGAGGATTTTGAGCCTCCAACTCTGTTTTTGAATGTGTGAATCACTGTTAAGTTGCACTTTCCCAAATTTGCTTGAATCTCTATATGGTTTGCATGTTTATGTGTTGCATCAAATGATTTAGGCAATTTTCTTTGAATAACTACTTGGCCTGAAAAGAACCATCCCTAATGCATGTTCCCTAGTTAACCAAATTGAGCCCAATTGACCTATTGTTTCTTGATGACCCTACATTACGAGCCAAATCTGAAAAACCATGTTAACCCAATCTTAGGATTAGGAGAGCATGGAAATGAGCAAGAGAAAGGTTGTGAGAAACTAAGTTTGGGGTGGCTACAAGGAGGTATGTCATTTTGGGGTGAGAAAAAGAAAAATAAAGGTTGAAACCCAAGGCAATAAAAAAAAATTATTCAAAATAAATTGCCAAAGGAAAAGGGGCAAGACAGAAAAAAAAAGATGCCAAGGAAAAAAGGCTGTAGTCACCCGAGACAAAAAGAAAAATGGAAAAAGGAATTTGAGTGGAAATGTGTTTAATGCTCATGCTCTCTTAGTTCCTAGGGACTAAAGCCTAAATATCCTTCATTATCCTACCCTCAGCCAGGCCCCATTACAACCTTTAAAAGACCTTCTGATGTTGCATGCATGTTTTCGTGGGGATCATTTTTGAGATGAAAATCAAATTCATGGGAAGTGCTCTTGATAAGTGAAATTGAGTGAAAAAATTGAAAGCCTTGACGAACTTGAGCGAATGAGTGAAATTTTACATACCCTTGTGAGGAAGGCAATTGTTTGAATTAGGTGATCTTCCTTTGTGTGTATGAGCCTCAACTTAGAGTAATGATGGCATGAATGATAAATTCTCAACTGTTTAAAGTAGATGAATGTGGGGATTACATTGATATAGGGGGGAGATCATTAGAGTAAAACTGTTTTGTAAAGTTGCATTAAATTTGTGCGAAATCGATTAATTCCTTTAGGCTTGCCAAGTCTTGAGTCGTTTTTGAGTTTTAAGCTTGCTTGGGGACAAGCAAGGTTTAAGTTTGGGGTATTTTGATAAGCCTCTGGCTTATCTAGTTTTATGACTAGATGAACTAGGGTTTATGTGTCTATTTATCCGAGTTCACTCTCGTTTTCGCCCAAATTTGCCTTGTTTTGTTCCTGAGTTGGACTTTGACTCATTTTGCGTCTTTTGTGTAGTTTTTAGCTTATTTTGGATAGAATTACGCTTGTGGGTGCTTTTTGTGTTTTCAGGTTAAATAAGTGAAACTCCGGGAGTCAAGGAAAGCAAAGAAATAGTGGAAATTGAAATTCTGAGACACTCGCCCCGCGAGTGTACTCTCGCCTCGCGAGAGTCTGAAGACCTGTAAGACAGAGAGCATCACGGCTTGGCCGTGATGAATACCACGCCCGTGGCAGTTTAAGGTTTGAAGACTCGCCCCGCGAGAGAATGAAGACTTGGAAGTCAGAGACCATCACGGCCCAGCCGTGATGAAGGTCACAGCCCAGAATTGAAGACTTGCCCCGCGAGAAGCTGCTCGCCTCGCGAGAGTTTAAATTGAAAGCGCGCCAATTTTAATTCTCGCCTCGCGAGAGGCTGCTCGCCTCGCGAGATAGCGCAGATCAGGATTACTATTTAAAGGCTGTTGCATATCAGAAACGGGAGGAAACTTTAGAAGGCAGTTTTCCACTTAGGTTAGGGCAGTAGTTACGAATCCTTATTTCTCCTTGGAGCTGCGTCTCCTTTTCTGGTTTCTTTTTATTTTACGATGGTGATTACGTCCGATCGCTTGTCTATGAGCACGAGGAACTAATCCCCTCGTCCTAAGGAACGATGAAGCCACCCATGGCAGTGTAGATCCGATATGATGTATGTTTTTCTCCTTTAATTCAATTCTTGTTTTCTAATTCTAATTTGAATGTGTTGATCATACGTGTTGCGTGATTGACTTGTTAACGTTGATGAGGCTTAGTCAGCGATTCACGTTTAGAACTTGAATTAGAATCATCGATCGAATATTGCACGAGAGTGAGTAGGAGATCGGTGCGACCTTATAAGGAACAAGAATTAACAGAATTCAAGATTAGGGTTAAGAGACCTAGCAAGTAATTAACTCAAATCATCGAATACGTCCTAATGAGCACGGAAGTGGATTTAGGAGAATTTAGGGGTCCCGGTTGACATTGTAATTGAACCTAGGGAGGAATTCATCATCACTTGGGTGTACATATTGGGTAGGTGGATTTGTGACCTTGGACATTTTAGTTTTCTGAATTTTAGTTAATTAGTTTATTAGATTCGTTAATTGAATTTCTTATATTAATCTCTCTCTCTCAACCATCTTCCGTAACTTGACCGACCTTATCCGACTTCCCGCGGATTAGTCGAATTGGTATCCCAATCCTTGAGTTCGACCTCGGTAATTACTTACCGTGTTTATTTTTATTACTTGCGACGACCCGGTACACTTGCCGGAGTCACAACATAGCCCCGCATTAACAAATCTGTAAAGGATTATTCATCCTCGTCACTGGTCTGCTGATGACCCTCAGGCTGGGACGGTGGTGGCTGTGGCTGAAGGGTGCAGTGAAGGTGTTGGTCCTGCTGCGACTGTGGCTGAGGGGTGCTGGTTCCTAAACGCAGCATGAGCTCTCTCTGTGTAGCTGCCATCATCTCTATCTGCTCCATCATCTGTGTCTGTTGAGTAAGCAGCTGTTGATTGATCTTATCCTGAGCTGCCAGTTTATGACGCATCTTGACCATCTCCGCAGACTCATGAGACTGGCGGGGCCTAGTACTGGACGATGCTCGACTCTGCTGAGTGAAGATGCTGGAGCACCCACGTCGATAGTTACCAGCTAGGTCTCCCATACCGTATATGCGACCCTTGTTCTTACCGCCAGCAACCTCGACCCATGCCTGCAACTCCAATTGGGCTTCCACCTCTGGGTCAAGTGTGGTGGAAGGGGAAGATGATGCTTCCTGAGACCGAACCTGAGATAACTTATCACGATAGTCCTCCTGTCATTAAAATTGATGCACATCATCATACAAAATGACCATAATTATTAAATATAAAATAAAAATAATTTCCAACAAAGAGACATGTAAATCACCTGAGTGCGTCGAGAGTGCTCATCTACATACTCGCCGGTACCCTCCCTAGTATGAGTTCGGGCATGAAGCTCAACCGGCTTGACGCTACGGCCAAGCTCCCTAGCCTGCACCAAAAAAAAACTTGTTCATATTTGAAGTTACACTACCTTAATAGCCAGACATCTAATGAATTAACAACATATGATGTTGGAACTTACAAGGCGTCGAGCATGCTCCTGATTACTGATGTTGCCGCCAGTGTGCAGGCTCCCACCCTTTTCCGAGGCCCTGTTGAGCTTTGCCTGGGCGGATTTTTTCTTAAATTCAGGTGTAGCCCAGTAAGCACATAGCTCCTCCCAAATGGGTGGGAAACATCATTTTGGACGCTGTCCCTTTTTCCGATATCTCGTCAACAACTCGGAGAGGCGTTTGCTCGCTTTTTGATGAAAAATTATCTCTACATCAGTGGAATGCTCTACTCTCCAAGCAGCCTTCTCCTGTAAATAAGGAGAATATAATATTTTTTAGGATAATAATAAACTAAAGAAACATTAAAAGTAACTAAAAAATGGAAGTAAATTCAAAAGTACAAAATACCTTAAAAGCCGCAAAGAATCGATCCCGATCCTGATCCTCAAGCTCACTCCAATGTTTCCAGGCCCGATCAAACTGAGATGTAACTGCATACGTGACGGCCTCTGCAGATTTTCTCGACGGAAGGAACCTTATAAATAGAACATGAGAACAATCAATACACATACATATAAAATCTGCACTCAATAATAAAATAACAATATTTGAGATCTTTCTTACCCTTTACCGATCGGGGTAACAATAACTCGGCCATCTAACATAACCTCGATCTCCTCATCATCTGATGATATAGGCGAGGAATATCCATAAGTCTCCTCATTGTCACCATTAGACTGATGATCACCGTCCATAGGCAAATCCACCCCTGATGCATCTGGTTGTCTGGAATTGTCTCCATGGGTCTGAGTCGGAATCCTTGGGGTAGGCATCATCGTGATCCCAATGGAGGTGTCCATGAACTGAGTGGCTGGAGCAACAGGTCGGTAGGGAGGTGTCAGAACATGTGTAGGCACGGGTGTGGGCGATGGACATGGTGTAGGAGCAACAGATGGGAGTGCTGGTGCCATATCATGTGGAGACATGGGTGTGGGCAGTGGGCGTAGTGTAACAGATGTAGACGGGAGGGACACGAATCCGTCATCGACTGTCCGTGTCACAAAGCGGGGTCGACCACGACGACGTGCTCCTCCAGCAGGCGCCTTACCCTTTCCCTTACCATCAGTCATGTCTATAGTGAAAAATGATGCTAATAATAATTAATTAAAAGTAACCAAAACACAAAATTTGCAAATAATGGAAATTGATGGTGATAATAATTAACTTAAAGTAAGCACAAACACACATTTGTAAATAATGGAAAATGATGCTAATCATAATGAACTTAAATTTATGACAATGACAATATAACTTAATACAAAATATATCACTAAAATAAATAAAGTAATTTTTATTCAGAATTTGAGCCAGTGTCATATTCATAGCCATCTTCATCTTCTTCATCTTCTGTTGATTCTGCTTCTTCAATATCTTCATCCGGAATGACTTGATTTGATGTCAAGCTGGAGGTATCCACTTCTTCCCCTACAACTTGTGTGTCTTGTAAACATTAGATTGGTTCAACTTCAATGACCTCATTTGCATGTGACATTTCATCCGTTTGATATGGCTCATCCAACTCTGAAACATCTATTTCAATGCGACCCCTTGGTTTTGTCTTGATTGCAACACACCAACCTCGTTTTTCTGTTTGAGTTGCTGGATAAGGAACGTAATATACTTGTCTCACATTATGTTCCATGATAAACGGATCAAACATATGATATCTTCTACTCATTTGGATGTCCACAATATTATATTTTTTATTCAAATTAGTGCCTCTACTAGATGGATCGAACCAATTACAATAAAACAACACTATTCTCTTAGGGTAATCTAAATAACGATATGACAACTCATATATGTGTTGTATGACACCATAAAAGTCATCTGCAACTCCGCCTGGCTCACCCTTTACGTAAACACCACTATTTATTGTTGTTTTGTCTTCTGTCCATGATTGAGTATGAAATTTGTACCCATTGACGAAGTATGTGTGCCATTCTTTGACTTGTGTCAGAGGACCGTCAGCCAAGTTTCATAAATGTTGATTAATGACAGTAGGTGCCTCATTGTAAACCTATTCACAAAGTTTAACGATATATGTTTTTATCCGCATACATTATAGTGAATAACAGAATGATAAATGGGAAGATACTTACTTGTTGCTTAAACCATTTTGGAAAATCTTCATGAGTACGAGCAGATGCATCACGAGAAGACAAGAATGCACTGAACATATATGGATAACATCAATGAAAATTGACATATGCTATCGAAGGAATAAAAATTATAAGCTCATACTTACTCATGGTATGGTTTAACCTCGGCGCAATTGATCAATACATGAACATGAGCTGAGTTCCACTCTGCCTCCGTTAAATAATGTGTCAACTCCTTTCCGGAATGACGACCGGGAAGACAAAAAATTGATAAGGTTCCAGGTAGTCTTCCACTTTCATTTTCCGTTTTGTTCCTTCTAGTTGTTGGAGACAAAACTATGTGTTTGAAATAATGAGAGCAGAAATGATTTGTCTCATGGTGTAAGACGCACATATCGAACCTTCAACCCTAGCCTTATTTTTCACCGATCGTTTTGACTCGCCCATGAATCTATTAAAAAATGATGAGGTTATTATTAATTAACTAATATGCATGAAATTGGATCAATAACTGTGATACTTAAATTACATTTCAAATGGATACATCCACCTATATTGAACTGGACCACCAAGTCTGGCTTTATATGCAAGATGAATCGGAAGATGATCCATTGAATCAAAGAAGCCCGGGGGGAATATTCTCTCCAGCTTGCACAAAATGAGTGGAATGTTTTGTTCCATCCTGGTCAAATCGTCTTCCCTTAAAGTTGCAGAACACAAGTCCTTGAAGAATTGACTTATTTCAGTAAGGGCATTCAAAACATGGGGGGGAAACGAACTGAAGGCGATAGGAAGTAAGCACTCCATAAACACATGACAATCATGGCTTTTCATCCCACGCAACTTGCCTTTTATAACATCAGCACATCTTGCCAAGTTAGAAGAATAACCATCAGGCATCCTGAGCCCCTTTATCCATTGGCAAACTAACCTTGCTTCCTGGATAGTCAAGGTATAATTGGCCTTTGGCTTGTACATCTTCCCATTATCCTGATGTCTCAGCTCCAAATCCGATCTCCTGCAGTACAACTTTAAGTCCATTCTAGCCTTATCGTTGTCTTTGGTCTTGCCATGCACGTTCATCACAGTGTTGAAAATGTTGTCAAAGAAATTTTTTTCAATGTGCATTACATCAAGATTGTGCCTCAATAAATTATCTTTCCAATAAGGAAGATCCCAAAAATACTCCTCTTTGTCCAATTATGCCACGCCCGTAACCATCTAATTTGGAAACCCCTGACTTGTCACTTTTGGCAAGTCCCTGATTCTACTCCAAATTTGTTTTGGTGTTAACCTCGGAGGCGGTCCATCCATTTGAACAACCCCCTTCTTGAAGGCATTCTTATTCCTTCTAAATTGATGATCGTTCGGTAAGAACCTGCGATGGGAATCAAACCAGGATGACTTCCCCCCGTATTTTAAGGTAAATGCCTTTGTATGCTCCATACAATGCGGGCATGCAAGCTTCCCATGCGTCCCCCAGTCAGACAACATGCCATACGCAGGGAAGTCATTAATTGTCCACATCAACGCTGCCTTCATTGTAAAATTTTGTTTTCGAGAAATATCGTACGTCATAACACCATTCCACAACCTCTTCAAATCATCAATCAAAGGTTGCAAGTATACATCAATGCCTGCCTTTGGATTAGATGGACCCGGAATCAGGCAAGTCAAGAACATATATGGCTTTGACATACACATTTCGGGAGGAAGATTGTAAGGGGTAACAACAACGGGCCAACATGAATAAGGTGCTGCCGAGGCTTGGATATATGGGGTAAAGCCATCCGAGCATAACCCAAGTCGTACATTACGAGGATCAACGGCAAAATTCGGATGCACCCGATCAAAGTGCTTCCATGCTTCACCATCAGAAGGATGGCGTAACACTCCTGCATTCCTCCTATTCTCTTGGTGCCATGTCATTTTTCCTGCAGTCTGCATCGATGCAAACATCCTCTGTAATCTAGGAATGATTGACAAGTAGAACATCGACTTTACCGGAACTGGTTTCAGATTACTTCTACTTGCGTTGCGCTGACGATACCTTGGTGCATGACAAAATCTGCACTCAACCAATGCGCTATCATTTTTGTCGAATTCATTATCGTAAAAGATCATGCACCCATTCTGACAACAATCAATCCTCTTGGACTCCAATCCTAACTTGGACATTAACCTCTTCGCATCATAATAATTGTTGGGCAATCCTCCTTTGAAAGGCGTCCCGGCCAAAACCATTTTGGCAATGAAATCCAAGCCTAACTCGGGTATGCTCCAATTGGACTTGGCAGACAACAGTAGAACACACATCGATAACTTCGAGTCGGGGGACCCTTCCCACAAAGGCTTATTTGCCTCTGTTAGGAGATTATAAAATTTTTGTGCATCTGCATTAGGAGGCTCTTCTGCATTATTGGACTCAAACGACCCGGACATCATAAGAGCGTCACACACCATCTCCTCCATGGAAACAATATGATCTCCATATCCAGCTTCTGCACCACTACTTCAACCACCGGTGCAATTCTGGTCAATGCCAAAATCAAATTGCGGCATTTCTTCTCCATGATTTGTCTAAATCCAGTAATTATGCCTAAACCCAACTTTATACAAGTCGACCCTCACATCGTCTACATTCTTAATTCGGGTACAGTCACACTTCACACAAGGACATCTAATCAACCCCTCATTGTTATAAGTATCTTACTGACTTGCCTTGGTAATAAATTCTTCAACACCATCTAAGAAAGATTGTTTTAATCCCCCTCTACATGGATAAACCCTATCATACATCCAAGTATGATTCAAAGGAACAAATTCCATCCTCTGCATTTGCGCCAAAAAAAGATAAAGATAACTATAATGAAAAACTATTTTGGGTAAACTCGCAGAACTGCTCCATTTCTTTATTTGGTATGGCCCTATCCCATTCAAGAAAAACCTTTTTCAACACTAGTATAATAGTTACTCATCACTTCTCATGTCTCATATCTGACGAAATTTCAGCAGCATTTCCCATTGGTCTCCAAGTACATGACCTGACCAGGGTGAGATATCACAATCAATTAAGTATGTACCCAGAGAACAAATGGTAATGCATCAGACCAAATTTTCATCAGATATATCACATAAGAATTAATGAATAGCTATCATACTATTAAAGAAAAAGTTTTTTCTCAAACTGTCCCACTTGGACAATTCGAGGTCCAATATCAAGAGCACAATGACTTGCAACAGTACACGTGCTCTAAAATATTGCACCTCAAACGGGTAACTAAGGTTTTTCTCAACGATCAACTCATCTAGAAAATAAATCTTTATTATAAAGGCAATTTATAATATCCCTAACATACTTGAAACAAAACATAAACAACATTACAAGAATAAGAATCATTTAATATAATATAGGCAAGAAACTTAAAACTTAAAACACTTAATAGATATAGGCAAAAGTGAACAAAAAGATATAAGGATCATTTAATATAATATTGATAACCATAACCCTGTCAAAAATACACAAAACCAATAAAGAAAATTCATTTTTGTCGAATCAGCACAAGAAGAGATTATGATTCAAGCTACTCACCAATTCAGCCATTAATATCAAAAGAAAACTAACACAACCACCTATAACATGACCACATTCCAACCTAAAAGCATTTAGGTGATTCAACAAACAGATTATAGACATTAATCAAAAGGCATTATATTACCAAAACAATTACAATCTCCACATCAAGGTGCGCCAAAAAATGATCAAATCAATATCAAACATATTCTCTGGTCTAACGGGAAAAAAAACACACCTTCTCTTGCTTTGTTTGCTTGGAAGCGACTTTCCCTTGTTGTTGCACCTCACAGTCGCGTTCTTACTCTCTCAGCGAACGTGACTCTCCAGAACTAATTCATAAACAAATATATGCAACAATTATGAGTTTAAATATGGAACAAAAATTAATGATGCAAAAATTCAACTTAATTGTAGTATCCATTTACATCATTGCCAAAACATAGCGGACTAACACCCAATCAATTATTGAAAAATCATCATGAAAGTGGGTATTTAAACCCATTGTCTATACACAAGAGATAGACTATATTAAACCACAAGGAAAAAGTAATTAAAATCACTTACCAATTAGAATGAGAGCAACACTAGCTTTCTTTCCTTATCTATGGGTATTGCTAGTCTTAGCAAAGTTCTTCTACTCAAGATAGTAGGAAAGGACACCAACGCCAAGTGGACCATATTAAAATCAAAGGATTCATGTTATTATAAGTATAATCAACCATTAATTTTAGTAACACTATTAACTTAACATTTATTTGGACCCAAATTACTTGAAATCAAAGATAGAGATTCCTCTATTTCCAAGATCAAACATCAATCAACTATTTTAAGTGGCTACAGATTCAAGAAAATAAATTGTTTTTTAAGACTCTAAGTCTTCATATTCCAGCAATGCCAACAAGAGTTTCACCAATATCATAATGCTGAACAGTGTTAGATCAACAACAAAAAGGTCTTTTAAATCGTTCATCAAACAAATTGGATACATATAGGAGACAATATGTACAATATACACACACCCCACACATAAACCACTTAACCATCATTCTTCATCAGTGCTGAACAATTGAAGGTAAAATGTAGCCAGATATAAAGATCAATGATTTTTTAGAAGAAACAAAACTCTAACTGGAGAACCAAATTTCAAAAATATAAAGAGAACAGGCTCCCTTGTCACTAATAAGTAGTGACTGCACAGTGCAGAGCACACAAAAGTATCCTTATATAGAAAGGATGAGGAAACCTTAGGATGGATGTGGGTTTCACTTGATCTATGTGAATTAATTTACTGGACCGGAAACTATCATCAGTTTCAAGTTCATAAAGATATATACAAAATCCAACTTTAAAAATCCCAGGACTCGGGAGTTAAAGAAACTATAGGAATCACTTTAAAATCTAATATATACAAAAGCTAATTTAAAATCTAAGCATATATGGTTAACATGGTTGGTCTCCAATTGAAGCCATTTAATTTGAGGCTCTTAGTAGCAAGTTGACTATAGGAATCACTTTAAAATCTAATATATACAAAAGCTAATTTAAAATCTAGCATATCATGTTTTCATATCACAGCTGAATTCAAATAAAAATGGAGTTCAGGACAAAACCATCATCAAGGACTGCTGAATTCAAATCACAGCTCCAAAATCATACAGTAGCATAAAAGAAGCTTAATAAGTGACGATCCTAACTATACTCTTCTCATTAAATTTACTGAAACTCACCATGAAAAATAACGATATCTAAATACCATTGGATAAGAACAACCATCCAACACAAAATTGAAGAAGAGAGAAACAAAATAATGGTTTTGCACCTGTTAACATGTTGAAACCATAAAAATAGATGTTGGTCATGTATCATATACAAGTACAAATTGCTTATTTCCAATAACTTGTATCTTGTAAAAAAAAGAAACACTCTTCAAAATATCTAGCCCAAATCAGTTTTTATAAAGCTAACAAAATCCACAGTCATTTTGAAATTAAGTCTTCATTCAAGTTCAAACCTCCTTAAAACAAATCCTTCGAAATTTAGATCATATTTCCACAACAAAGAATACAATAAGAGAAATTCTAACCCTTCTTAGAAGAATTAAAACAGCTGAAGCGGAAAAAAAAAGTCCTTCACCCTCACACCTAAGGGAAATTCAATTCAAGTTTTTTATCGAAATAATTGACATGTTATCAAAGTGAACATATTGAACTATTATCCTGTCTGAGATAATTAATGAGTCCATATATGATTTCCATTTGGGATTTACATGTGGTATGCTTAGTGTACAATCAAGCAATCAAATTCAAATCCAAATTATTTTCAGTAAAAGGAATCAAACTCATCAACCAACATTTAACACATATAGAGACTAGTCACGACAGTGAAAGTATCAACAAACCAGATTTTAACAAATTTATCAATTTTCACATCAAGTTTCACATAATATTCTTATATCTCGGGACATTGAAGTAACATTTCTAAACTATCTTAAAGAGCATAAAAGTTAGTACAGGCAAAAATAAACTCATCAAGTGTTAGCATCAACAGACCAACCAGAACATGGAGACTATAAATTAATGCCAAAGTGACAATCTCAACATGTACAAACATAGATAAATGCTCAAACCTTACTATGAGGAGAAGAACCCAAACCAGAAATCAACCCACTGTCGCTGCGTGAGAGGGAGTGCCTACGCATAAAAAAGAAAGGGAAAAGGGGGATGTGGTTCAGAGTTCAAAAATGTAAAAATGAAAGTGAATGACGAACACAGTTTAAAGTTTAAAAAATTAAAGGGAATGAGGAATACGACCAGAATTACGTACGTCGCGGCAGTGAATGGGCGGTGGAGGAAAGGAGGTGTTGCTGCTGGTCTTCGGGCTGGGTCTGCAGAGGCGGCGCGAGCGGTGGTGCTTGGGCGTCACGCGGTGGGAGGAGAAAACCACAACCAGATGTTATGAATAAGGATACTGGGAAAATGCATATTTCTGTGCTATGTCATTATCTTAATCTTTCCATTTATAGGCCCAAAAAAAAGCAGTAATGTCAGATACCTTAGAAAACTTAAAAACCCTTTGTGTTTTGCTTTCTGGCATTGACTAAAATATAATAAGATGTCCAAATCTTCTAAGTTATTGAATAGCAATGCAGCTCTTCTAGCTAAAAATTCACTAACCCTGAGACAGTGACCCACTTTCCATAAATCTTTGTACATCTAGTAAATGTAAAGAATGCCATTTATCAAAATGATGAAAATATGACTTTATAAAGTTTAAACAGCAATTGATACTAAAAGATTGCCATACTTCTAGAACTTAAAACAGTAAAATCCTTGTATATCACCAATGCTACCTTCCTTTCAACATATTTTCATCCAAGATGTTAAAATTTAACATGATGAAGCAGCGAAAGAGACTATAGATTCCCTTAAATTCCCATAAGAAGTTGACATATGGTTTTGAGTTAAAGCAGACTATACAGACCATAAAGCAAAAATTTCGAGTTAAAGTACGAAAAGAATTACTGGGAAATAGAGAAACTCACCAAGTGAGAAGAAATGGTTCATCCAGCTTGTTGACAAGGTTGAGAATTACATTGTCATTAGTTACCAAGTCAAGTTGAGGGCCAGGAAACCTACCATTGATCAGAATCACCTTCAAAAAAATAAAGCACTAAAACTTTAGAGACTCTACCACCAATTTATCCAAAGATTTTGTGCATCGATAATTTTCGGATAAGAAACTACAAATATACATTTGAGACAAAGTATCTATATAGTTTCTTTAGGACAAACTTAGTTTTGGAAAGTGCGTCTGCAACTTTAAATCAAACATAACCTGTATCTTATAGATCCAAGGAAAGCATATGATATGAATAACCCACCTGCTGGGTCTGCAGAGGCGGCGCGAGCGGTGGTGCTTGGGCGTCACGCGATGGGAGGAGAAAACCAGAACCAGATGGAGCAGAGAACAACTGAGGGAGGAAAAATGCGAAGATGACAACTGAGGGAGGAAGAAAACTGTTCGAGTTACTTATTGGAAATTAGCGACGGCCTTTTAATATTAGCGACGGCTACACCGTCGCAAATTATGATTCCGTCACAAATTGATAATGACCGTCGCAAAAGTAGGGTCCGTCGCCTACCAATATGGCCGTTGCAAACGACCTTGGATAAACATTTGCACATTAGCGACTGCCATGCCCGTCTCAAATTGGCGCCAACATTTCGCGTAAAATGGCGGGAACGTTACTAACAGATTTGCGATGGAACTTCCGTCAGTAATCTCTTATTCCATTTGCGACGGCTTAAGCCGTCGCAAAACATAAAATTAGCGACGGATTTCAGGCCATCGCAAAAAATTTCGTCGCTAATTAACCTTTTTCTTGTAGTGTTTCTGGCCAGTCAACATTTCTAGCAGCACAACCCCAAAGCTATATACATCACTTTTGGATGTAAGGTGTCCTGTAACAAGATATATACAACATGTTAGGCAATCCAAGCTCATATAAAATAGCCATAAAATATATTAGAAGCTTTTTCATGTGTGTTTTAATTAATCATCCATTTGCAGTAAGTGTCTTGAATTTAAATGGAAACTTAAGTTTGGCTTCCATTAGTTGCATTGCATAATAGATTTTCTCGTTTCATTCCAAGTTAAGCATGTAGATTCTTAGTTATTCCTAATTCTTTTAACAATTAAACCCTAATTAAGTTCAACATTAATGATTTGCAGGGTTCCACACAACATAACAGTAAGTAGAATCATCTCTTATGTGGCTACAGTAACAGTAAGAAAATGGGACTATAGCAAGAATCAAGTCACAACCATTTTCTACATCATACATATAAAGAGCCCTGCTGGCAAGCATGCATAAGCACAAGTCAAAAGGATATTGAGTATCAGATATTAAAGGAGCAATTCCATGGACTTGAAGAATGAACCAGTAAAAATAATATTTATAGGTATCAGTGAAGAAGTTTTGAATAAAAAGCCAGTTGAACTTAAGTGAGTCACGGCCATATATGCAGAAATCTCAGCACAAACCACACAAGTGTTTCTCCCATCACAATCAACACATGCATAGGAATCAATAGAACCATCTAATTCCAGAAGTTCTTCATCATCCTCGAGCATGGTGAAATAGATGTCCTCCAAATGCCTCTTCCTTTCAATTTCTTTAGTCAAGGGTTCAGTGGGAGAGGGTGCAACTATGTTCTCACAAACAGGGTCTTCGCTTCTCAATTCGGTTGCTCCCACTTCTTCATCTTCCTTTTCAGCCATTATTGTATCATCTTCATCATCGTCCCTTATTGGATCATATTCATCATCATCCATCAAGTTCCCATTTGACATTCCGGATAGTTGGTTAGAGATTTCCCCAATACGTACCCCGAGTCTTCGAATGGTAGATTCCTGATTTTTTTTAAACCTTCCATTGTTTTTTCCATGAAGTTCATCAAAACAACATCCAAGTGAGACCGACTATCTGGAATAGGTTGGTCAACATTGACTGTGGTTGTGGATTTGAAGTTCTCCCAGGAAACTTCCAATGGTGATGGCTTATCATACCATTGAGATGGTTGTGGTTGATATGAAGGTGCGGAAGATTCCCAATGTTCCTCTTGATCAATCCAAGCATTGTTTGGGGGATTCCCCCACCATGGAGTGGAAGTGTTGGGATATTGATTTCCCCATTCAGAATAGCCTACCACTGGTGGAGGAGAGACTTGTACCCTTGACAATATATTGCTCACTTGTTGGATGTTTATGGACAATTCTAGCATATCTGCCCGCAACTGCAGCTCAGACATTTCAATTTATGCATCAGATGGATGATAGTAATTGTAGTCCATGATCCTGTCAATTCAAAATCCACCTCACAGACAAATAAGTCCCAAGATTAAATAAACACAAATTAAAATATATACAAAACTAACAAAAGAAAGACATCAAATATATACCGAAAAATAAAATAAAAATGTCTAAATTAGTTGCCTTCTTTGTTACTACTGATATTGGCAAAACCAATCCCCGGCAACGGCGCCAAAAACTTGATACGACTTTTCTAGGCAAGTATACCTAGTCGTACAAGTAATACAGTGGTAAGACCGGATATCGTCCTCAGGGATAAGTTGTCAATTACCAATTCGCAAGTCTAACAACTATCTAGACTAAACTATGGCATGATGAGATATCAAAACATAAAACAACAAAAGCAGTAAAATATTTTTGGTCTTTTGGATATTTAATCAAACACTTGGAAGGCAACAGAAATGTGGTTAAGATTGTCAGGGTTAGACTACACTAATCCTCCCTTAATTGCAATGAAATGGTTACTAACACAAGTCCTAATTCAACTATGACAATCAAGCCTTTTTAAATACTCAAACCCTAATGTCTTAGGTGGAATGAGCCTAAAACCCCAAATTAAACCCTAATGTCTTAGGTGGATTAATCTAAGATTTTGCATGAAGAGTCAAGACTTATAAGATTGCAAGAACCCCAAGACCTATGTCTAGATTCATGAACTACTTGGCATTTGATTCATGATCATGCCTTAACATCAATCTGTCAATTGTCTATCAAAGCAACATATCATTCCATGGGTGATCAAGCCAAGAAAAGCATTAAACAAAGAATAAAATACTCATAAAGAATTAGGGACTTGCATTAGGACCAAATCAAATTACAAAAAAGTTTAGAAAAGCAAACATCTAACCCCAACAACAAGGGGATTTAACTACTCATGATAAATGACAATACAAAAGAGAAGGAGAGAAGAGATGAAGAAAACTCCATAGAAGAATCCTCCAATCTCCTTCCAGTCCCAGAGCAGGGAAAACCTCCCTTTTTGGGGATAGAATCACCCCCAGTCGTCAGCCTCCAAGTGCAGATCCCCCTAGGGTAAAAGTCTAATGCCCTATTTATAGATGGAAGAAGTCTGGATCTAAAAAGTGCGCGTCACGGCCGTGATGACCATCACGGCCAGGCCATGACGGGTTCTTCCAAGGGCCCGTATTCAAATTCTGGTCTGTCACGGCCGTGGTGCTCATCACGGCTGGGCCATGATCGATTCTGGTCCATAGGAGCTGGCCTGTCACGGCTGTGACCTCCATCACGGCTAGGTCGTGATGCTCTCTGATCTTCAGGGTCCTATCATCACGCCCGTGATAGGTATCACGGCTGGGCCGTGATCCTTTCTGATCTTCATGACTGGCTCATCACGACCGTGACCAGTGTCACGGCCTGGGCGTGATGCCTTCTTCTTTATTGTCCTACCCTTTGCTCTTCCTTCCCTTTTAACCTGAAAATATAATATAGCATTAAATGCTTTATTTGACTCAAAATTAACTAAAATATCCTAACAACTACTTAAGAGACTCAAAGTGTTGCTTGAGGACAATTAAATCCAAATTTAGGTGAAAACGAGATTAAACTCGAATAAATATCACAAAAACCATGGTCTTACTAGTTATAAAACTAGATAGGCCAGAGGCTTATCACTTCTGCAATCACCACTTCCCAAGCTATAGGATCCGAGAGGTGGATCTTACATATTCAGCACCTCTTGGCCCTTATGCTATAAGCAATGGGATCCGGGTGGGATTGACCACAGCTGTGTGCCTTCGTTATCCTTGAGATCACCGGCACGTCAAGCTAGTGACGTTAAAGAAGTGCTTCTTGGGAGGCAACCCAAGTTTTCTTTTCATTTTCCATTTGTTTTGGATTTTAACTCTTGAATAATTTGAGAAGATCAAGAGGAAAACGATCATAAATTAATAAGTGTATTAAGTGTTTTCAGGGCAAGAAGGAAGGAGAGCAAGAAGGGCAAGGACAAACAAAGTCAGTAGCCATCACGCCCAGGCCGTGACAGAGGTCACGGCCATGATGAGCCAGCCATGAAGATCGGAAAGGATCACAGCCCAGCCGTGATACCCATCACGGGCGTGACAGGCCAGCTCCTATGGACCAGAATCGATCACGGCCTGCCCGTTATGAGCATCACGGCCGTGACACATTTTTCATGCAATCCCTTTGCCTAGGCATGTGAACCAGCACCCGCTACCGCCTCGGTGAGTGTTCCATTTTTCTCCTCTCTCCAACTTGATTATTTACATTGGGGACAATGTAAGTTTTTAAGCTTGGGGTAAGGGTATTTTTGAAAATTTTTGAATTTTTGCATTTTTTGCATGTTGCATTCATATAGGCTTAGTGTTGCATGATCACATGATTCGATTGCCCCTTGTTTAGATTATGCATCCAATTGTGAGAATTTAGTGCCAAATAAATCGAGATAGTGAATTTTTGAACCCAATTTTTTTATTATTCTTGTGATAAGGCTACAAATAAAAATGCTTGAGATGATCTTTGATTGTTGATAATTAGCATGTGGTTCCGTAGATTTGTGTTTCTCACTGATTTTTGAACTACTAAAATGTGAGATTTTTGAGCCAAAAAGGGGTACTCACTAAATCTACCCCATTCTTTTTGATAGAGTGTTTTATTTCTCTTGGATTGTATTCTCTAGAACTTGACTTGAAACCGTTTTGAAGCTTGAAAATTTTTGAAAACATTTTTGAAATGATTGAGGCACTAGGTATTTTTCCGGCCTTCTGAGCTTTGATTGACTAAATGCTACCCCTTAGTTGCCCAATTTTGAGCCTAAAAGAATAAAATACTTTTCTTGGTACCTTGAATTACTTTGATGAATATGCTTGGTATGGCACCTTTTAAGGTATTACAAAAAGGTAGTTTGAAAAAGTATGGGATGAGAAAGTGAGAAAAATATTTCTCTTGAATTGAAAATCTCCCCTTCTCTAAATATAAAAAAAAAAAAAAAAGAGAAGGGGATGACAAAGAAAGTGAGAAATAAAATAAAGAGAAAGAAAGAAAGGTGGAAAGACGAAACAAAACCCAAGAAGGTATTTTAGAAGGTGTCATTCTTGCAATGCTTGATATTTTTAGCCTTCTTGAAAATTACTTTTCTTGATTTCCCCACCTAACGATTAATCACATGGCCCCGTTACAACCAAAGTAAAGACCTCTTGATTCTTACGTGTTTTCATTAATAAATTAGAGATCCGGTTGATAGTCAAGCTTATGGTAGAATTCATTCCTTGAGGAAACTGAGAGAATTGGCATATATCCTTAAACACTTGAGTGAGGTGAGAAAGAGTGCCCGAATCAGTGAGAATATAAGTCTAGGAAACCTAAGCTTCTAATTGGACTTGAAATTGATCGTCGCTTGGTGAATTATTTGAAAATGCCTGTTACTTGGATTAGTTACTCGGGTTCTTGGTTCACTATCCATGTTGAGTATTTATCTCTTCTAGCCTTAGTGATTGCTTGAGGACAAGCAAATGAACAAGCTTGGGGTGATTTGATAGTGTGATTTCACATCATAATTCATGTACATTTTTGCATTCATTTTCATATAGTTTAGGCATATTTAAATTGATTTTTAGTAGTTTTTACCTTGGAACGGGTAAGGCGGTTTTGTGGTGTTGTTTTGCAGAAATTAAGGTAAAATGCTCAAGATTGATCATGATGGAGCTTGGATGAAGATAGAGCTTGAAAATGAAGAAAATGATCCAAACAGAGCCCATCATGGTCTGGCCGTGATGACCATCAAGGTCATGATCAAGCAGAGCTGAAGGCAAAAGTCAGAAGCCATCATGGCCTGCCCGTGATACCCATCACGGTCGTGACATATTAGCTGATCCAGACAGAACTGATCACGGCCTAGCCGTGATGAGTGTCACGACCGTGACAGATCAAAATTTGAAGGCGCGCCCAAGGCAGAACACGTCACGGCCTGGCCGTGATGGCCATCACGGTCGTGACGCGCGCCTGATCTATAAATAGGCATCTGGGCAGAACAGAAAAGGGATCTTCTCGGGAGGGAATTTTAACCTAGGAGCACTTTTACCCTAGGGAGACTCTTGGGATACAAAAAGGGTGTGTTCTCTCTGGAACCAAGGGCTGCGGTGACGGCAGTGGAAAGCTTCCATAGAGTTTCTTCTCTCCCTTGTTTCCATTGCTCTGGTTTTGGCTTTCTCTATTATCATGAGTAGCTAACTCCCTTTTTGTTGGGATTAGATGTGGCCAAACTGAATATCATGTATTTACCTAGATGTATTAATCTGTGTTTATGCTTCCGTATTAGTGTTTGATTCCTATGCTTAATGCTTTTTGTGGTCTGACCATCCATGAATTGATTTTGAGATTTGATTTGCAATGGGGACGTTCTTATCAATTCTTGATCTGGAATTAATCACCTAGTAAACCTTGCATCTAGGAATGGATTTTGGTTTATTAGTAATTGTGTAATCCCTACTCTTAATGCAAATTCACTAATTAGGCCACCTAAGGAATTAGGGTTTAATTAGGGGATTTAGGCTCATTCCACCTAAGGAATTAGGGCTTGAGTATCCTTGTGGGTTGATTTTGATATTTGAGGCATAATCTGGATTGGTGTTCTTGGTATTGCATGAGGCTAAGGTTTGGTGAAGTTTAATCCCAACATCGTTCATCATATTAAAGAACCCCCTTTCTACTTTCCAAGTGTTCGACAAAAATCCAAAAAGACTTTTTATTTTATTTTGTTTAATTTAATTGTTAACTCCTTCCAATTATCCGCTTAGATAGTAGTCGATCTGTTACGTTCTAGTACTTGTCTCAGTCCTCGTGGGAACGATATCGGTCTCATCACCGTATTACTTGTACGACTCGGTATACTTGTCGAAATTCAATAACAATGATCCTTGGGGCTCGACAAAGGAAAGAATGAAACACAAAGAAAAGCTGCAAAAATTAAATGATTTTCTCATGCATTAATTTTTGGCAGACGTGGCCACGTTGTTTTTGTATGAATACCTTGAAGGGTCAGGTATTTCATGCTATGTTGTTTCACTGTGCCTTGATGGACAATGAAATCCATATGCTTGGGTTGTTGTGCCTTGTGTTGGACAGTATGCTATAGACATCCACACACGTTGATCACTGTGCCAGGAGTTTTGGACAGTGCCGTGGAAAAACACGTTGTGCCTTATTGGCAATCGAGCCTGATCAGCTCATTTTAAAAAAAAGAAGTTGAAATCTCCGGAGATTTGAATCAAATGTTGAATTATAGAGATGCCATATGTTTTTCAAAAATGACGATGAATTTTGTGTCGCCATACTATATTTGGAAATTTTCATGTTGTGTATATGACGGTGTTTAATTGTATTTGATGCTTTTGTATTACAAGTATGTTGTTGTCATAATTCATCCATATATTGGTATCTCACCCTTACAATATATGTGGTTCTCCTAGTTTTTTTGCCGATGTCCCTTAGTACACAAGGCAAGTGGTGTCGAGATGTTCTAACCTCGCAAGGGGACTTTTAATCCCGCATCCTTGAAAAGTTTGGTGATGGTTAAAATGGTGAGAACTATGGAGTTCTTTCCGGATGATATCTTTTAGAATGAACAGCTTAGGATGTTCTATTTGGGTTAAGTATTTTGAGGAAGTCGGTTCATGTGGTTTGAAAACCTTTATATGATTTGAACTTCTGTTGTGAATAATGAAGTATTTTCAGGAGTTAGTTGTAAAGGATTTTGTTATTGAATAAAATCAGTTCGTGTATGTTGGTGAGTACAATATAATTTGTACTATCGTATTGTGCATACTAGTTTATGAAGTACTCCGCAGAAAAGAAAAAGAAAAATTTTTACCCCCATATTTTTCAGACTTATAGAAGTTTTTGAAAGCAACCAGTAAATTTTTATTTTAATTTATTTCTACATGTAATTAGGAGGTAATACCCAAGGGGGCTGTTACATGGATCATCATCAAAGAGCATCAGTTAGAATAGGCGTACATGGATGTAGTACACGGATGTATTAAACACAACAGATGTAGTTTGACCGCATACATGGGTGTTGCACATAGATGCATTAATATATATAGCTTGGGGGCCGCATACATGGGTGTTGCATGTACATGGGTGTACCTGTAATAGCTATGTGATATCTGTTTTAGATAGTTAGTTATCTGTTAGTTGCATCATTTTGTTATTTGTAATTGCTCTGCAATAGAGTATGTAACTAGAACTGATAGGATATATAATTAGGTCTTAGCTATTGTACAAGGGCAAGTGATTTTGGAGCTATTGCATAAGGGCCAGTGATTTTGGGCATTTTCTTGATCACGGATTGAGTGCAAGTGAGGGAGAGTATTGTAGTTCTTTCTTGAAGTTTGGAACTGTTGCTGATCAGAGGAATAAATTGACTCGGTGTGGACGTAGGGGATTTCATCTTTAACCCTGAACCATGATAATTCCCTTGTGTCTTCTTCTACTTTTCTGCAATTCTATTTTTCGTGTGTGTGTGTGAACATCTCTATGCAATACTCAACTGCAATTTAGAGCTGAATTCACAACAGTTTTGATGAGAATTGATAATGTCATGGATTTTTTTATCACAGTTAGTTACCGAATTTACCATATATATCATTTTTTATTTTTTTTATATGCAATATGCTGCTTGAACTCAATATATAATTAAGAATTATTATATTAATTAATCATTGTTAAGCTGCCATTATCATTAAACTATCAACATTGTTTTTGTCTTTTTTTGTCTACCATCAACGTTATCTAATGTATTAAACTATTAATCTTATATAATTTCAGATGAAAATAGTTTTTACCCCTTTTAAATCGTGTGTACTAATTTAAATTCCTAAAAATATTTAGGACAAAAATCAGTCTTAAAATTTTTTATCCTACTGGGAAATAAGAATATCTTTATGAGGCAAAATACGAACTCGTTTTTGGTTACATTTTCCCGTTGTTAAATGTTCAACTGGTTGCCACATAAAGATAAATACTAGTACCATTCAACTTTAAAAGACCACACATGATTGATGAGTCTCATCTTATTTTTGGCATCATCAACAAAAATTACAACACACAGTTTCTCAGACTCTGACGTGGTTTTTTTTTGGCAAAAATTCACGCGCCAAAGGATGGGGTTAGAGAACATTCTTTCTTTGTGTTTTGTTTTTTGTCATTTTGCACAAAAAATAGTCTCGGTAGAGATAAACATGACTCATGAGACAAAATACACCTTATATGATTCATTTGAAGTAACTAGCTAGTGGATTCATTTTTAACATTAATACAAGTCTTTCTTACACCTTAAACATTATATGCACAAATTATATGTCAATTGTGCATCGTTCTCATATTTAATCTGCCATAAATTTAATTCATGCTGACAACAATGTAATGTTAGACTGAATATATAATCCATAAAAATCATTTATGTGAAAATGTTTATTATATATGACTGAACTTCAAAATAGTTTGCATGAGCTCATATTCTTAATTGAGTTTTTAAATGGTTTATTCATGCATTTGACAAGTGACTCAAATATAGCTTTTCAATAATTCTTTCAAAAATATAGAACCAGACGTTGCAGTTCCATATGTTCTTTTAGGCACATAATCAAATCATCAATATATTTGTGCATTTCTGTAGTCAACACTCTAAATCACTAACCACGCATGTCCCTATCCAACAAGGGCTTCATGTTAAAACACGCATAGAGTGAGAGTCGCTGAGACGAGAGTGTATATTAGAGGAGAGAGAGGACTAGCTTTATATCCATTAATCCATATAAGTACATATTTGCACATAAAATACATATTTATAATATTCTTTCAAATATTAAAACCAAAAATACATATTTTAATATTCTCTCTCTATATTTGTTTTCTTAAATAAAAATCATATAAATTTGTCATATATAGCTAGGATGATGAAGTTCTTTTTTAATTTGGTGATGCATGCTATTTGGTTGCTTTAATTAATTTGTTATATATGCGTTCAGTTCTTTCATGTGTGCGTGCTAATTAAGTTGATGTACGTTGTTCGCACTTTACACAGTCATTTTTCTTTTAATAATATTCTTCTTAATTTAAAATCGTTACATTATACCTTCTATTAGTAGCTTACACAATATTCATTCTCATCCTTTTAAGTTTTAATGAACTAGTCTAATAATTAATTTAAAGAAGAAACCATTAAATAATGTAATGTTAGGCTGAATATATAATCCATGACAATCATATATGTGAAAATGTTTATTATATTACTGAACTTTAAAATAGTTTGCACGAGCTCATATTCTTAGTTGAGTTTTTAAATGGTTTATTCATGCATTTGACAAGTGTTACTCAAATATAGCTTTTCAATAATTCTTCCAGAAATATAGAACCAGACATTGCAGTTCCATATATTCTTTTAGGCACATAATCGAATCATCAATATATTGGTGCATTTCCGTTGTCAGCACTCAAAATCAATAACCACATGTCCCTATCCAACAAGGGCTTCATGTTAAAACTTGGTTTGATTTGGTTTGTTTTTTTTTATTCCTCTTGTATATGGGTTAGAGTGCTCATAATATTCTAAATCAATATACTCTATGTCTCTATGTTTATTAAAAAAAATTACTTTACTATTATAAAGATAGAGTGTGTGGGTACCGGCCGGAATGAATGGTAAGAATGGTATTTTAATCCTTAGATGAAATTTTTTATTGGCAACTGTTAATAATTAGTGTGTTATATTAGTGGAGGAATTAAACTCGTGATCACCTTATAACTCTCGATCCTTAGATGAATTGTTTTTTTTTTCCCTACATAACAAATTAAGTGGAGAAAAATTAAGGTTCTTCTATGACAGTTGGACATAAGTACATAACACATGACATATATAACAATGAAAAATTATTAAGAGGAATTAAACTAAGAGAAATAATAACAATAAGAGAATATGGCCATACGCGCATGAGACCGTACAAAGATAATATCCATAATTAAGAATTTAATATCCATGTCTATGACTATATATATACGACATTTATATAATTAAAACTATATAATATAATAATCAACCTTCAAACCCCGTTTTGCTCCCCTTTGTGCGCAGAGTGAGAACCCTTAGTGACAGTACCTCTATATATACCCCTGGAAAATTCGTATTTCATAGAAAAAGAGCCCTTGAAAGTGTTAGAACAAAATGAGTTCATCAAGTTCGAATTCACCCAATGCTCCCAGCTACATGGATGTCCAAGTTAACAATAAGGCTGAACTCATTGCAGCCAAGGAGAAGCTACCCAAATAGCCACACAGGGTACAATCCTTTGTGTCTTCATTGGAAAGGGTGTGAAGCAGCAGATGAGGGGAGAGTTAGTGAAGAAGGCCAAGAAACTGAAGATAGAGATTATTCCTGCTCCAGACAAGGAAAAAGATTAGGTAGAGTGGACTCATAATTTAGCCTATTATATTATTATTATTATTATTATTATTATTATTATTATTATTATTATTATTATTATTATTATTATTATTATTATTATTATTATTATTATATATATATATATATTTATAATGCTATATAGAATGAGTTTGTTTTTAATTATCTTTATATGTTTTTATGGTTTCTTCTTTTTCATGGGTAAGGTCTAATATCCCCCCTTTTTTTTCTCGTGCTCTTTTATGAAATAAATTAGGAAGGGTACTCTTTTTCCTTTGATGATTTTATCTCTAAGGAAGGTTTTGCATCAAAGGTTTTAATGAGGTCCTTTCCTTAAAAAAATAAATAAATAAATACTTTGGTGATTCGTCTATTTGGTTGCTTTGTTGGTGTCTGAATCCAACATATATAGGGTGTTTTTAGGGCCTTTATGTATCTATATATAACGTTCATGTACACACTCATGAAATATATATGAAATGAGTAATGATAGGTGAACACCTGGGTTTGACACCCAGGTGGGCACCTTGGTTAATCATGTGTAAATTGTTGGTTAATAAAGTTTATTATATGATTAATGGGTTATATGAAGCTTATTTTCTATAATCATATAAATATTTGGTTAATCACATGCAAATATCCAGTTAATTCAGTTTTTATATGATTAATGGGTCATCATGAATTAACCAAATATTTACACGTGTTTAACCATATAATGAACTGAATTAACCAAATATTTGTACCGATTAACCAAGGTGTCAACTTTGGATGTCAACTTTGTGTGTGCAACTATCATTAATCATATGAAATTAATGCAATTACATTAATATTTCTCCTCTGGTATATTTAATGGATGTTTAATCAATATGCAATTTGTGTTCTTTATGATGGTGGTATTTGTGTTACAAACGCTTTTCATTCCATTACCCACACACTATTTCTCTATAATAGTAGTAATTCTATCTTTCTCTCTCTAAACCTCTAAAGTTTGAGTGTGACACCCTAACTCGGGTCATCACATGGTTACCCGTTTGCGAAAATAAAACTTGATTTGCTGGTTCCTTTTGGAAAATAATGTTTTCTCAATGTTTATCTTTTCAAAATATGGTGATAAATTTTTTTCTTCTTTTTAACCTCATAACAACAAAGTAATCAAATCACATTTAAATACATAATGTATATAAGTCATACAACTATACCGCCTCATATGTTTTCACACCTAGATCATTATCAGTTTAGTTCATTCTCAAAACATAATATAACATAATAAGACCTAAGCTGGTCGTAACTAACAGAAACTACAACCAATAGAAGCAGCAACAGTGTGCCCCGAACTAGACAGCCTTCTTCTTCTTGTAGAGATCATACCTCTTGTGCGGCTTTGCAAGGGTGAGACGCCAATATATGGATTTAGCACAATAACTAAATGCACGACACAAAAGAAGGCACATACACATATACATGTTTACAACAACATGAGCATTCATATTATAGCATATAGTTTATCAATGGGTTCCACACCCCAAACATCAACGTTGGAAAACTATGCATGAATACTTCAATATTTAGACTCTAAAATTTCGTACTTAATCTCATGAGATATCCCAACCTCATGATGAGTTGATCAGACTCGATTGCCACAGGCACACAGCCAAAACCCATCGCACATTGTCCAACATCGTGGCACAATGATAACATCATGAATGGGGTCTCATTGTCCTCCCGGCACAATGAAGAACATCGTAGCATGATCTACCTGACGCCATAAGGTAATAACTCATAGAACCATAGCACGTCTGCCAAATGCATGCAAGAAAACACTTTATTCTAGACACTTTTCTTTGTGTTATATCTTTCTTTGTCAAAGCTATCAAAAGCTTATGACCCATCATAATTTTAAACATCTTTATAACTTTCATTAATAACACAGGACCTCAAAGTTCGAGTGCTCAATCACGAAGCCCCTAGACCTTGCAATCAGTCTTAGGTTCGTGGAAATAGAAAACATCTCAAAATGTTTTAACTTCTTTAAGTAGATACCCAGTCTACAACACAACGAACCTTAATACCCCAACGTCTCGGTTATTAAGTTCCATATCGTCGTTTACGTCATTTTCGTTCTGTGAAAAACAAATCCATAATAAGATCTCTGCAACTTATCCAAGTTACCGGAAATACGTCATTGGATAAACTCATTTACCAAAAATCCTTTCTACTTGAAATTCATTTGTAAAACGTCAAATCATAGAAAAACCCATTTTTCCTTTGGGAACTCATTTTTCCAGAAATAACGTCAAATCATCAAGAACTCTTTTACTGAAACTTGAATTAAAAAAAAAGAATAAATCAATTGAGATTAAATCTCTTTTCAAAATAAGTAATACTATTGTTAAACTCCCCGCCATAAATAATTTCAAAACTTGTTGTCGTTTAGCATTTTCAAAGAAAACGTTTTTAGGTCAAACTTCCTGGAGGTCCCTCAGCACCCACCGCACCCACCCCCATCCCTACCGCACCTACCCTATCACCACCTATAGGAGTCTCCCCCACCCATTCTACACCATCCCCCACCCATTCTATACCCTTACTGATCCATACTACATCATCCCCTACCCATACTACACTATCCCCGACCCACACTACCCCACCCTCCACCCATGTCCATACCTTCACTCACTTTGCACCATGACGTTCACTAGCCTGCTACTCGCCTCCCCCTACTGGACCCACACCACACCCATACCCAGCACCACCATCATCATCGACTACGCCGGCCACACACCCAGTAGGATTATCATTTATGCCGACTCTTGGGATGATGCCACAACCGGACATGACCATTCCATCCTCATCATCCGCGGCCGCATACGGTCACGAAACGGCCATACCATCATCATCGTCTGTGCAGCAGTTGGCCGCGACTGAGGACTTGCTTGAGTGGGCCAGGGTTCCCGCACCTGAGGATCGACCATGGATCCGTCCTGTTTCTGGATCGTGAGTTTAATTTAATTTAATGTTGTTTAAAAATAATTACTATTTAATAAGTATATATTTGTTGGTTGTCATATTGTTGATTTAATAAAATTATGAATTTTTCAGCTTCATCCCATCGAAAGTGGGATCGAAGCACGTTACCTTCGCCATCATGGCGCAATATCATCGCTTCTGGCCATCATGGGGGGTGATCCCTGGGGAGGATCGGGATCGTATCTTCAGACGATTTGAGGTAAGTTCTTGTTTATTAGTTCATGTAATTTTTCCTTTATTTTATATCTTTTTTTGTATAATGGTACTAATATTTTTTTCTTTGTTAACAGGAGCTTGTGCGCTGGTTACCGGAGCATACCTCAGAGGTACGTGCTATCTTTGACGACCGAACAATTTCTCGACTGAGGGACATGCTCCGGGAGCGTAGGGAGAGCCGGATACGTCCGGATTACATCGAGCCCAACATCTGGGCCCAACTGTGTGCTTACTGGGACACTCCAGCTTACAAGCTGAAGTGTGAACAGGCGAAGGGAAATCGGGCTTCCGAGAAGGGTGGGAACATGCACACTGGTGGCTCTATTAGCCACATGCAGCATGCCATTTACATGGTATGCATATATAAATAACATTATTTATAAACTGTATATTTTTATTAAAAATTTGTTTTATAACTAATTGATTTTATTGGCGTGTCGGTTGCAGGCAGGAGAGCTAGCTCGGTCTGTTGATGTCCCTACGGTCTTTGAGCAGACACATATTCACTCGGACCCCGACGATTTTGTTGATGAGAGGTCGAGGCAGATAGTGGTGAGCTAAAGTGTTTTTTAATATTTAAACTATTGGTAATTATTATATATATATATATATATATATATATATATAGTTTAATAAATATTGACTGTAATGTATTGATCGCAGGCGGAGTACAACGCCAGGTTTAGTCAGGTAGCATCTGAGGCTGCCTCCTGCTCTGGTGCCTCAGATCCTTCTCAACTGGACCCCATCGAGGTTGAGCGACTACAGACCCAAGCCTGGCTAGATGTGGCGGGTAGGAAAAACAAGGGAAAGATTTATGGTACTGCGACCCTATCCAGGTTGATCCGTCGGGGGTCGACGCCGAGCTTGACCATTAGGGAGCCTACATCCTCCGGCTCACGGGACAAGGAGGAGGTGCAACAGCTGAGGCAGGAGGTGCAGCGGCTGAGGGAGACGAACGAGCGCATCATGCAGGGGATGGAGACATTCTCTACGGTCATGACTGCTATGCTTGCTTTCCTCCCTCCAGATAGACGCAGCGCTCTACAGGGGGTCCTCCAGGCCCAGGCCCAGGCCCAGCCCCAGCTCTCCACTACTACTACTGATCCACCACCGCAGCCGCATGATGACGGTCTGTCTACTGAGCCGCATCTTGATGGTCATGTCACGCCGGCAGACTCCCCCGACAGGACGACGATGACGGATATTATGGTGATGGGTATTAGGATAGTTATAGGTGTAGTAGAGTTTTGTAGATAGACGGATATTTTATTTATGGATTATATGTTGAGTTTGTTTTTATTTTAAATTAATTTTAATTTAGTTGCTTTTTAAATTTTATTTTTAATTTCAATTTTGTTTTGTAATTGATAATATAATAATATTTAATTATAATAAAATATAAATTAATAAATAAATTATAATAATAATTAATAAATAAAATATAATAATGATTAATAAATAAAATATAATATTTAATAATGAATATATAAATTTTAATAAAAATAATTAATTATTAATTATTAATATAAAACAAAATAAATAAGAAATAATTTAAATAATAAAAAAACCTTGTTTCCGACGGGTATTTCCGTCGGTAACTGTTGGTTACATTTTCTGACTGAATTTTCCGTCGGTAACTTCCAGAGAGAGTTACCGACAGAATTTCCATCGGTAATTAGGGGTTCTATGTGGCAAGTTTTCCCACGGTTAAAGCCGTCAGAAATTTCTAACGGACGAACAAGATCCGTCGGAAAGGTTTTCCTACGCGCATATTACCGACGACATATTTCTTTCCCTCGGCAATAATTGCTCACCTCAGTACCTTGAAGTCGATCTCATTTCTAACACACTGAACACTCGTCTCTCCCATACAGCCCACACCTAAGACCTGCGCAGGTTCCTTGCAACAGTTACCCTTTGAAACTGATTTCGAAATTCTTGGGCTCCATACCTGGTCCCCTTCCACTTTGCCCACAGAAAAAGATTGCTTTCCCTGTCGTCCCTCGTCATGTCTTTCCCTTGTTGGGCTAACAAATCTCGGCCCACCCTTTTGAATAACCCAACATTGCTTTTCTGTTTTCTACACACTGCCACGCCGCTCAGTAGAGATGAAGTTATTTTTTTCACGAAATTAACCCCTACGACTGTACCTGGTCTGCACCTATCAACCGCCCTATCCTCGAAAAATGAACTTCTCCCAAAATCTTAATTTGAATTTTCTGCGTGTAGCCGTTGCTCGTCATCCACCCTTAACCCCGCAGAAGGAACGGTCTTCGGCACCACCAACAAACCGTTCAACAAAGAATCATCATCCACCGATCGTTGATGAAGGCAGTCTGAGGCAAACCTTGAGACGTTGACACCGACAATCTCTTCCAACAGGCGTATAGAATATATCACCTCGTTAACTTTCACCTGAACCACTTTGTTTATAATTTCAGAAGCGTTTGTTGTGATGTGAACCCTTCCAAAATCCAATCTTGTCTTGTCCCTGGTTGAGACATCTATAGTGCTAAAACGTCCTACAACTTGAGCCACCTGCTTGAAGAAATTCTCTCTGTTACATATTCCACCTTTCTAGCATTATATGAAATTTTTAATTGATGTGACTAGTATCGGTGGGAAAAAGCTAGGTAACACCAATAAATCTTCATCCAAAAAGAATATCTCCTCATTTTATCAATGTAACAATGATCTATAACAGTTTGAGGCGTTTGCACACTCGCGGGTTTATAACTAGTAATGATAAAAATAGAAAATGTAGTTGGCCTTTAATAATATTAATAAAGAAGTTAACAATATCTTATTTATAACATATTAGTATATATGTTCTTTCAAAAAAAAAAACATATTAGTATAGATGTAGCAAAAACATTATTAACCCTATGTAACAGCTAGCGATAGAGATTTTAAAAATTCTACACCATCAGAGTAAAACAGCATGTTATAAAATCTTAATGCATATATAGGTGCTAACACCTTAACTTTTTTTTTTGTACACACATAACCCTAACAAACATGTTAAAGATTCTATGGCACTCATAAAGGACAAAGAAGGGGTAGACCAATTTCCTTGAAAATTTAATCATGTTTACTTATTTTGTACTTTGAAATGCTATCCCGGTTCAGTATTGTTTGAGATACATGACTTCTATATTCTATAATTGAAACCAGACAACATGCTGTTTTCACTGCATTTAAAAAAAATTGGTATTGCGCATAAGAAACTAGGGAAGAGTTTGAACTGCTAGTTTGGACACCCTTTAACAGGAATTGAGAAGATATATGACAAGAAAAGTATGTTGGAATGAAAAATTTTAGAATTTGGAGAAGAGTACTTGAATTAAAATGGTAGAACTAGATGATTTTGGAGGGCTATTGATGATGATGCCTCTTTGTTGTGTGCCTTTTGTAATTGCTTTGATGAATCTGTTAATCATTTATTTTTAGAATGCTCCTTCTCTAAACTAATTTGGTATGAAGTTCTGGAATGGTTGGGGGCTGATTTTCCTATTCCAGCAGCTATTCCCCAACTCATGGTGCTTTTTGGTGATGGAATTAGTAGACAGGTTAAGTTAGGAGGTTGCTTACTTTTGTGGCATGCAGTAGTTTGATGTATTTGGGAGCTCCGTAATGGGATGATTTTTGGAAATGAAACTGCAGATTTTGTTCATCTTTTGGATAGGGTCAAAGCACTCTCCCGGCATTGGTTTAATTCAGGCGCTCATGATGGTAGTTGTTCATGAGGATTGGTGTATTGCTCCTATGAGTTGTATAGAAAATTAGAAGTAGTTGAAATGATTCTGGACAGGATGTTTTTTCTTGGATTCAAATCATATTCGTAAACAGGTTCCGAGTACCCCTTATACTCTATTAATGATATTTTGCCTTTAAAAAAAAAGATGATTTTTGGAAGAAGAGACTACTTGTATTATAACTCACTCTTTTGGTTTTTGGCTTGATACAAACTCAAGACTATGACCCATATTTATACTAATGGCACCTCCTTAACCAATGACTAAGATTATTCCAAGACATTTTAATATAATGGTTACAAATGACTCTCTAGAGATTTCTTTACAATATCAAGCTACTACTAAACTCTAGAATTTTCACTGGAGGAGATTCTTCTAGAATAGATTAATCTATAGACTATTTCTGAAATGAGTTCTCATTTAGATAACTAAAGCCCACCCTAAATATAGTTTATTTTTCAACAAAGTAACACCCCCACCCCCACCCCACAATAAATAAATAAATAAATAAATAAAAATAAATAAATAAATAAATAAAAAGATAGGTAAAATAAATAAATTGGTCTTATACGTTTATTTTATTTTTTACATTGGTCCTATAAGTTTTTTATTTTTTAAATTGGTCTTACACGTTACGTTCTGTTTTCACATTAGTCATTTCAGTCAATTTTGACCTAACACCGTCAGTTTTGATCTGACATGGCTATCACCTTAGTCCGACACATGGCATCAAAACTGACGAAGTTAGGTAAAAATTGACGGAAATGACTAATGTGAAAACAGAACGTAACGTATATATAGGACCAATTTGAAAAATAAAAAAATTATAGGACCAATATGAAAAATAAAATAAACGTATAGGACGAATTTACATATTTTGCCAAAAAGATATGACAAGAAAGGCAACAAGCTAACAGTTTATTCAATTAAAAACAGTTAAACCTACAGGTTTAGGGCTCCATCAATCTCAGAGGAATCAAATTTAAACTCATGCTATGGCAAGGCCCTATAACTGCTGTGCTGATCAAAGAAAAAGGATGCAAGATAATTTCCTATGTAAACCTCAGTTTCTCTAATATAATATAAAGTCCAAGTTACTACCATGAAATATAAGAAAAGATGAATAAGATTCAGATGAATCATTCACATGTCAAGCCCTTCCACCACCAAGTTTGGGGGTAGAAAGAGCATAGTTTTGGTAACATGGGGAGGCTGGAAAGCGGCATGTCATGTTAATTGGTGATGAAGTTACTGAGCCTGAACTCGAGCCGGCTGAGCCTGAGCCAGCTCTGATGAGACCATATCTATTAGCACCACCACCTTGGTTGAAAGGGCTTGCATGCATGACCTGATATGAAGGTGAAGAAGGAGGGGTGTCACTGAATTCAGACACAGTCTTCAAGGTCTGAACCACTTCACTCATCAGTGGTCTTCCTCTTGGGTCAAAGCAAAGGCATATAGCAGCCAACCTTGAAGTCTTGTGAGCACCTCTTACTGAGTATTCACCTTGAAGTCTAGGATCCATCATTTTATGTAACCTTGATCTGTTCTTAAGTTGTGGCCTCATCCATTCCACCAAGTTTTCTTGCTCCTGAGGCCTAGTTTTGTCCACTGCTTTCTGGCCAGTCAACATTTCTAGCAGCACAACCCCAAAGCTATATACATCACTTTTGGATGTAAGGTGTCCTGTAACAAGATATATACAACATGTTAGGCAATCCAAGCTCATATAAAATAGCCATAAAATATATTAGAAGCTTTTTCATGTGTGTTTTAATTAATCATCCATTTGCAGTAAGTGTCTTGAATTTAAATGGAAACTTAAGTTTGGCTTCCATTAGTTGCATTGCATAATAGATTTTCTCGTTTCATTCCAAGTTAAGCATGTAGATTCTTAGTTATTCCTAATTCTTTTAACATTTAAACCCTAATTAAGTTCAACATTAATGATTTACAGGGTTCCACACAGCATAACAGTAAGTAGAATCATCTCTTATGTGGCTACAGTAACAGTAAGAAAATGGGACTATAGCAAGAATCAAGTCACGACCATTTTCTACATCATACATATAAAGAGCCCTGCTGGCAAGCATGCATAAGCACAAGTCAAAAGGATATTGAGTATCAGATATTAAAGGAGCAATTCCATGGACTTGAAGAATGAACCAGTAAAAATAATATTTATAGGTATCAGTGAAGAAGTTTTGAATAAAAAGCCAGTTGAACTTAAGTGAGTCACGGCCATACTGATTTTATTATACAGATGAAGTGGTTACATAAATGGCAAACAAATTAAGATAATGGCAAGTGCAAAATAAGGTAAACATAAGCTTTTAATTAAAACCTTGGATGGACTAAAGGCAACTCAAACTCAAGGGATGGCATTCTCATAACAACATGAAATAGAAGAAAGGATGATTTATATTTGGACCATACTAACCAGTCATCACATACTCAGGGGCTGCATAGCCATGTGTTCCCACCACTTTAGTAGTCACATGAGTTGAGTCTCCATCTGGGGCATCTCTAGCCAGCCCAAAATCAGAAAGTTTTGCATTGTAGTCCTGAAATAGAAAATGTTTAGATGAGGGAAAAGCTGAGTGTAGAAAACTTGAATATTAGTATGCAACATTCTAGTCAATTACCGCATCCAACAGGACATTAGATGTTTTGAAGTCCCGGAATATTACTGGCCTGTCAGCTTCCTCATGCAGAAATGCAAGGCCCTTGGCAGCACCAAGCATAATTTTTATTCTGGTAGACCATGGTAGGAGCCCAGATCCTGGTAATGTATGATGTAAGTACTTATTCTGTGATGTACCCTCCAACATATATACATTTATTGACTTAGTTGTTAAATAAATAAATTGAAATAACAGATTTCCAATACATTATCATAAGGGTGAATTCAGGTAGCAATGTTCTCATTATAATGTTCATTGGTTGACGACTTTATAAAAAGTAACACTGCAGAGATTAACTCAAGCACTTTCACTTCAATCCCCAATTACAGTTAAAATGTATCTATTAATACATATTGTTAAGATCAGAAGTCATCTTTCCAAGCTAAAAAACATTTTTACACTTGATTACCAGATTATAACTTTCTGTTCTCTAGATTGTTCAAAAATCTTCTCTTGATTTTTTTTTTTAATAATCATGCACATAATTTGTATACATTTTATCACACAAAGAAATGTAGGAATATTCATACCTGATTACTATAATATTACCAAACGTGTTGTTAATTAGAAGACAATAAGCTTGTATTGATTGACGAGACCACAAATTTCTTTAAATAATAAGTTGAAAGACATACTCCTAAACAGATGATGCTCTAAGCTTCCTCGAGGCATAAACTCATACACAAGCATCCTTTGTTCATCTTCAATGCAATAACCAACCAATTTAACTAAATTTGGATGCTGGAGTTCACCAAGATAACTAACTTCAGCCTGCATAGCGTAGCATTTTACAAGATAGTAAGTTATGTAAAGCATAGCATTTAAAAAAAAAACAAAGTGGATTTGGATTGTCTCCAATCCATCTCTCTCCAGTCTCTCTGCAGCGAATTTTCAACTATTGAATGTATATGTATTGATTGATCTGAACCCTTGAATGCATTTAAGGATATCCCAATATCCTTGGCTACCGCATGTGGTAACTATATAAAATTTTCGACTGCACCGCTAGAGAGAATCCAAATCCAAACGGAAAAAAGAAAAAGTGGCGCAAATAAATAGTTAGCAAATAAAGAAACATATTTAAGGTTAGCAAAGGTCCCATACAAGCCATTCCTTATGACCCTGACGCCCCTCTTTGTTAAGAGTCTTCACAGCAACTGGCATTCCAATTCCAGGTCTTGCTTGAGAGACCCCATCTAGATTGATCCAACCTTTGAATACAGAACCAAAGCCCCCTTGACCAAGAATATTTTCAGGCTTGAAGTTCCTTGTTGCCAACTTAAGCTGAAGATAGGAGAACCTTAGAAGATGGGGATAAGCCTTTAGTTCCTCGCTTAAGGTTGGAAGGGACATAGATTCTGAACTGTTGTGGGTTCTAGATACTGATCGGTTTCTACCATTATCATTTCTAGTTATAGTTCCTGCTGATTTATAGATAAAAAGATATCAGATCAAATTTAATAAGCAATTAACATAACATTTAAACACTTTCACAAAAGCAACATTTATTTAACTTTGTTTCACAAGTATTTCCGTTAGCATGTAGCATAGTATTGATACATAATTCAAAAGAGAGTTTACATGACAGAAGGTAGAGAAACACAATGTAACGTATGAAAGGACAATCACAACATCATTGGAAGAGATAATTATTTAAGAATGGTAACCTAATTGCTTCTTATTTAGGTCATCATAAAGGTAAGTCCATATACTTGTAATGTCATTTTCGTTATCAAGCCTACTTACGTGGTTTTTCACTTAGCTTAGGAAAAAAATTTCATTTCATAATTGTATCTAATTATATTGTATCTAATATTATACTTCACTTAATGTTTGGATAGAATTTAATTGTTAAATTCGAACACTGTTTATTAGGGTCTCAGCTTCAAGAATTTTGAACTCTACAACATGATTGGAACATTTATTATTATTAAATTAATATATATATATATATAAATAAAAGACAAATCACCTACTTTCCTAATTTGAATCCGTGAGTGACAGAAGAACTCTAATCCCTAATATTCTCTTCCATTCCTAATTTTTCAATTACTATTTTTCAAAAATTAAAATTAAATTATTTTTAAAAATGGGGTAACCCAATAAATCCTTCCAAATCAACCCAAATTTAAATGGATGAATGGTTTGATTATATCAAAGATTTGTAAAATTTGATCCGACTTGAATGATTGGACATTCAATTATCTCATATCTGATTTACCCAAATTTAGTCCTACCTTGTTACTATAGAGTCGAATGTATCAAACAATTCAATATCTGTGTTTATTTAAAGTAATTAAATATTCAATTGTAATTAGAAAATGACGTAAATTCTAGCAAGAATAGTATTCACCAAAAAAACACTCTAGCAAGTAACAAGGTAGAATACCACCTCGGTTTCTATTGTGACTTGAGGAGCCTCTAGGTTGGGACCTAAAAGCCATGCAACCTACCAAAAACCTCATTTTCATCCAAAATTTTGAGCCACGTCGTCCTTCACCATCGACCACATCATTGTCGTTTCTTCTGGTTTCACCTCCCACATACGAAGTTCCAACCGTAAGAAGACTTGCCATATCTTCAGTTACTTCACACCCCCTATATGGTCAACATATATACACTTCAGCACAAAATTCAAATATGATAATATTTGAAATTAAACTATTCCAAAGAACACAACAAGGAAAAAAATATATATCAAAACTCCAAATGTAAAAGAAAATCAGTAAAATTAACAATAATTTGGTACAGACCCAGAATTTTAGAATAGAACCATTCAAGAAAAAAACTAGAGCTAGCCACTGATCATGAAAACAGATAATGAACAAACCCCACTTGGTAAAATGGGGTTTACACTTCAGAACATTTTGTTCGTGAAAATCTTTTCTTTCTTTTTTTCTTTCTAAAAATCAAAACGGCTAAGGCTGCATATCAGTAGATAATGACAGCAGCATGAACACTCCCACTTACAACTGACTTAGACCTAAATGATACAACAAACATGCAAAACTAGAAAAGCATCACCAGAGAGGGTTTGTGTCCAGAGTGAGAGAGAGAGCTACTGCGGCAAAGTGAAGCAATATTTTTTTTAGGCAAAAAGTGAAGCAATATTAAGCAGTGGAGATTGAGTTTATCAGAAATAGGTGTCACTGTGTCCAATGAACGTTAGAATTGGTGTTATTAGATCAGCATTAGCAATGGAAATGAATTACATGTACACGTAGTTCTGTGGTCTTAAGCTGATGAAGTACATGTACACGTGACACTTGAATAAGCTAGACCAGTTGTCACTTAGACCAATACCAAAACAAGCAAATTAAACCAAAGGAGGGTTTTGAAGGGAAGAGAGTGGAGAGGAGTAAAAGAAAAAGAAGAGAGAGAATGGTGCGTTATGCATGAAAAAGTAGGAAATGGAATGAATGTTCTAAGATAGAGGTGTGAAAGGGAGAAAGAGATAAAGAAAGTGGGACAAAGTTGGTTTTGAATAAGTAATATTATATACGACCTATTAAATGCGGCGAAGAATAACACTGAGCAAACTAAAACTGAAGTGGAAAGTACCTGTAACCGCCAAATGCAAAGAAAAAACAAAAACAAAAATATATAAAAACATACATTACTCATTATTTCATGGGTTTAATTGATATACATTGACGGTATTGTCAACCAATCACCTAGTATAAATGACTTTTAAAGTAGTTAATATTAGAGTCAAAATAATTTACCAACGTGACGATTTATTATTGAATGTATGTGTAAAAAGACCTGACATTGTCAGTATATGACAATTAAACTCATATTTTATATTGGAAAATGTTATGATTATATATTTGTTCAATTTTCCTCATTTAATTATATGTTGCTTCCAGGTAGAATAGCCACTTAAGTGGTCTCCACTAGTAAATCATCTTTTTTAACCCTTGGATATAATAATAAAATAATTGGATGATTAAGATTGAATAAAATTAAAATCTGGTAATTGTGTATTAGGTAACCATAAATATTGAAGTGGCAAATTTGCCCTTCCTCCCTTCACCCTCCATTACCGGTCACCATGTCATCCGGCGACAGTGCCACGATCTCTTCCAAGTTCCAACTAAAGCCCAAGGGCCGTTGCATGGCCCACCACCATGCAACGGTGCATGACCGATCGACAATATTGATGCAGCCGAGAAACGACTCCGAGGTCGAAAAGGACGATGTGACCAACACCTCGACTCTCATCGTCTGGCACACCACCGCCACCATGCGCACCATCTCCACCTCCATCCAGTCACACGCACCATCTCCACCTCACATCATCCCACCAAAAACGCATAAACGATACCATCACTATAGAAATGGCACTGCATCATATCTATGCCACGATGACGATGACGGTGGGTAGGGGTGGTGAATGGACATGCCCTCAGTGAAATGGGCCGGTCCTTTCTAGATGGGGATATTTGTGAGTGGTAGGGGTGATTGTGAGTCTTTGAGCTCCAGCCACCAAGTTTAATCGATTATTTTAGCAAATGTGTAATCTATTCATATAATGTAATTGAGTCGATTCGTTTGGGCATATAATGTAATATATTCATATAATGTATTTATAACTGAATCGATACAAAGTCAATTGTATTTTTACTGCGCCTGGTAACACCGTCTTTGCACCATTGTCACATTCAATGTCATATATATGTGACTGGTAGGGGCAATGATGACTTTTCAAAGTGAAAAAAAATGGTTCATACATATTTGCTCATCCACCCTAGACGACACCCTAATTATAACTAAGTTTACTGTATTTTTTTATATACTTTTACACTCTTTTTCGGTAATATAAGAAGACATTGTTGGGATAATTTGTGATTGGTTGGCATTATAAATTTTTTATGTTTATAGTGTATTAAAATTAAAATATATATATAATAGAAGTTTAATTTTGATACCAATAGACATTGTTTACACTTTCATCAATCATAAATAATTAATCATATATATGACTTTTAAGAATGTTATGATGCTAAACATTTTTTAATAATGTGATAAAATTTATTATTGGTTGTCATGTATATATATCACACATATACATATATATTGAGTTATCATGTCATTTGTACGAAGTGTTTTGACTATTCTCATATGGGGAACCTGGACGACGTTTAGGGATTGTCCCCTTGTTAAGGTATGTAAAATATTCTGTTAGCTATAAATTAGGCAGTCAAATATACTGTTAGATATAAATTAGGCATTTGTTCATAAAAGAAAATATTTGTACAGCTGTGAGATTAATTGTGCAGTTGGTTATTCCTTTGACAGAGGAGAAATCATAGATAGGCTTGTGTATATATGCTGCTCGAGTCTGTAACGTTCAATGCATTAGAAATATATGATATTTTTCTCTTTGAAGCTTGTTTTTACATGGTATCAGAGTCAACTCTGATTTCATCTACAATATAGAAATCGGAGCTGTGCTTTGGCTTCTTTGAGATTCCCAATTACATTGCGATGTAATTTCTACTCGCCAGAATGGGGCTCTGTGGTTACATGCTTTGGAAAATTACAGAGGTTGTGGCAGGAGTTTGATTCTATTGCAAATTGCACCATGGAGTGCACTAAAGATGTTGAAACATATACAAAAATGATTAATTCTCAGCGAGTTTATGTGTTTTTGGCTAGTCTCGACTCTCACCTGGATGGAGTTCGTGGTCGGATCCTCGCCACAACCCCTCTTCCGAGTCTCCAAGCTGTTTATGCCAAGGCAAATCGCCAAGAAGCTATGCTTGGTAGCATGCCTACAGAAGGGACTGCCTTTGCTGTCAAGAAGCCTACTAAGAAAGGATTTCGCAAGTGTACCCATTGTAATTGTGGTAATCATGTAATTGCAATTTCTTTAAGCTTTATGGCTATCCAGATTGGCATCCAAAGAGCAAAACTACCTCCAATGCTAAGACAGAAAATTTGAAGAACAAATTCTTTCCCTGCTACTGGATTTGTGACCAAGTCAGGAATATCTAGCACTGCTTTTAGTCTATCTGTTGTTACTAGGAATAGCGATTGGATAATTTATAGAAGTCCTACTGACCATATGACTTGTGATCCTCACAAATTTACTCATTTTCCCCCTTGTGTGTCAAAAACTGACATTGTTAATGCAAATGGAGTATCATCTCCAGTTGAAGGTGTCAGTATCATATCTCTTTCACCCTCTTTATCAATTCCTGATGTTCTGTTTATTCCTACTTTAAATTGTAATCTTCTCTCAGTTAGTAAATTGACAAAATCTCATGACTGTGTTACCTTGTTCTTTCCTAATCACTGTATTTTTCAGAACATCCATACTAGGGAGAAGATTGGCAGTGGTAAACTTAGTGGAGGACTATACTATTTGGAGAATGTTTCTCAAGGAACCAACAAAGAAACATTCGCTCATCTTGCAAGTGATGATATACAAAATAAAAACAAAGAACAAATATAGTTATGGCATAGACGGTTAGGACATCCATCTTTTAGCTATTTAAAAAGATTGTTTCCATCATTGTTTCATAATTGCAATATTTCAGATTTTCTTTGTGAAACTTGTGTAATGGAAAAATGTCATCGTGCTGTTTTTCCATTAAATAATACTAGAGCTACTGTTCCTTTTTCTTTAGTCCACACAGATGTTTGGGGTCATGCTCCTCACTCTACACATAATGGCATGAAATGGTTCATTAGTTTTATTGATGACTGTACTCGGGTAACTTGGGTATATTTGCTTAAACATAAGAGTGATGTGAATTTCATGTTTCTCCTCTTTCATCATCAAATGGTTGTCACTCAATTTAACACTGTTATCAAGGTTATTAGGTCAGACAATGGAGGGAAATATTTCAAGAAAGAATTAACTGAATTCATGAACTCTAATGGTATTCTTCATCAAACTACATGTCCTCATTCACCCCAACAAAATAAGGTAGCTGAGAAGAAAAATAGGAACATTTTAGAGGTCACTAGATTCCTATTAATTGATGGTAGTGTTCCACCTTATTTGTGGGGTGAGGCTTTAAGTTCTACGGTTTATTTGATTAACAGAACTCCATCTAGTGTGCTCAACTTTAGAAGACCTTTAGATGTGCTTTCTGATCATTGCATTCTTCCTCCCATTGTTCATTTAACTCCCCGCATTTTTGGATGTGTAGTATATATAATCATCTTCACCCACATCAATGTACCAAGCTTGGAAAAGGGCAATTAAATGTGTACTGGTTCAACCCAGAAAGGCTATCGGGCTTACCACCCTCCCTCAAAAAGGTTTTACATATCTATGGATGTTACATTTCATGAAAAATGTTTTTTTTTATACTGATAAACTTTAGACTACACTTCAGGGGGGAATGAAAATGAACTGCAGCACCATGATGTTAGTTTGTTTGATATTTCGAATATAAAATTGCCTTTTAATGATCACACTACAAGAGTTGAGTCAATCTTCATTGATGGTTTGATAGTGTGATTTTACATCATATTTTCTGTACACTTTTGCATGCATTTTTCATATAGATTAGGCATTATTTATTTGATTTTTATTAGTTTTTACCTTGGAACGGGTGAAGGTGGTTTTGTGTGTTGTTTTGCAGAAATTGAGGAAAACTGTGCAGATTTGGCCATAATGAAGCTTGGATGATTTTAGAGCTTGAAAAGAGAAGAAATTGAGCCAAGCAGAATTCTGGAGATTCGCCCCGAGAATGGATTCGCCCCGCGACCCTGAAAGCTGACTGTTCCAAAGAATTGCAACTTTTCGGTTTCGCATCGCGAGAGACGTTCGCCTCGTGAGAGTTCCATTCCTGAAGCAGCAGATTTTTAATATTCACCTCGCGAGAAGCCATTCGCCTCGCGAGCGAGCGCAGAACAGATTGGTATAAGTTGCTGTTTTAGGGCAGAATGTGGGAAGTTTTGGGAGTTTTTGAGGTTTTGAGTAGAGAAGCACTTGGAGGCTGCGGCTGGAAGAGGGTTCCAACCCTGAAGGGGGATGTTTTCCTTGCTCTGGGACTGGAAGAAGATTGGAGGATCCTCCTATGGAGTTTGCTTCATGCCTTCTCTCTTTCTCTTTGTATTCTCTAATTATGAGTAGCTAATCCCTGTTTGTTGGGATTAGATGTAACCAAACTTATAATCATGTATTTATCTTGACTGATTATTCTGTGTTCATGCCTTCATATTAGTGATTAATTTTCTGTGCTTAATGCTTGTTGTGGCTAGCACCCCCATGACTTGATTTGTGTTTTAGTATGCAATTGGGAAATTCGTATTAGAACCGAAATTGAATTTAATCACCTAGTAACCCTTTCATCTAGGAATGGAGTTAGGTTTACTAGTAATCGCGTAATCCCTAATCTTAATGCAAATTCATTAATCTAGGCCACCTAAGGAATTATGGTCTATTAGTGGATTTAGGCTCTTGCCATCCGAGGAATCGGGGTTTGAGTAATTTAGTGGATTGATTTTAATATCGGAAGCATGAATGGGAGGTATCTAGTCCTGATAGTACATGAGTTAGAGGTTTGGTGAAGTCTAGTCCCAACATATCCTTTCTGCACTCCAAGTGTTCGTTAAATGTCCCCAAAAAGACCAAAAACATTTTATTGCTTTTGTTGCTTTATTTTTCTGTTTTAATTTCTCGTGATTGTTAGTTTAGTCTAGATAGTTGCTGAGTTTGTGAATTGGTACTTGACATCCAATCCCCGTGGATACGATAACCGGTCTCACCACCGTATTACTTGCACGACTGGGTATACTTGCCCAGATTCGTCAACAAGTTTTTGGCGCCGTTGCCGGGGATTGGTTTTGCCAATATAAATAGTAACAGAGGAGACAACTAATTTAGACACTTTTATTTTGTTTATTTTATTTTATTTTCTGTATATATTTGATCTTTTTGTTTTGAGTTTTGGTTGTGCCAGATGGATGGAATTCATGGACAATTTTTATTATCCACCTGATGAGGAAGCCGCAAGTCACACTTGGGAGGACAACTTGTGTTGGGAAGACGATATAAATTTGGGAGAATTCTTCGAGGAGTTTTCCTTATCTCATAATATTCCATCACGAGTCGATCCTATGACTGGCGAGCTTGTATATATATACACCACGGAGGATTGGGAAACATTTTGGTCATATTTACCACCTCCACCACCGTGTATTGTGATTCCCATAGAGCCACATGAAGCAGAAGTTGAGCAGAATCTGGTTGTGGGAATGGATCAAATTGAAGATGAAGTGGTGATGGTGGATGAGCCACAAGAAGAGGAAGTACCTTTCACAAGTCCTTGGGGAGGAACAAGTGAGAAGGCGGGCCATTTGGAAAGAACTCCCTCCACCATGCTTGCTGATTTTACTGCATTAGAAAAATATGTTGGCTTGCATGCATGTGTGGACATTGGTAAGTTAGTCCCTTCCACTTGTCTTTCAAACTTCCTAGTGAGAATGCCATTTGACCCGCTAGGAAGTAAGTGCATTATTATAGTTGAAGAGGTCAATGGTGCTTTCACACAATGGCTGGGTGGAGTTGAGAATAAAGTCATACTACTGCTACAATCTCCACTCCAATTTCCATTTGATCCGGGAGGAGGATCCTAGAACGTCAAGCTAGTGACGTTAAAGAAGCGCTTATTGGGAGGCAATCCAACTTTTCTTAATCCTTCTCTTCAGTTGTTTTTATTTTCTTAATAATTTTGTTTTTGATTTTAACCTCTTGAATAATTTGAGAAGCTCAAGAGGAAAAATAATAAATTGAGAATTGCCAAGTGGTTGCAAGGTAAGAAGGAAGGAAGGGAGAGCAAGAAGACAAGGAGAAGAGCAAAAGGAGCAGAGACAACAAAGCCAGCACCCGCTACCGCCTCGGTAAGTCGTTCCATTTTTATTTTATTTTATTTTTCTCCTCTCTCCATCTTGATTGTTTACATTGGGGACAATGTAAATTTTTAAGCTTGGGGTAGGGGTATTTTGCATTTGCATTTTTTATGTTGCATTCATATAGTCTTGCATGATAGCTTTGCATGTTCACATTATTAGATTGCCCTTGTCTGAAATTTGCATCCAATTGTGAGAACTAAGTGCCCAATAATTTGTGATAGTGAATTGTTGAACCCAATTTGTTATTCTTGTGATAAGGCTGCAAATGAAAATGCTTGAGATGATCTTGGATAGTTGATAATTAGCATATGGTTTTATAGATTTGTGTTTCTCATTGATGGTTGAACTACTAAAATGTGAGATTTTGAGCTAAAGGGATACTCACTAATTCTACCCCATTCTTTGTGTTAGAGTGTTATTCCTCTTGGATGTTATTTCTCTAGAACTTGACTTGAAACCATTTTGAAGCTTAAAAATTTTTGAAAATGATTAAGGCAATAGGTATTTTTCTGGCCTTCTGAGCTTTGAATGATGAAATGTTACCCCTTAGTTGCCCAATTTTGAGCCTACATGAATAAAATGCTTTTCTTGGTACCTTGAAATATATTGTTGAATGATTCTTGATAGGATACCTTCTAAAGTATTACAAAAGGGTAAAAAGGTAGTTGAAAGTTTGGGATGAAAGAAAAAAGAAAAATAAATCTCTTGAGTTGAAAAATCTCCCCTTCTTCAAGCAAAATAAAAAACAAATTAATAAAAGAAAAAGAAAAGAAAAAAAATAAAAATAAAATAGAGAAGGGGATGACAAAAAGAAATGAGAAATAAAAAGAAAAAGAAAGAAAATAAAGGTGGAAAAAGGAATCAAAACCCAAAAAGGTATTTTAGAAGGTCATGCGTTGCAAATGTTGATATGTTGTGTAGCCTTTTGAAATGTCCTTTTATTGATTGCCCCACCTAACGATAAATCCCATGGCCACGTTACAACCAAAGCTAAAGACCTCTTGATTCTAAATTGTTTTCATTAATAAAGTAGAGATGTGGTTGATAGTCAAGCCTATGGTAGGAATCATTCCTTGAGGAAAAGTGAGTGAAATGTTATATACCCCTAAACACTTGAGTGAGGGAGAAAAGAGAACCAAGCAAATGAACAAGCTTGGGGTGAGCTTCAGGTGAGAAAGAGTGCCCAAATCAGTGAGAACATGAGTCTAAGGAACCTAAGCCTCTAATTGGACTTGAATTGATTGTCTCTTGCTGAATTGTTTGAAATGCCTACTACTTGGATTAGTATTTACTCGGGTTCTTGGTTCACTATCCATGCTTTGTATATTTATTTCTACTGGCCTTAGTGATTGCTTGAGGACAAGCAATTGAATAAGCTGGGGGTGATTTGATAGTGTGATTTTACACCATATTTTCTGTACACTTTTGCATGCATTTTTCATATAGATTAGGCATTCTTTATTTGATTTTTATTAGTTTTTACCTTGGAACGGGTGAAGGTGGTTTTGTGTTGTTTTGCAGAAATTGAGGAAAACTGTGCAGATTTGGCCATAATGAAGCTTGGATGATTTTAGAGCTTGAAAAGAGAAGAAATTGAGCCAAGCAGAATTCTGGAGATTCGCCCCGCGAGAATGGATTCGCCCCGCGACCCTGAAAGCTGACTGTTCCAGAGAATTGCAACTTTTCGGTTTCGCATCGCGAGAGACGTTCGCCTCGTGAGAGTTCCATTCCTGAAGCAGCAGATTTTTAATATTCGCCTCGCGAGAAGCCATTCGCCTCGCGAGCGAGCGCTGAACAGATTGGTATAAGTTGCTGTTTTAGGGCAGAATGTGGGAAGTTTTGGGAGTTTTTGAGGTTTTGAGTAGAGAAGCACTTGGAGGCTGCGGCTGGAAGAGGGTTCCAACCCTGAAGGGGGATGTTTTCCTTGCTCTGGGACTGGAAGAAGATTGGAGGATCCTCCTATGGAGTTTGCTTCATCCCTTCTCTCTTTCTCTTTGTATTCTCTAATTATGAGTAGCTAATCCCTGTTTGTTGGGATTAGATGTAACCAAACTTATAATCATGTATTTATCTTGACTGATTATTCTGTGTTCATGCCTTCATATTAGTGATTAATTTTCTATGCTTAATGCTTGTTGTGGCTAGCACCCCCATGACTTGATTTGTGTTTTAGTATGCAATTGGGAAATTCGTATTAGAACCGGAATTGAATTTAATCACCTAGTAACCCTTTCATCTAGGAATGGAGTTAGGTTTACTAGTAATCGCGTAATCCCTAATCTTAATGCAAATTCATTAATCTAGGCCACCTAAGGAATTAGGGTCTATTAGTGGATTTAGGCTCTTGCCATCCGAGGAATCGGGGTTTGAGTAATTTAGTGGATTGATTTTAATATCGGAAGCATGAATGGGAGGTATCTAGTCCTGATAGTAGATGAGACAGATGTTTGGTGAAGTCTAGTCCCAACATATCTTTCTGCACTCCAAGTGTTTGTTAAAAGTCCCCAAAAAGACCAAAAGCATTTTATTGCTTTTGTTGCTTTATTTTTATGTTTTAATTTCTCGTGATTGTTAGTTTAGTCTAGATAGTTGCTGAGTTTGTGAATTGGTACTTGACATCCAATCCCCATGGATACGATAACCAGGTCTCACCACCGTATTACATGCACGACTGGGTATACTTGCCCAGATTCGTAACATGGTTCAGCTGAAAGACAAGATCAAGATAATATAGTATTTTCTTCTGATCATAATCCAATGGTTCAATCTTCTACACAGGTATCTTCTAAGGGTGCTTCTACCGTGCACCAAAAATGAGTGGGGTGTAATTTACACCCCATTTTTTTGACCCGTTACAGTAAGTTTGTAGGTTTTTTTCATTAATTAAAAATAAACCACTAAGTCATTTTAAATTGCAAAAATGACTTTTTTCCATCCAACTTTTTATGTTTTGGCACATCCAATTTTTTTTTTTATGTTTTGATCCAAGGGACCTGGTTGGAAAATTAAAAATAGAAATTAATTTTAACTAATTTTTTATTTATTTTGTCTTTAGATCCAGAATACCCCTTTTTGTAAAATCAAGTTCAAACATCCTGAGCCCTAGTTTGAAAGCAGAGTATCATCCATGGCAATGTCATAATCGTCATATTCTTCGTTCAAGAGTCTCCACATCACCGCCCTCAACGCCATCGTCAACATCAACTCGCTCTTCACCCTCGTCGTCTTCATTCGCCTAACCTGGAACCCAAACGACCCTCAAAATAACCTCAACTCCACCCTTCCTACGCCCCCACCGCCGCCATCGCCGAGGATGTCGGCGCCTTCCACATCTACTCCTTCATCTCCTTCCTTTTCTCTAGCCTCGACGCCCTTGCCCTCAAGCAGGCCATATGCCTCTCCCATAACGGCCCTTTGCCGTCGAGCTCTTCGCCCATATCAATCGGACTGCCCTCTGGGTCTGGATGCTCGTCTAGGGTATCGCTTCGGTTTCTGGGTGCGGGTTCCTTGTGTTGACTCTCGTCAATGTGGTTCAGATCAAGGTTGGCCCTTTGGCATCTTGTAGCTCCTATGCTTATGCTCCTTGGAATGGACCTTGCATATTTGAAAACTGGGTTACAAGATGGTGGTTATGCTCCCAGGCGGTGATGATTTCAACTCTGGATACAAATTAGGGTGTGAAGAATGATGCTAACTTGTGTTTAATAATAAAATTCAAAAATGAAGGTTTAAAATACAAATTAGGGTGTGAAGAATGATGCTAACTTATGGTTATGCTCCAAGGCGGCGGTGATTTCCGCTTCTTTGATTTTGTTGTAAGGGGCTTTCCGAATCCAAAAATGAAAAAAAAATAGTTAGAATAATAAAATCGATTAACTAAATAAATAATTGAAGGTTTAAGGATTAGTTTGTAAATAACCAAAACAACATCATGACCTGTTATGCACAGGTTTCCAGTTCTCAAACAGCTCCTTTATTCGAAATCCAACGTTCACGATTCAATCTACAAACAAGGAGCAACTTGCACCCCATTCTACTGGGTGCATTGAAGACACCGCTATCTTCTAATCCAACTTCTGTTGATTCACATACATCTATTTATTCACAATTAAATGAAGTTGATGGCAACACACCTAACATTGAGTCAGCTACTATATATCCAATATATTCTTCCACCTCATTCTAACCGTGGTCAACCTCCAAGTAGATATGAACCCGATCTTCAGTCGAAAATAAAATACCGTATGAGTAATTATGTGTCGTCTCACAAATTATCACAGTCATATGCATCATATATCACCAAATTATCCTCTATCTCGATTCCTAGTAATGTGCAGGAAGCTTTGGCATATCCTAGATGGACTAAAGCTATTGCTGAGGAGATGGAAGCACTTAGAAAAAATGACACTTGGGATCTTATGCCCTTACCACCAGGTAAAAAAATCGTGGGATCCAAATGGGTTTTTACAATTAAACACAAAGCTAATGGAACTATTGAGAGGTAGAAAGCACGACTAGTGGCTAGAGGTTATACCCAGTCCTATGGTGTAGATTATCGAGAGACATTTGCACCGGTAGGAAAGCTCAATACCGTGAGAATACTTTTGTCACTAGCAGCAAACCAAAACTGGCATCTTCTTCAATTTGATGTCAAAAATGCATTCCTGAATGGAGATATTCTAGAAGAAATTTACATGGATCCCCCACCAGGTATGTTAGATTCAAATGGAATGAAGGTTTGCAAATTAAAGAAGGCTCTATATGGATTAAAACAATCCCCAAGAGCATGGTTCAGAAGGTTTACTAAGTCTATGATTTATTTTTGAATAAAAGGTAAGAAAAAAGTACAGCCTTGATTATTTATGTTAATGATATGATAGTGACCGGAAATGACCAGGATGAGATTTATAGTTTGCAGCAACATCTAGCATCTGAATTTGAAATGAAACAGCTTGGAAAACTAAAATATTTTCTGGGAATTGAATTAGCTAGATCAAAACATGGTATTGTCCTATGCCAAAGGAAGTATATCCTTGACTTACTATCTGAAACTGGACTGCAGGTGTAAACCAATTGATACACCCATTGAACAAAATTATAAGCTCTTTCGATGCTCAAATTCAATTAGCATTGACAAAGGGAGGTATCAAAGGCTGGTGGGAAAACTTACTTATTTGTCCCATACACGACCAGACATTACATATGCGGTGAATTTGTGAGTCAATTTATGCATGACCCACGTAAGCCTCATATGGATGTGGTTGAAAGGAAATTGAGATATTTGAAGTCCACTCCTGGAAAATGAATTTTGTTCTCAAATCATGGGCACTTAAAGATAGAAGGTTACACCGATGCCAATTGGGCAGGTTCAGAAAATGATAGAAGGTCCACCTCTGGATACCCGGTAGTAGCAAGATCAAGTGCTGAAGCAGAGTTTGGAGGCATGGCGCTTGGAGTTTGTGAACTTCTATGGGTAAGAAATATACTGTCAGATTTGGGTTTTGAACCAAAAGAGGCTATGAATTTGTATTGTGACAATACATCAGCTATAGTGATTGCTCATAATCCTATCCAACATGATAGAACAAAGCATGTAGAGATTGATAGACATTTCATCAAAGAGAAGCTTGAAGATGGAATAATTTCCTTTCCCTTTGTAAGATCAGAATTGCAGTTAGCTGATGTTCTCACCAAAGGAGTGGCCAGCAGAGTATTTAATGAGTCTTTATTTAACTTGGGAATGTGTGATATCCATGCACCAACTTGAGGGGTGTTAATAAGATATGTAAAATATTGTTAGCTATAAATTAGGCAGTCAAATATATTGTTAGCTATAAATTAGGCATTTGTTCATAAAAGAAAATATTTGTACAGCTGTGAGATTAATTGTGCAGTTGGTTATTCTTTTGACAGAGGAAAAATCATAGATAGGCTTGTGTATATATGCTGCTCGAGTCTGTAAAGTTCAATGCATCAGAAATATATGATATTTTTCTTTTTGAAGCTTGTTTTTACACCCCTCTCAACCAGATCTTCTCCATATATACACACAAGAGTCAAGAGTCAAACATTGACCACTTAGTTTAAGGCCGCAAACTCATTACCACTCGAACCAACTATAAGTTGATTATATATATATATATATATAAATATATATATATATATATATATATATATATATAAATATAATCCAATAAAATTATAGGAGTTATTTTTTGTGACATCATGTTCATGTAGACTCGGTTAGTATATAGGTTGGAGCATCCTTGTACTCTATCCTTTTATTGGCTTTTAGAAAATAGACAATATAGATTGAAGGGCACAAGAATGAACTTCTGTGAATTTCTTACGAGAATGATGTGAAACGCTCACCCCACCCGTTTGTTGGAATGACAAATTTTAGAATTTGGAGAAGAGTACTTGAATTAAAATGGGAGAACTAGATGATTTTTGGAGGGCTATTGATGATGATGCCTCTTTGCTGTGTGTCTTTGATAATTGCTTTGATGAATCTGTTAATCATTTATTTTTAGAATGCTCCTTCTCTAAACTAATTTGGTCTGAAGTTCTGGTATGGTTGGGGGCTGATTTTCCTATTCCAGCAGCTATTCCCCAACTCATGGTGCTTTTTGGTGATGGAATTAGTAGACAGGTTAAGTTAGGAGGTTGCTTACTTTTGTGGCATGCAGTAGTTTGATGTATTTGGGAGCTCCGTAATGGGATGATTTTTGGAAATGAAACTGCAGATTTTGTTCATCTTTTGGACAGGGTCAAAGCACTCTCCTGGCATTGGTTTAATTCAGGCGCTCATGATGGTAGTTGTTCACGAGGATTGGTGTATTGCTCCTATGCGTTGTATAGAAAATTAGAAGTAGTTGAAATGATTCTGGACAGGATGTTTTTTCTTGGATTCAAATCATATTCGTAAACAGGTTCTGAGTACCCCTTATACTCTATTAATGATATTTTGCCTTAAAAAAAAAAAGATGATTTTTGGAAGAAGAGACTACTTGTATTATAACTCACTCTTTTGGTTTTTGGCTTGATACAAACTCAAGACTATGACCCCTATTTATACTAATGGCACCTCCTTAACCAATGACTAAGATTATGCCAAGGCATTTTAATATAATGGTTACAAATGACTCTCTAGAGATTTCTTTACAATATCAAGCTACTACTAAACTCTAGAATTTTCACTGGAGGAGATTCTTCTAGAATAGATTAATCTATAGACTATTTCTGAAATGAGTTCTCATTTAGATAACTAAAGCCCACCCTAAATATAGTTTATTTTTCAACAAAGTAACACCCCCACCCCCACCCCACAATAAATAAATAAATAAATAAACAAAAATAAATAAATAAATAAATAAATAAAAAGATAGGTAAAATAAATAAATTGGTCTTATACGTTTATTTTATTTTTTACATTGGTCCTATAAGTTTTTTATTTTTTAAATTGGTCCTACACGTTACGTTCTGTTTTCACATTAGTCATTTCAGTCAATTTTGACCTAACACCGTCAGCTTTGACCTGACATGGCTATCACCTTAGTCCGACACATGGCATCAAAACTGACGACATTAGGTAAAAATTGACAGAAATGACTAATGTGAAAACAGAACGTAACGTATATATAGGACCAATTTGAAAAATAAAAAATTTATAGGACCAATATAAAAAATAAAATAAACGTATAGGACGAATTTACATATTTTGCCAAAAAGATATGACAAGAAAGGCAACAAGCTAGCAGTTTATTCAATTAAAAACAGTTAAACCTACAGGTTTAGGGCTCCATCAATCTCAGAGGAATCAAATTTAAACTCATGCTATGGCAAGGCCCTATAACTGCTGTGCTGATCAAAGAAAAAGGATGCAAGATTATTTCCTATGTAAACCTCAGTTTCTCTAATATAATATAAAGTCCAAGTTACTACCATGAAATATAAGAAAAGATGAATAAGATTCAGATGAATCATTCACATGTCAAGCCCTTCCACCACCAAGTTTGGGGGTAGAAAGAGCATAGTTTTGGTAACATGGGGAGGCTGGAAAGCGGCATGTCATGTTAATTGGTGATGAAGTTACTGAGCCTGAACTCGAGCCGGCTGAGCCTGAGCCAGCTCTGATGAGACCATATCTATTAGCACCACCACCTTGGTTGAAAGGGCTTGCATGCATGACCTGATATGAAGGTGAAGAAGGAGGGGTGTCACTGAATTCAGACACAGTCTTCAAGGTCTGAACCACTTCACTCATCAGTGGTCTTCCTCTTGGGTCAAAGCAAAGGCATATAGCAGCCAACCTTAAAGTCTTGTGAGCACCTCTTACTGAGTATTCACCTTGAAGTCTAGGATCCATCATTTTATGTAACCTTGATCTGTTCTTAAGTTGTGGCCTCATCCATTCCACCAAGTTTTCTTGCTCCTGAGGCCTAGTTTTGTCCACTGCTTTCTGGCCAGTCAACATTTCTAGCAGCACAACCCCAAAGCTATATACATCACTTTTGGATGTAAGGTGTCCTGTAACAAGATATATACAACATGTTAGGCAATCCAAGCTCATATAAAATAGCCATAAAATATATTAGAAGCTTTTTCATGTGTGTTTTAATTAATCATCCATTTGCAGTAAGTGTCTTGAATTTAAATGGAAACTTAAGTTTGGCTTCCATTAGTTGCATTGCATAATAGATTTTCTCGTTTCATTCCAAGTTAAGCATGTAGATTCTTAGTTATTCCTAATTCTTTTAACATTTAAACCCTAATTAAGTTCAACATTAATGATTTACAGGGTTCCACACAGCATAACAGTAAGTAGAATCATCTCTTATGTGGCTACAGTAACAGTAAGAAAATGGGACTATAGCAAGAATCAAGTCACGACCATTTTCTACATCATACATATAAAGAGCCCTGCTGGCAAGCATGCATAAGCACAAGTCAAAAGGATATTGAGTATCAGATATTAAAGGAGCAATTCCATGGACTTGAAGAATGAACCAGTAAAAATAATATTTATAGGTATCAGTGAAGAAGTTTTGAATAAAAAGCCAGTTGAACTTAAGTGAGTCACGGCCATACTGATTTTATTATACAGATGAAGTGGTTACATAAATGGCAAACAAATTAAGATAATGGCAAGTGCAAAATAAGGTAAACATAAGCTTTTAATTAAAACCTTGGATGGACTAAAGGCAACTCAAACTCAAGGGATGGCATTCTCATAACAACATGAAATAGAAGAAAGGATGATTTATATTTGGACCATACTAACCAGTCATCACATACTCAGGGGCTGCATAGCCATGTGTTCCCACCACTTTAGTAGTCACATGAGTTGAGTCTCCATCTGGGGCATCTCTAGCCAGCCCAAAATCAGAAAGTTTTGCATTGTAGTCCTGAAATAGAAAATGTTTAGATGAGGGAAAAGCTGAGTGTAGAAAACTTGAATATTAGTATGCAACATTCTAGTCAATTACCGCATCCAACAGGACATTAGATGTTTTGAAGTCCCGGAATATTACTGGCCTGTCAGCTTCCTCATGCAGAAATGCAAGGCCCTTGGCAGCACCAAGCATAATTTTTATTCTGGTAGACCATGGTAGGAGCCCAGATCCTGGTAATGTATGATGTAAGTACTTATTCTGTGATGTACCCTCCAACATATATACATTTATTGACTTAGTTGTTAAATAAATAAATTGAAATAACAGATTTCCAATACATTATCATAAGGGTGAATTCAGGTAGCAATGTTCTCATTATAATGTTCATTGGTTGACGACTTTATAAAAAGTAACACTGCAGAGATTAACTGAAGCACTTTCACTTCAATCCCCAATTACAGTTAAAATGTATCTATTAATACATATTGTTAAGATCACAAGTCATCTTTCCAAGCTAAAAAACATTTTTACACTTGATTACCAGATTATAACTTTATGTTCTCTAGATTGTTCAAAAATCTTCTCTTGCTTTTTTCTTTTTTAATAATCATGCACATAATTTGTATACATTTTATCACACAAAGAAATGTAGGAATATTCATACCTGATTACTATAATATTACCAAACGTGTTGTTAATTAGAAGACAATAAGCTTGTATTGATTGACGAGACCACAAATTTCTTTAAATAATAAGTTGAAAGACATACTCCTAAACAGATGATGCTCTAAGCTTCCTCGAGGCATAAACTCATACACAAGCATCCTTTGTTCATCTTCAATGCAATAACCAACCAATTTAACTAAATTTGGATGCTGGAGTTCACCAAGATAACTAACTTCAGCCTGCATAGCGTAGCATTTTACAAGATAGTAAGTTATGTAAAGCATAGCATTTAAAAAAAAAAACAAAGTGGATTTGGATTGTCTCCAATCCATCTCTCTCCAGTCTCTCTGCAGCGAATTTTCAACTATTGAATGTATATGTATTGATTGATCTGAACCCTTGAATGCATTTAAGGATATCCCAATATCCTTGGCTACCGCATGTGGTAACTATATAAAATTTTCGACTGCACCGCTAGAGAGAATCCAAATCCAAACGGAAAAAAGAAAAAGTGGCGCAAATAAATAGCTAGCAAATAAAGAAACATATTTAAGGTTAGCAAAGGTCCCATACAAGCCATTCCTTATGACCCTGACGCCCCTCTTTGTTAAGAGTCTTCACAGCAACTGGCATTCCAATTCCAGGTCTTGCTTGAGAGACCCCATCTAGATTGATCCAACCTTTGAATACAGAACCAAAGCCCCCTTGACCAAGAATATTTTCAGGCTTGAAGTTCCTTGTTGCCAACTTAAGCTGAAGATAGGAGAACCTTAGAAGATGGGGATAAGCCTTTAGTTCCTCGCTTAAGGTTGGAAGGGACATAGATTCTGAACTGTTATGGGTTCTAGATACTGATCGGTTTCTACCATTATCATTTCTAGTTATAGTTCCTGCTGATTTATAGATAAAAAGATATCAGATCAAATTTAATAAGCAATTAACATAACATTTAAACACTTTCACAAAAGCAACATTTATTTAACTTTGTTTCACAAGTATTTCCGTTAGCATGTAGCATAGTATTGATACATAATTCAAAAGAGAGTTTACATGACAGAAGGTAGAGAAACACAATGTAACGTATGAAAGGACAATCACAACATCATTGGAAGAGATAATTATTTAAGAATGGTAACCTAATTGCTTCTTATTTAGGTCATCATAAAGGTAAGTCCATATACTTGTAATGTCATTTTCGTTATCAAGCCTACTTACGTGGTTTTTCACTTAGCTTATGAAAAAAATTTCATTTCATAATTGTATCTAATTATATTGTATCTAATATTATACTTCACTTAATGTTTGGATAGAATTTAATTGTTAAATTCGAACACTGTTTATTAGGGTCTCAGCTTCAAGAATTTTGAACTCTACAACATGATTGGAACATTTATTATTATTAAAATTAATATATATATATATATATAAATAAAAGACAAATCACCTACTTTCCTAATTTGAATCCGTGAGTGACAGAAGAACTCTAATCCCTAATATTCTCTTCCATTCCTAATTTTTCAATTACTATTTTTCAAAAATTAAAATTAAATTATTTTTAAAAATGGGGTAACCCAATAAATCCTTCCAAATCAACCCAAATTTAAATGGATGAATGGTTTGATTATATCAAAGATTTGTAAAATTTGATCCGACTTGAATGATTGGACATTCAATTATCTCATATATCTGATTTACCCAAATTTAGTCCTACCTTGTTACTATAGAGTCGAATGTATCAAACAATTCAATATCTGTGTTTATTTAAAGTAATTAAATATTCAATTGTAATTAGAAAATGACGTAAATTCTAGCAAGAATAGTATTCACCAAAAAAACACTCTAGCAAGTAACAAGGTAGAATACCACCTCGGTTTCTATTGTGACTTGAGGAGCCTCTAGGTTGGGACCTAAAAGCCATGCAACCTACCAAAAACCTCATTTTCATCCAAAATTTTGAGCCACGTCGTCCTTCACCATCGACCACATCATTGTCGTTTCTTCTGGTTTCACCTCCCACATACGAAGTTCCAACCGTAAGAAGACTTGCCATATCTTCAGTTACTTCACACCCCCTATATGGTCAACATATATACACTTCAGCACAAAATTCAAATATGATAATATTTGAAATTAAACTATTCCAAAGAACACAACAAGGAAAAAAAAATATATCAAAACTCCAAATGTAAAAGAAAATCAGTAAAATTAACAATAATTTGGTACAGACCCAGAATTTTAGAATAGAACCATTCAAGAAAAAAACTAGAGCTAGCCACTGATCATGAAAACAGATAATGAACAAACCCCACTTGGTAAAATGGGATTTACACTTCAGAACATTTTGTTCGTGAAAATCTTTTCTTTCTTTTTTTCTTTCTAAAAATCAAAACGGCTAAGGCTGCATATCAGTAGATAATGACAGCAGCATGAACACTCCCACTTACAACTGACTTAGACCTAAATGATACAACAAACATGCAAAGCTAGAAAAGCATCACCAGAGAGGGTTTGTGTCCAGAGTGAGAGAGAGAGCTACTGCGGCAAAGTGAAGCAATATTTTTTTTAGGCAAAAAGTGAAGCAATATTAAGCAGTGGAGATTGAGTTTATCAGAAATAGGTGTCACTGTGTCCAATGAACGTTAGAATTGGTGTTATTAGATCAGCATTAGCAATGGAAATGAATTACATGTACACGTAGTTCTGTGGTCTTAAGCTGATGAAGTACATGTACACGTGACACTTGAATAAGCTAGACCAGTTGTCACTTAGACCAATACCAAAACAAGCAAATTAAACCAAAGGAGGGTTTTGAAGGGAAGAGAGTGGAGAGGAGTAAAAGAAAAAGAAGAGAGAGAATGGTGCGTTATGCATGAAAAAGTAGGAAATGGAATGAATGTTCTAAGATAGAGGTGTGAAAGGGAGAAAGAGATAAAGAAAGTGGGACAAAGTTGGTTTTGAATAAGTAATATTATATACGACCTATTAAATGCGGCGAAGAATAACACTGAGCAAACTAAAACTGAAGTGGAAAGTACCTGTAACCGCCAAATGCAAAGAAAAAACAAAAACAAAAATATATAAAAACATACATTACTCATTATTTCATGGGTTTAATTGATATACATTGACGGTATTGTCAACCAATCACCTAGTATGAATGACTTTTAAAGTAGTTAATATTAGAGTCAAAATAATTTACCAACGTGACGATTTATTATTGAATGTATGTGTAAAAAGACTTGACATTGTCAGTATATGACAATTAAACTCATATTTTATAATGGAAAATGTTATGATTATATATTTGTTCAATTTTCCTCATTTAATTATATGTTGCTTCCAGGTAGAATAGCCACTTAAGTGGTCTCCACTAGTAAATCATCTTTTTTAACCCTTGGATATAATAATAAAATAATTGGATGATTAAGATTGAATAAAATTAAAATCTGGTAATTGTGTATCAGGTAACCATAAATATTGAAGTGGCAAATTTGCCCTTCCTCCCTTCACCCTCCATTACCGGTCACCATATCATCCGGCGACAGTGCCACGATCTCTTCCAAGTTCCAACTAAAGCCCAAGGGCCGTTGCATGGCCCACCACCATGCAACGGTGCATGACCGATCGACAATATTGATGCAGCCGAGAAACGACTCCGAGGTCGAAAAGGACGATGTGACCAACGCCTCGACTCTCATCGTCTGGCACACCACCGCCACCATGCGCACCATCTCCACCTCCATCCAGTCACACACACCATCTCCACCTCACATCATCCCACCAGAAATGTATAAACAATACCATCACTATAGAAATGGCACTTCATCATATCTATGCCACGATGGCGATGACGGTGGGTAGGGGTGGTGAATGGACATGCCCTCAGTGAAATGGACCGTCCTTTCTAGGTGGGGGGTATTTGTGAGTGGTAGGGGTGATTGTGAGTCTTTGAGCTCCAGCCACCAAGTGTAATCGATTATTTTAGTAAATGTGTAATCAATTCATATAATGTAATTGAGTCGATTCGTTTGGACATATAATGTAATAGATTCATATAATGTATTTATAACTGAATCGATACAAAGTCAATTGTATTTTTACTGTGCCTGGTAACACCGTCTTTGCACCATTGTCACATTCAATGTCATATATATGTGACTGGTAGGGGCAATGATGACTTTTCAAAGTGAAAAAAAAATGGTCCATACATATTTGCTCATCCACCCTAGACGACACCCTAATTATAACTAAGTTTATTGTATTTTTTAATATACTTTTACACTCTTTTTCGGTAATATAAGAAGACATTATTGGGATAATTTGTGATTGGTTGGCATTATAAATTTTTTATGTTTATAGTGTATTAAAATTAAAATATATATATAATAGAAGTTTAATTTTGATACCAATAGACATTGTTTACACTTTCATCAATCATAAATAATTAATCATATATATGACTTTTAAGAATGTTATGATGCTAAACATTTTTTAATAATGTGATAAATTTATTATTGGTTGTCATGTATATATATCACACAAATACATATATATTGAGTTATCATGTCATTGGTACGAAGTATTTTGACTATTCTCGTATGGGGAACCTGGACGACGTTTAGGGATTGTCCCCTTGTTAAGGTATGTAAAATATTCTGTTAGCTATAAATTAGGCAGTCAAATATACTATTAGCTATAAATTAGGCATTTGTTCATAAAAGAAAATATTTGTACAGCTGTGAGATTAATTGTGCAGTTGGTTATTCCTTTGACAGAGGAGAAATCATAGATAGGCTTGTGTATATATGCTGCTCGAGTCTGTAAAGTTCAATGCATCAGAAATATATGATATTTTTCTCTTTGAAGCTTGTTTTTACATGGTATCAGAGTCAACTCTGGTTTCATCTACAATATAGAAATCGGAGCTGTGCTTTGGCTTCTTTGATATTCCCAATTACATTGCGATGTAATTTCTACTCTCTAGAATGGGGCTCTGTGATTACATGCTTTGGAAAATTACAGAGGTTGTGGCAGGAGTTTGATTCTATTGCAGATTGTACCATGGAGTGCACTAAAGATGTTGAAACATATACAAAAATGATTAATTCTCAGCGAGTTTATGTGTTTTTGGCTAGTCTCGACTCTCACTTGGATGGAGTTCGTGGTCGGATCCTCGCCACAACCCCTCTTCCGAGTCTCCATGCTGTTTATGCCGAGGCAAATTGCCAAGAAGCTATGCTTGGTAGCATGCCTACAGAAGGGACTGCCTTTGCTGTCAAGAAGCCTACTAAGAAAGGATTTCGCAAGTGTACCCATTGTAATTGTGATAATCATGTAATTGCAATTTCTTTAAGCTTTATGGCTATCTAGATTGGCATCCAAAGAGCAAAACTACCTCCAATGCTAAGACAAAATTTGAAGAGCAATTCTTTCCCTGCTACTGGATTTGTGGCCAAGTCAGGTATATCTAGCACTGCTTTTAGTTTATCTGTTGTTACTAGCAATAGCGATTGGATAATTGATAGAAGTCCTACTGACCATATGACTTGTGATCCTCATAAATTTACTCATTTTTCCCCTTGTGTGTCAAAAACTCGACATTGTTAATGCAAATGGAGTATCATCTCCCAATTGAAGGTGTCGATATCATATCTCTTTCACCCTCTTTATCAATTCCCGATGTTCTGTTTATTCCTACTTTAAATTGTAATCTTCTCTCAGTTAGTAAATTGACAAAATCTCATGACTGTGTTACCTTGTTCTTTCCTAATCACCGTACTTTTCGAACATCCATACCAGGGAGAAGATTGGCAAGTGGTAAACTTAGTGGAGGACTATACTATTTGGAGAATGTTTCTCAAGGAACCAACAAAGAAACATTGACTCATCTTGCAAGTGATGATATACAAAATAAAAACAAAGAACAAATATAGTTATGGCATAGACGATTAGGACATCCATCTTTTAGCTATTTAAAAAGATTGTTTCCATCATTGTTTCATAATTGCAATATTTCAGATTTTCTTTGTGAAACTTGTGTAATGGAAAAATGTCATCATGTTGTTTTTCCATTAAATAATACTAGAGCTATTGTTCCTTTTTCTTTAGTCCACACAGATGTTTGGGGTCATGCTCCACACTCTACACATAATGGCATGAAATGGTTCATTAGTTTTATTGATGACTGTACTCGGGTAACTTGGGTATATTTGCTTAAACATAAGAGTGATGTGAATTTCGTGTTTCGCCTCTTTCATCATCAAATGGTTGTCACTCAATTTAACATTGTTATCAAGGTTATTAGGTCAGACAATGGAGGGAAATATTTCAAGAAAGAATTAACTGAATTCATGAACTCTAATGGTATTCTTCATCAAACTACATGTCCTCATTCACCCCAACAAAATAGGGTAGCTGAGAGGAAAAATAGGCACATTTTAGAGGTCACTGGATTCCTATTAATTGATGGTAGTGTTCCACCTTATTTGTGGGATGAGGCTTTAAGTTCTACGGTTTATTTGATTAACAGAACTCCATCTAGTGTGCTCAACTTTAGAAGACCTTTAGATGTGCTTTCTGATCATTGCATTCTTCCTCCCATTGTTCATTTAACTCCCCGCATTTTTGGATGTGTAATATATATGTTCATCTTCACCCACATCAACGTACCAAGCTTGGAAAAGGGCAATTAAATGTGTATTTGTGGGGTATGGTTCAACCCAAAAAGGCTATCGGGCTTACCACCCTCCCTCAAAAAGGTTTTACATCTCTATGGATGTTACATTTCATGAAAAATGTTTTTTTTGTACTGATAAACTTTAGACTACACTTCAGGGGGGAATGAAAATGAACTGCAGCACCATGATGTTAGTTTGTTTGATATTTCGAATATAAAATTGCCTTTTAATGATCACACTACAAGAGTTGAGTCAATCTTCATTGATGGTTTGATAGTGTGATTTTACATCATATTTTCTGTACACTTTTGCATGCATTTTTCATATAGATTAGGCATTCTTTATTTGATTTTTATTAGTTTCTACCTTGGAACGGGTGAAGGTGGTTTTGTGTGTTGTTTTGCAGAAATTGAGGAAAACTGTGCAGATTTGGCCATAATGAAGCTTGGATGATTTTAGAGCTTGAAAAGAGAAGAAATTGAGCCAAGCAGAATTCTGGAGATTCGCCCCGCGAGAATGGATTCGCCCCGCGACCCGAAAGTCGACTGCTCCCAGAATTGCAACTTTTCGGTTTCGCATCGCGAGAGACGTTCGCCTCGTGAGAGTTCCATTCCTGAAGCAAGCAGATTTTTAATATTCACCTCGCGAGAAGCCATTCGCCTCGCGAGCGAGCAGAAACAGATTGGTATAAGTTGCTGTTTTAGGGCAGAATGTGGGAAGTTTTGGGAGTTTTTGAGGTTTTGAGTAGAGAAGAACTTGGAGGCTGCGGCTGAAAGAGGGTTCCAACCCTGAAGGGGGATGTTTTCCTTACTCTGGGACTGGAAGAAGATTGGAGGATCCTCCTATGGAGTTTGCTTAATCCCTTCTCTCTTTCTCTTTGTATTCTCTAATTATGAGTAGCTAATCCCTGTTTGTTGGGATTAGATGTAACCAAACTTATAATCATGTATTTATCTTGACTGATTATTCTGTGTTCATGCCTTCATATTAGTGATTAATTTTTTGTGCTTAATGCTTGTTGTGGCTAGCACCCCCATGACTTGATTTGTGTTTTAGTATGCAATTGGGAAATTCGTATTAGAACCGAAATTGAATTTAATCACCTAGTAACCCTTTCATCTAGGAATGGAGTTAGGTTTACTAGTAATCGCGTAATCCCTAATCTTAATGCAAATTCATTAATCTAGGCCACCAAAGGAATTAGGGTCTATTAGTGGATTTAGGCTCTTGCCATCCGAGGAATCGGGGTTTGAGTAATTTAGTGGATTGATTTTAATATCGGAAGCATGAATGGGAGGTATCTAGTCCTGATAGTACATGAGTTAGAGGTTTGGTGAAGTATAGTCCCAACATATCCTTTCTGCACTCCAAGTGTTCGTTAAATGTCCCCAAAAAGACCAAAAACATTTTATTGCTTTTGTTGCTTTATTTTTCTGTTTTAATTTCTCGTGATTTTTAGTTTAGTCTAGATAGTTGCTGAGTTTGTGAATTGGTACTTGACATCCAATCCCCGTGGATACGATAACCGGTCTCACCACCGTATTACTTGCACGACTGGGTATACTTACCCTGATTCGTCAACAAGTTTTTGGCACCGTTGCCGGGGATTGGTTTTGCCAATATCATTAGTAACAGAGGAGGCAACTAATTTAGACACTTTTATTTTGTTTATTTTATTTTATTTTCTGTATATATTTGATCTTTTTGTTTTGAGTTTTGGTTGTGCCAGGTGGATGGAATTCATGGACAATTTTTATTATCCACCTGATGAGGAAGCCGCAAGTCACACTTGGGAGGACAACTTGTGTAGGGAAGACGATATAAATTTGGGAGAATTCTTCGAGGAGTTTTCCTTATCTCATAATATTCCATCACGAGTCGATCCTATGACTGGCGAGCTTGTATATATATACACCACGGAGGATTGGGAAACCTTTTGGTCATATTTACCACCTCCACCACCGTGTATTGTGATTCCCATAGAGCCACATGAAGCAGAAGTTGAGCAGAATCTGGTTGTGGGAATGGATCAAATTGAAGATGAAGTGGTGATGGTGGATGAGTCACAAGAAGAGGAAGTACCTTTCACAAGTCCTTGGGGAGGAACAAGTGAGAAGGCGGGGCATTTGGAAAGCACTCCCTCCACCATGCTTGCTGATTTTACTGCATTAGAAAAATATGTTGGCTTGCATGCATGTGTGGACATTGGTAAGTTAGTCCCTTCCACTTGTCTTTCAAACTTCCTGGTGAGAATGCCATTTGACCCGCTAGGAAGTAAGTGCATTATTATAGTTGAAGAGGTCAATGGTGCTTTCACACAATGGCTGGGTGGAGTTGAGAATAAAGTCATACTACTGCTACAATCTCCACTCCAATTTCCATTTGATCCGGGAGGAGGATCCTAGAACGTCAAGCTAGTGACGTTAAAGAAGCGCTTATTGGGAGGCAATCCAACTTTTCTTAATCCTTCTCTTTAGTTGTTTTCATTTTCTTAATAATTTTGTTTTTGATTTTAACCTCTTGAATAATTTGAGAAGCTCAAGAGGAAAAATAATAAATTGAGAATTGCCAAGTGGTTGCAAGGTAAGAAGGAAGGAAGGGAGAGCAAGAAGACAAGGAGAAGAGCAAAAGGAGCAGAGACAACAAAGCCAACACCCGCTACCGCCTCGGTAAGTCGTTCCATTTTTATTTTATTTTATTTTTCTCCTCTCTCCATCTTGATTGTTTACATTGGGGACAATGTAAATTTTTAAGCTTGGGGTAGGGGTATTTTGCATTTGCATTTTTTATGTTGCATTCATATAGTCTTGCATGATAGCTTTGCATGTTCACATTATTAGATTGCCCTTGTCTGAAATTTGCATCCAATTGTGAGAACTAGGTGCCCAATAATTTGTGATAGTGAATTGTTGAACCCAATTTGTTATTCTTGTGATAAGGCTGCAAATGAAAATGCTTGAGATGATCTTGGATAGTTGGTAATTAGCATATGGTTTTATAGATTTGTGTTTCTCATTGATGGTTGAACTACTAAAATGTGAGATTTTGAGCTAAAGGGATACTCACTAATTCTACCCCATTCTTTGTGTTAGAGTGTTATTCCTCTTGGATGTTATTTCTCTAGAACTTGACTTGAAACCATTTTGAAGCTTAAAAATTTTTGAAAACATTTTTGAAAATGATTAAGGCAATAGGTATTTTTCTGGCCTTCTGAGCTTTGAATGATGAAATGTTACCCCTTAGTTGCCCAATTTTGAGCCTACATGAATAAAATGCTTTTCTTGGTACCTTGAAATATATTGTTGAATGATTCTTGATAGGATACCTTCTAAAGTATTACAAAAGGGTAAAAAGGTAGTTGAAAGTTTGGGATGAAAGAAAAAAGAAAAATAAATCTCTTGAGTTGAAAAATCTCCCCTTCTTCAAGCAAAATAAAAAAAAATTAATAAAAGAAAAAGAAAAGAAAAAAAATAAAAATAAAATAGAGAAGGGGATGACAAAAAGAAATGAGAAATAAAAAGAAAAAGAAAGAAAATAAAGGTGGAAAAAGGAATCAAAACCCAAAAAGGTATTTTAGAAGGTCATGCGTTGCAAATGTTGATATGTTGTGTAGCCTTTTGAAATGTCCTTTTATTGATTTCCCCACCTAACGATTAATCCCATGGCCACGTTACAACCAATGCTAAAGACCTCTTGATTCTAAATTGTTTTCATTAATAAAGTAGAGATGTGGTTGATAGTCAAGCCTATGGTAGGAATCATTCCTTGAGGAAAAGTGAGTGAAATGTTATATACCCCTAAACACTTGAGTGAGGGAGAAAAGAGAACCAAGCAAATGAACAAGCTTGGGGTGAGCTTCAGGTGAGAAAGAGTGCCCAAATCAGTGAGAACATGAGTCTAAGGAACCTAAGCCTCTAATTGGACTTGAATTGATTGTCTCTTGCTGAATTGTTTGAAATGCCCATTACTTGGATTAGTATTTACTCGGGTTCTCGGTTCACTATCCATGCTTTTTATATTTATTTCTACTGGCCTTAGTGATTACTTGAGGACAAGCAATTGAATAAGCTTGGGGTGATTTGATAGTGTGATTTTACACCATATTTTCTGTACACTTTTGTATGCATTTTTCATATAGATTAGGCATTCTTTATTTGATTTTTATTAGTTTTTACCTTGGAACGGGTGAAGGTGGTTTTGTGTTGTTTTGCAGAAATTGAGGAAAACTGTGCAGATTTGGCCTTAATGAAGCTTGGATGATTTTAGAGCTTGAAAAGAGAAGAAATTGAGCCAAGCAGAATTCTGGAGATTCGCCCCGCGAGAATGGATTCGCCCCGCGACCCTGAAAGCTGACTGTTCCAGAGAATTGCAACTTTTCGGTTTCGCGTCGCGAGAGACGTTCGCCTCGCAAGAGTTCCATTCCTGAAGTAGCAGATTTTTAATATTCGCCTCGCGAGAAGCCATTCGCCTCGCGAGCGAGCGCTGAACAGATGTTGCTGTTTTAGGGCAGAATGTGGGAAGTTTTGGGAGTTTTTGAGGTTTTGAGTAGAGAAGCACTTGGAGGCTGCGGCTGGAAGAGGGTTCCAACCCTGAAGGGGGATGTTTTCCTTGCTCTGGGACTGGAAGAAGATTGGAGGATCCTCCTATGGAGTTTGCTTCATCCCTTCTCTCTTTCTCTTTGTATTCTCTAATTATGAGTAGCTAATCCCTGTTTGTTGGGATTAGATGTAACCAAACTTATTATCATGTATTTATCTTGACTGATTATTCTGTGTTCATGTCTTCATATTAGTGATTAATTTTCTGTGCTTAATGCTTGTTGTGGCTAGCACCCAATGACTTGATTTGTGTTTTAGTATGCAATTGGGAAATTCGTATTAGAACCGGAATTGAATTTAATCACCTAGTAACCCTTTCATCTAGGAATGGAGTTAGGTTTACTAGTAATCGCGTAATCCCTAATCTTAATGCAAATTCATTAATCTAGGCCACCTAAGGAATTAGGGTCTATTAGTGGATTTAGGCTCTTGCCATCCGAGGAATCGGGGTTTGAGTAATTTAGTGGATTGATTTTAATATCGGAAGCATGAATGGGAGGTATTTAGTCCTGATAGTACATGAGACAGATGTTTGGTGAAGTCTAGTCCCAACATATCTTTCTGCACTCCAAGTGTTTGTTAAAAGTCCCCAAAAAGACCAAAAACATTTTATTGCTTTTGTTGCTTTATTTTTATGTTTTAATTTCTCGTGATTGTTAGTTTAGTCTAGATAGTTGCTGAGTTTGTGAATTGGTACTTGACATCCAATCCCCATGGATACGATAACCAGGTCTCACCACCGTATTACATGCACGACTGGGTATACTTGCCCAGATTCGTAACATGGTTCAGCTGAAAGACAAGATCAAGATAATATAGTATTTTCTTCTGATCACAATCCAATGGTTCAATCTTCTACACAGGTATCTTCTAAGGGTGCTTCTACCGTGCACCAAAAATGAGTGGGGTGTAATTTACACCCCATTTTTTTGACCCGTGACAGTAAGTTTGTAGGTTTTTTTCATTAATTAAAAATAAACCACTAAGTCATTTTAAATTGCAAAAATGACTTTTTTCCATCCAACTTTTTATGTTTTGGCACATCCAATTTTTTTTTTATGTTTTGATCCAAGGGACCTAGTTGGAAAATTAAAAATAGAAATTAATTTTAACTAATTTTTTATTTATTTTGTCTTTAGATCCAGAATACCCCTTTTTGTAAAATCAAGTTCAAACAGCCTGAGCCCTGGTTTGAAAGCAGAGTATCATCCATGGCAATGTCATAATCGTCATATTCTTCGTTCAAGAGTCTCCACATCACCGCCCTCAACGCCATCGTCGACATCAACTCGCTCTTCACCCTCGTCGTCTTCATTCGCCTAACCTGGAACCCAAACGACCCTCAAAATAACCTCAACTCCACCCTTCCTACGCCCCCACCGCCGCCATCGCCGAGGATGTCGGCGCCTTCCACATCTACTCCTTCATCTCCTTCCTTTTCTCTAGCCTCGACGCCCTTGCCCTCAAGCAGGCCATATGCCTCTCCCATAACGGCCCTTTGCCGTCGAGCTCTTCGCCCATATCAATCGGACTGCCCTCTGGGTCTGGATGCTCGTCTGGGGTATCGCTTTGGTTTCTGGGTGCGGGTTCCTTGTGTTGACTCTCGTCAATGTGGTTCAGATCAAGGTTGGCCCTTTGGCATCTTGTAGCTCCTATGCTTATGCTCCTTGGAATGGACCTTGCATATTTGAAAACTGGGTTACAAGATGGTGGTTATGCTCCCAGGCGGTGATGATTTCAACTCTGGATACAAATTAGGGTGTGAAGAATGATGCTAACTTGTGTTTAATAATAAAATTCAAAAATGAAGGTTTAAAATACAAATTAGGGTGTGAAGAATGATGCTAACTTATGGTTATGCTCCAAGGCGGCGGTGATTTCCGCTTCTTTGATTTTGTTGTAAGGGGCTTTCCGAATCCAAAAATGAAAAAAAAATAGTTAGAATAATAAAATCGATTAACTAAATAAATAATTGAAGGTTTAAGGATTAGTTTGTAAATAACCAAAACAACATCATGACCTGTTGCACAGGTTTCCAGTTCTCAAACAGCTCCTTTATTCGAAATCCAACGTTCACGATTCAATCTACAAACAAGGAGCAACTTGCACCCCATTCTACTGGGTGCATTGAAGACACCGCTATCTTCTAATCCTACTTCTGTTGATTCACATACATCTATTTATTCACAATTAAATGAAGTTGATGGCAACACACCTAACATTGAGTCAGCTACTATATATCCAATATATTCTTCCACCTCATTCTAACCGTGGTCAACCTCCAAGTAGATATGAACCCGATCTTCAGTCGAAAATAAAATACCGTATGAGTAATTATGTGTCGTCTCACAAATTATCACAGTCATATGCATCATATATCACCAAATTATCCTCTATCTCGATTCCTAGTAATGTGCAGGAAGCTTTGGCATATCCTAGATGGACTAAAGCTATTGCTGAGGAGATGGAAGCACTTAGAAAAAATGACACTTGGGATCTTATGCCCTTACCACCAGGTAAAAAAATCGTGGGATCCAAATGGGTTTTTACAATTAAACACAAAGCTAATGGAACTATTGAGAGGTAGAAAGCACGACTAGTGGCTAGAGGTTATACCCAGTCCTATGGTGTAGATTATCGAGAGACATTTGCACCGGTAGGAAAGCTCAATACCGTGAGAATACTTTTGTCACTAGCAGCAAACCAAAACTGGCATCTTCTTCAATTTGATGTCAAAAATGCATTCCTGAATGGAGATATTCTAGAAGAAATTTACATGGATCCCCCACCAGGTATGTTAGATTCAAATGGAATGAAGGTTTGCAAATTAAAGAAGGCTCTATATGGATTAAAACAATCCCTAAGAGCATGGTTCAGAAGGTTTACTAAGTCTATGATTTATTTTTGAATAAAAGGCAAGAAAAAAGTACAGCCTTGATTATTTATGTTAATGATATGATAGTGACCGGAAATGACCAGGATGAGATTTATAGTTTGCAGCAACATCTAGCATCTGAATTTGAAATGAAACAGCTTGGAAAACTAAAATATTTTCTGGGAATTGAATTAGCTAGATCAAAACATGGTATTGTCCTATGCCAAAGGAAGTATATCCTTGACTTACTATCTGAAACTGGACTGCTTGGGTGTAAACCAATTGATACACCCATTGAACAAAATTATAAGCTCTTTCGATGCTCAAATTCAATTAGCATTGACAAAGGGAGGTATCAAAGGCTGGTGGGAAAACTTACTTATTTGTCCCATACACGACCAGACATTACATATGTGGTGAATTTGTGAGTCAATTTATGCATGACCCACGTAAGCCTCATATGGATGTGGTTGAAAGGAAATTGAGATATTTGAAGTCCACTCCTGGAAAATGAATTTTGTTCTCAAGTCATGGGCACTTAAAGATAGAAGGTTACACCGATGCCAATTGGGCAGGTTCAGAAAATGATAGAAGGTCCACCTCTGGATACCCGGTAGTAGCAAGATCAAGTACTGAAGCAGAGTTTGGAGGCATGGCGCTTGGAGTTTGTGAACTTCTATGGGTAAGAAATATACTGTCAGATTTGGGTTTTGAACCAAAAGAGGCTATGAATTTGTATTGTGACAATACATCAGCTATAGTGATTCCTCATAATCCTATCCAACATGATAGAACAAAGCATGTAGAGATTGATAGACATTTCATCAAAGAGAAGCTTGAAGATGGAATAATTTCCTTTCCCTTTGTAAGATCAGAATTACAGTTAGCTGATGTTCTCACCAAAGGAGTGGCCAGCAGAGTATTTAATGAGTCTTTATTTAACTTGGGAATGTGTGATATCCATGCACCAACTTGAGGGGTGTTAATAAGATATGTAAAATATTCTGTTAGCTATAAATTAGGCAGTCAAATATATTGTTAGCAATAAATTAGGCATTTGTTCATAAAAGAAAATATTTGTACAGCTGTGAGATTAATTGTGCAGTTGGTTATTCTTTTGACAGAAGAAAAATCATAGATATGCTTGTGTATATATGCTGCTCGAGTCTGTAAAGTTCAATGCATCAGAAATATATGATATTTTTCTTTTTGAAGCTTGTTTTTACACCCCTCTCAACCAGATCTTCTCCATATATACACACAAGAGTCAAGAGTCAAACATTGACCACTTAGTTTAAGGCCGCAAACTCATTACCACTCGAACCAACTATAAGTTGATTATATATAAATATATATATATATATATATATATATATATATATATATATAAATATAATCCAATAAAATTATAGGAGTTATTTTTTGTGACATCATGTTCATGTAGACTCGGTTAGTATATAGGTTGGAGCATCCTTGTACTCTATCCTTTTATTGGCTTTTAGAAAATAGACAATATAGATTGAAGGGCACAAGAATGAACTTCTGTGAATTTCTTACGAGAATGATGTGAAACGCTCACCCCACCCGTTTGTTGGAATGACAAATTTTAGAATTTGGAGAAGAGTACTTGAATTAAAATGGGAGAACTAGATGATTTTTGGAGGGCTATTGATGATGATGCCTCTTTGCTGTGTGTCTTTGATAATTGCTTTGATGAATCTGTTAATCATTTATTTTTAGAATGCTCCTTCTCTAAACTAATTTGGTCTGAAGTTCTGGTATGGTTGGGGGCTGATTTTCCTATTCCAGCAGCTATTCCCCAACTCATGGTGCTTTTTGGTGATGGAATTAGTAGACAGGTTAAGTTAGGAGGTTGCTTACTTTTGTGGCATGCAGTAGTTTGATGTATTTGGGAGCTCCGTAATGGGATGATTTTTGGAAATGAAACTGCAGATTTTGTTCATCTTTTGGACAGGGTCAAAGCACTCTCTCCGGCATTGGTTTAATTCAGGCGCTCATGATGGTAGTTGTTCACGAGGATTGGTGTATTGCTCCTATGCGTTGTATAGAAAATTAGAAGTAGTTGAAATGATTCTGGACAGGATGTTTTTTCTTGGATTCAAATCATATTCGTAAACAGGTTCTGAGTACCCCTTATACTCTATTAATGATATTTTGCCTTAAAAAAAAAAGATGATTTTTGGAAGAAGAGACTACTTGTATTATAACTCACTCTTTTGGTTTTTGGCTTGATACAAACTCAAGACTATGACCCCTATTTATACTAATGGCACCTCCTTAACCAATGACTAAGATTATGCCAAGCATTTTAATATAATGGTTACAAATGACTCTCTAGAGATTTCTTTACAATATCAAGCTACTACTAAACTCTAGAATTTTCACTGGAGGAGATTCTTCTAGAATAGATTAATCTATAGACTATTTCTGAAATGAGTTCTCATTTAGATAACTAAAGCCCACCCTAAATATAGTTTATTTTTCAACAAAGTAACACCCCCACCCCCACCCCACAATAAATAAATAAATAAATAAACAAAAATAAATAAATAAATAAATAAATAAATAAAAAGATAGGTAAAATAAATAAATTGGTCTTATACGTTTATTTTATTTTTTACATTGGTCCTATAAGTTTTTTATTTTTTAAATTGGTGCTACACGTTACGTTCTGGTTTATCATTAGTGATTTCAGTCAATTTTGAGCTAACACTGTCAGCCTTTGACCGACATGGCTATCACCTTAGTCCGACACATGGCATCAAAAAGCGCGACATTAGGTAAAAATTGACTGAAATGACTAATGTGAAAACAGAACGTAACGTATATATAGGACCAATTTGAAAAATAAAAAAATTTATAGGACCAATATAAAAATAAAATAAGCGTATAGACGAATTTACATATTTTGCCAAAAGATATGACAAGAAAGGCAACAAGCTAGCAGTTTATTCAATTAAAAACAGTTAAACCTACAGGTTTAGGGCTCCATCAATCTCAGAGGAATCAAATTTAAACTCATGCTATGGCAAGGCCCTATAACTGCTGTGCTGATCAAAGAAAAAGGATGCAAGATTATTTCCTATGTAAACCTCAGTTTCTCTAATATAATATAAAGTCCAAGTTACTACCATGAAATATAAGAAAAGATGAATAAGATTCAGATGAATCATTCACATGTCAAGCCCTTCCACCACCAAGTTTGGGGGTAGAAAGAGCATAGTTTTGGTAACATGGGGAGGCTGGAAAGCGGCATGTCATGTTAATTGGTGATGAAGTTATCGAGCCTGAACTCGAGCCGGCTGAGCTCGAGCCAGCTCCGATGAGACCATATCTATTAGCACCACCACCTTGGTTGAAAGGGCTTGCATGCATGACCTGATATGAAGGTGAAGAAGGAGGGGTGTCACTGAATTCAGACCACAGTCTTCAAGGTCCGAACCACTTCACTCATCGGTGGTCTTCCTCTTGGGTCAAAGCAAAGGCATATAGCAGCCAACCTTAAAGTCTTGTGAGCACCTCTTACTGAGTATTCACCTTGAAGTCTAGGATCCATCATTTTATGTAACCTTGATCTGTTCTTAAGTTGTGGCCTCATCCATTCCACCAAGTTTTCTTGCTCCTGAGGCCTAGTTTTGTCCACTGCTTTCTGGCCAGTCAACATTTCTAGCAGCACAACCCCAAAGCTATATACATCACTTTTGGATGTAAGGTGTCCTGTAACAAGATATATACAACATGTTAGGCAATCCAAGCTCATATAAAATAGCCATAAAATATATTAGAAGCTTTTTCATGTGTGTTTTAATTAATCATCCATTTGCAGTAAGTGTCTTGAATTTAAATGGAAACTTAAGTTTGGCTTCCATTAGTTGCATTGCATAATAGATTTTCTCGTTTCATTCCAAGTTAAGCATGTAGATTCTTAGTTATTCCTAATTCTTTTAACATTTAAACCCTAATTAAGTTCAACATTAATGATTTACAGGGTTCCACACAGCATAACAGTAAGTAGGATCATCTCTAATGAACCAGTAAAAATAATATTTTTAGGTATCAGTGAAGAAGTTTTGAATAAAAAGCCAGTTGAACTTAAGTGAGTCACGGCCATACTGATTTTATTATACAGATGAAGTGGTTACATAAATGGCAAACAAATTAAGATAATGGCAAGTGCAAAATAAGGTAAACATAAGCTTTTAATTAAAACCTTGGATGGACTAAAGGCAACTCAAACTCAAGGGATGGCATTCTCATAACAACATGAAATAGAAGAAAGGATGATTTATATTTGGACCATACTAACCAGTCATCACATACTCAGGGGCTGCATAGCCATGTGTTCCCACCACTTTAGTAGTCACATGAGTTGAGTCTCCATCTGGGGCATCTCTAGCCAGCCCAAAATCAGAAAGTTTTGCATTGTAGTCCTGAAATAGAAAATGTTTAGATGAGGGAAAAGCTGAGTGTAGAAAACTTGAATATTAGTATGCAACATTCTACTTAATTACCGCATCCAACAGGACATTAGATGTTTTGAAGTCCCGGAATATTACTGGCCTGTCAGCTTCCTCATGCAGAAATGCAAGACCCTTGGCAGCACCAAGCATAATTTTTATTCTGGTAGACCATGGTAGGAGCCCAGATCCTGGTAATGTATGATGTAAGTACTTATTCTGTGATGTACCCTCCAACATATATACATTTATTGACTTAGTTGTTAAATAAATAAATTGAAATAACAGATTTCCAATACATTATCATAAGGGTGAATTCAGGTAGCAATGTTCTCATTATACTGTTCATTGGTTGAAGACTTCATAAAAGGTAACACTGCAGAGATTAACTGAAGCACTTTCACTTCAATCCCCAATTACAGTTAAAATGTATCTATTAATACATATTGTTAAGATCAGAAGTCATCTTTCCAAGCTAAAAAACATTTTTACACTTGATTACCAGATTATAACTTTCTGTTCTCTAGATTGTTCAAAAATCTTCTCTTGATTTTTTTTTTTAATAATCATGCACATAATTTGTATACATTTTATCACACAAAGAAATGTAGGAATATTCATACCTGATTACTATAATATTACCAAACTTGTTGTTAATTAGAAGACAATAAGCTTGTATTGATTGACGATACCACAAATTTCTTTAAATAATAAGTTGAAAGACATACTTCTAAACAGATGATGCTCTAAGCTTCCTCGAGGCATAAACTCATACACAAGCATCCTTTGTTCATCTTCAATGCAATAACCAACCAATTTAACTAAATTTGGATGCTGGAGTTCACCAAGATAACTAACTTCAGCCTGCATAGCGTAGCATTTTACAAGATAGTAAGTTATGTAAAGCATAGCATTTAAAAAAAAAAACAAAGTGGATTTGGATTGTCTCCAATCCATCTCTCTCCAGTCTCTCTGCAGAGAATTTTCAACTATTGAATGTATATGTATTGATTGATCTGAACCCTTGAATGCATTTAAGGATATCCCAATATCCTTGGCTACCGCATGCGGTAACTATATAAAATTTTCGACTGCACCGCTGGAGATTATCTAAATCCAAACGGAAAAAAGAAAAAGTGGCGCAAATAAATAGCTAGCAAATAAAGAAACATATTTAAGGTTAGCAAAGGTCCCATACAAGCCATTCCTTATGACCCTGACGCCCCTCTTTGTTAAGAGTCTTCACAGCAACTGGCATTCCAATTCCAGGTCTTGTTTGAGAGACCCCATCTGGATTGATCCAACCTTTGAATACAGAACCAAAGCCCCCTTGACCAAGAATATTTTCAGGCTTGAAGTTCCTTGTTGCCAACTTAAGCTGAAGATAGGAGAACCTTAGAAGATGGGGATAAGCCTTTAGTTCCTCGCTTAAGGTTGGAAGGGACATAGATCCTGAACTGTTGTTGGTTCTAGATATTGATCGGTTTCTACCATTATCATTTCTAGTTATAGTTCCTGCTGATTTATAGATAAAAAGATATCAGATCAAATTTAATAAGCAATTAACATAACATTTAAACACTTTCACAAAAGCAGCATTTATTTAACTTTGTTTCACAAGTATTTCCGTTAGCATGTAGCATAGTATTGATACATAATTCAAAAGAGAGTTTACATGACAGAAGGTAGAGAAACACAATGTAACGTATGAAAGGACAATCACAACATCATTGGAAGAGATAATTATTTAAGAATGGTAACCTAATTGCTTCTTATTTAGGTCATCATAAAGGTAAGTCCATATACTTGTAATGTCATTTTCGTTATCAAGCCTACTTACGTGGTTTTTCACTTATAGCTTAGGAAAAAAATTTCATTTCATAATTGTATCTAATTATATTGTATCTAATATTATACTTCACTTAATGTTTGGATAGAATTTAATAGTTAAATTCGAACACTGTTTATTAGGGTCTCAGCTTCAAGAATTTTGAACTCTACAACATGATTGGAACATTTATTATTATTAAATTAATATATATATATATATATATATATATATATATATATATATATATATATATATATATAAAATAGACAAATCACCTACTTTCCTAATTTGAATCCGTGAGTGACAGAAGAACTCTAATCCCTAATATTCTCTTCCATTCCTAATTTTTCAATTACTATTTTTCAAAAATTAAAATTAAATTATTTTTAAAAATGGGGTAACCCAATAAATCCTTCCAAATCAACCCAAATTTAAATGGATGAATGGTTTGATTATATCAAAGATTTGTAAAATTTGATCCGACTTGAATGATTGGACATTCAATTATCTCATATCTGATTTACCCAAATTTAGTCCTACCTTGTTACTATAGAGTCGAATGTATCAAACAATTCAATATCTGTGTTTATTTAAAGTAATTAAATATTCAATTGTAATTAGAAAATGACGTAAATTCTAGCAAGAATAGTATTCACCAAAAAAACACTCTAGCAAGTAACAAGGTAGAATACCACCTCGGTTTCTATTGCGACTTGAGGAGCCTCTAGGTTGGGACCTAAAAGCCATGCAACCTACCAAAAACCTCATTTTCATCCAAAATTTTGAGCCACGTCGTCCTTCACCATCGATCACATCATTGTCGTTTCTTCTGGTTTCACCTCCCACATACGAAGTTCCAACCGTAGGAAGACTTGCCATATCTTCAGTTACTTCACACCCCCTATATGGTCAACATATATACACTTCAGCACAAAATTCAAATATGATAATATTGGAAATTAAACTATTCCAAAGAACACAACAACGAAAAAAATATATATCAAAACTCCAAATGTAAAAGAAAATCAGCAAAATTAACAATAATTTGGTAAAGACCCAGAATTTTAGAATAGAACCATTCAAGAAAAAAACTAGAGCTAGCCACTGATCATGAAAACAGATAATGAACAAACCCCACTTGGTAAAATGGGGTTTACACTTCAGAACATTTTGTTCGTGAAAATCTTTTTTTTTTTTTTTATCGTTCTAAAAATCAAAACGCCTAAGGCTGCATATCAGTAGATAATGACAGCAGCATGAACACTCCCACTTACAACTGACTTAGACCTAAATGATACAACAAACATGCAAAGCTAGAAAAGCATCACCAGAGAGGGTTTGTGTCCAGAGTGAGAGAGAGAGCTACTGCGGCAAAGTGAAGCAATATTTTTTTAGGCAAAAAGTGAAGCAATATTAAGCAGTGGAGATTGAGTTTATCAGAAATAGGTGTCACTGTGTCCAATGAACGTTAGAATTGGTGTTATTAGATCAGCATTAGCAATGGAAATGAATTACATGTACACGTAGTTCTGTGGTCTTAAGCTGATGAAGTACATGTACACGTGACACTTGAATAAGCTAGACCAGTTGTCACTTAGACCAATACCAAAACAAGCAAATTAAACCAAAGGAGGGTTTTGAAGGGAAGAGAGTGGAGAGGAGTAAAAGAAAAAGAAGAGAGAGAATGGTGCGTTATGCATGAAAAAGTAGGAAATGGAATGAATGTTCTAAGATAGAGGTGTGAAAGGGAGAAAGAGATAAAGAAAGTGGGACAAAGTTGGTTTTGAATAAGTAATATTATATACGACCTATTAAATGCGGCGAAGAATAACACTGAGCAAACTAAAACTGAAGTGGAAAGTACCTGTAACCGCCAAATGCAAAGAAAAAACAAAAACAAAAATATATAAAAACATACGTTACTCATTATTTCATGGGTTTAATTGCTATACATTGACGGTATTGTCAACCAATCACCTATCATAGTATGAATGACTTTTAAAGTAGTTAATATTAGAGTCAAAATAATTTACCAACGTGACAATTTATTATTGAATGTATGTGTAAAAAGACTTGACACTGTCAGTATATGACAATTAAACTCATATTTTATATTGGAAAATGTTATGATTATATATTTGTTCAATTTCCCTCATTTAATTATATGTTGCTTCCAGGTGGAATAGCCACTTAAGTGGTCTCCACTAGTAAATCATCTTTTTTAACCCTTGGATATAATAATAAAATAATTGGATGATTAAGATTGAATAAAATTAAAATCTGGTAATTGTGTATCAGGTAACCATAAATATTGAAGTGGCAAATTTGCCCTTCCTCCCTTCACCCTCCATCACCGGTCACCATGTCATCCAAATGACACGCTTACGATCTCTTCCAAGTTCCAACTAAAGCCCAAGGGTCGTTGCATGGCCCACCACCATGCAACGGTGCATGACCGATCGACAATATTGATGCAGCCGAGAAACGACTCCGAGGTCGAAAAGGATGATGTGACCAACGCCTCGACTCTCATCGTCTGGCACACCACCGCCACCATGCGCACCATCTCCACCTCCATCCAGTCACACGCACCATCTCCACCTCACATCATCCCACCAAAAACGTATAAACGATACCATCACTATAGAAATGGCACTGCATCATATCTATGCCACGATGGCGATGACGGTGGGTAGGGGTGGTGAATGGACATGCCCTCAGTGAAATGGGCCGGTCCTTTCTAGATGGGGGTATTTGTGAGTGGTAGGGGTGATTGTGAGTCTTTGAGCTCTAGCCACCAAGTTTAATCGATTATTTTAGCAAATGTGTAATCTATTCATATAATGTAATTGAGTCGATTCGTTTGGACATATAATGTAATAGATTCATATAATGTATTTATAACTGAATCGATACAAAGTCAATTGTATTTTTACTGTGCCTGGTAACACCGTCTTTGCACCATTGTCACATTCAATGTCATATATATGTGACTGGTAGGGGCAACGATGACTTTTCAAAGTGAAAAAAAATGGTCCATACATATTTGCTCATCCACCCTAGACGACACCCTAATTATAACTAAGTTTATTGTATTTTTTTATATACTTTTACACTCTTTTTCGGTAATATAAGAAGACATTATTGGGATAATTTGTGATTCGTTGGCATTATAAATTTTTTATGTTTATAGTGTATTAAAATTAAAATATATATATATATATATATATATATATATAATAGAAGTTTAATTTTGATACCAATAGACATTGTTTACACTTTCATCAATCATAAATAATTAATCATATATATGACTTTTAAGAATGTTATGATGCTAAACATTTTTTAATAATGTGATAAAATTTATTATTGGTTGTCATTTATATATATCACACATATACATATATATTGAGTTATCATGTCATTGGTACGAAGTATTTTGACTATTCTCATATGGGGAACCTGGACGACGTTTAGGGATTGTCCCCTTGTTAAGGTATGTAAAATATTTTGTTAGCTATAAATTAGGCAGTCAAATATACTGTTAGCTATAAATTAGGCATTTGTTCATAAAAGAAAATATTTGTACAGCTGTGAGATTAATTGTGCAGTTGGTTATTCCTTTGACAGAGGAGAAATCATAGATAGGCTTGTGTATATATGCTGCTCGAGTCTGTAAAGTTCAATGCATCAGAAATATATGATATTTTTCTCTTTGAAGCTTGTTTTTACATGGTATCAGAGTCAACTCTGATTTCATCTACAATATAGAAATCGGAGCTGTGCTTTGGCTTCTTTGATATTCCCAATTACATTGCGATGTAATTTCTACTCTCCAGAATGGGGTTCTGTGATTACATGCTTTGGAAAATTACAGAGGTTGTGGCAGGAGTTTGATTCTATTGCAGATTGTACCATGGAGTGCACTAAAGATGTTGAAACATATACAAAAATGATTAATTCTCAGCGAGTTTATGTGTTTTTGGCTAGTCTCGACTCTCACTTGGATGGAGTTCGTGGTCGGATCCTCGCCACAACCCCTCTTCCGAGTCTCCAAGCTGTTTATGCCGAGGCAAATTGCCAAGAAGCTATGCTTGGTAGCATGCCTACAGAAGGGCCTGCCTTTGCTGTCAAGAAGCCTACTAAGAAAGGATTTCGCAAGTGTACCCATTGTAATTGTGATAATCATGTAATTGCAATTTCTTTAAGCTTTATGGCTATCTAGATTGGCATCCAAAGAGCAAAACTACCTCCAATGCTAAGACAAATTTTGAAGAACAATTCTTTCCCTGCTACTGGATTTGTGATGCTAAGACAAATTTTGAAGAACAATTCTTTCCCTGCTACTGGATTTGTGGCCAAGTCAGGTATATCTAGCACTGCTTTTAGTTTATCTGTTGTTACTAGGAATAGCGACTGGATAATTGATAGAAGTCCTACTGACCATATGACTTGTGATCTTCATAAATTTACTCATTTTTCCCCTTGTGTGTCAAAAACTGACATTGTTAATGCAAATGGAGTATCATCTCCAGTTGAAGGTGTCAGTATCATATCTCTTTCACCCTCTTTATCAATTCCCGATGTTCTGTTTATTCCTACTTTAAATTGTAATCTTCTCTCAGTTAGTAAATTGACAAAATCTCATGACTGTGTTACCTTGTTCTTTCCTAATCACTGTACTTTTCAGAACATCCATACCAGGGAGAAGATTGGCAGTGGTAAACTTAGTGGAGGACTATACTATTTGGAGAATGTTTCTCAAGGAACCAACAAAGAAACATTGGCTCATCTTGCAAGTGATGATATACAAAATAAAAACAAAGAACAAATATAGTTATGGCATAGACGATTAGGACATCCATCTTTTAGCTATTTAAAAAGATTGTTTCCATCATTGTTTCATAATTGCAATATTTCATATTTTCTTTGTGAAACTTGTGTAATGGAAAAATGTCATTGTGTTGTTTTTCCATTAAATAATACTAGAGCTATTGTTCCTTTTTCTTTAGTCCACACAGATGTTTGTGGTCATGCTCCTCACTCTACACATAATGGCATGAAATGGTTCATTAGTTTTATTGATGACTGTACTCGGGTAACTTGGGTATATTTGCTTAAACATAAGAGTGATGTGAATTTCGTGTTTCGCCTCTTTCATCATCAAATGGTTGTCACTCAATTTAACACTGTTATCAAGGTTATTAGGTCAGACAATGGAGGGAAATATTTCAAGAAAGAATTAACTGAATTCATGAACTCTAATGGTATTCTTCATCAAACTACATGTCCTCATTCACCGCAACAAAATAGGGTAGCTGAGAGGAAAAATAGGCACATTTTAGAGGTCACTAGATTCCTATTAATTGATGGTAGTGTTCCACCTTATTTGTGGGATGAGGCTTTAAGTTCTACGGTTTATTTGATTAACAGAACTCCATCTAGTGTGCTCAACTTTAGAAGACCTTTAGATGTGCTTTCTGATCATTGCATTCTTCCTCCCATAGTTCATAGCATTTTTGGATGTGTAATATATATGTTCATCTTCACCCACATCAATGTACCAAGCTTGGAAAAGGGCAATCACTACAAAAAAAAGGTCATTTAGCGACCGAAAATAGCGACCGAATTTTTAGGTTGCTATTTGCGACCGAAATAGCGACCGATTGTAGGATCTACATGAAACACTGGTTAGAGTTGATTCTGCGACCGCAATAGCGACCGAAATAGAGCGTAGCAGAGATATCGGTCGCTAAACAAAGGAGAGTAAAAGTCAGAAATTTATGAATTGTTAGCGACCGAAATGGCGACCGAATTAAATGCGACGGTCAAAATGTGTTTATATTAGCGACCGATTTATATATCCATCGCTAAATTTTTGAATTCACACTTTAAACTGTATTTATATTTGTGACCGATATTAATTCGGTCGCTAAAAGGCGCTTTAAAAAAATAAAATTGCGCGTGTTAGCGACCAAAAATTTAAATCGGTCGCTAAAATTACAAATTCAAATTAACACTAACCAAATTCGCGACCGATATAGCGACCGAATAATTCGGTCGCTAAAACTGAAACCCCTAAATCGCGAGCCCTTCCCCTTTCTTCCCCATTTCTCTCATTCCTTCTCTTTTCTTCTCTCTTCCTTGCACGCTCTGCTCCTCCCTGCCACCACGCGACGTCTATGCTCCGGTCACCGCCAGGCCACGCACCTCCGGTGAGTGATTCCACCTTCCCTCTCTCTCTCTCTTTCTCTCTCTCTCTCTCTCTTTCTGATGTCTCTCTGTCTCTGTCTCTGTAGCGCACCTGAGCCGCCTCCCTTGAGCCACCATTGTCCGCAGCTCCGGTGACACCACCACCACCAAGGGTAAGCTACCTTGTCTTCTCTCCTCTTCCCTCTCTCTCTCTCTCTCTCTTTCTGATGTCTCTCTGTCTCTGTCTCTGTAGCGCACCTGAGCCGCCTCCTTTGAGCCACCACTGTCCGCAGCTCCGGTGACACCACCACCACCAAGGGTAAGCTACCTTGTCTTCTCTCCTCTTCTCTCATTCTCTGTTTCTATAACAGAATGGATATTTGGTAGCAAGGGTAAGGGAGATTCAGCTAAGGAGATTTTGGGGGGAATGGCCATGTAAACTAGATATCAAGATGGAAAAGTACCAAATCAATCTACTTGCTTAAATTATTCCAGTCCACATGCCAGAAAACTACTTAAGAACTCGGCTTTAACTTTTCTCAAAGTCTCTCACAGAATCTCCTGGCCTCATTACATATTCTCAAAAATCAGAATCAAGAACAAGAACAGGGAGAAGTGATATGAAGATATTGTTCAAGAAGTCTTTGGCCTTTTTTTATATGATTTCTATAAGTTGTCTATAAAATGTTTATCTTGCTGATCACTTTAGCACTTGATGAATGAGTATCTATTGATACGGTTTATATATAGCCCTCTACTTCTATTATCTCGTAATGCGATGACAAGTGCTTTTGTGTTTTATCACTTACATACACTCAAATTTATTCTGCATTAGTTGTTATTCATTTGAATGTCATTAGTAGAATTTCCAATTGAATAATGCAAATTTGCATGCAGTTGACACATGCATTGCCAGTGGAATGCATGGTTTTAACTAAAACAGAATCAGATACTAATACACTTTTTAAATTGTTTTCATAGTGATTTAGCATGGTATATGCCTTGCAATTACAATTCCTAGCTGTATGGCCAGATCAATCATACATAAACCTAAAGTAATTTATTTATTGGCCAACAAGGGACCATTTTCTGTTTGTTAGAGTATCACATATATCATATAGGTCTAAATGCATGGCTGTATCCTTAGAGCATCCATTTATTAGTAAAAATTCTACTCCTGCATGGATAAGAACAAGTGTACAGAAAATTAAAAGGCTGGTTATATAAGGAATGAAAAATGCACTGACTCCATGCACAAGAATCCGCTACATTAACCATGGTACAAGTCAAGGGCAAGGGAAATGGTCCTATGTTGTAGTACTATATTTATTAACCGAATGTAAGTATAAAAGCAAGGACAGTTCTGGCTTTCCTTTTATCATTTAGTCCCTCTTGCTTAGGATTCCAGAAGGTGGGGCCTGTGTTTTTGTGCTAAGCATGAAAAGTTCAGGGTACATCTTCCTTCTTAAAGGGTAGGGGCTGAATAAGTACCAAACTTATTGAAGGAGACAAAACATAATGTATTCTTATTCTATTCTTTACCTCCAAACAGTCCAACGGGAAGCATCTTCCTACAATTTTATTTTTAACCTTCTCTTGTATGCCATTGTGCTCTAGTCAATAGAATTTTTGTTCTAAGTTCTCCTTATACAAACAACTAAGATATTCCCTCATGTCTTTGTCTGCATACTTTACCATACATAACATTCAACCCCACGTACTAGGGTGCTAGAGAACTATGCCTATTGTACATTGAGGACTAATAAAATGACACTAAGAAGCTGTGGAACTACAGATTTATTAGGCTTCTAACTTTTAAGAATTTTCCTCTAGAACAAAGATAAAGGATGGCTAGATGGGCTTTGGCACTTCCAAGTCGAGAGGGACATCAGATTCTCGAACAAAGTCTATATATATATATATATATATATATATATATATATATATATATATATATCCACTTTCAAATTTCAGAATATGATTTCCACTTTTACACGACAAACGAATAAGAATGCATATTGGATTAAAATTTGAAGGATCAATTCCGGAACCTAATGCGTTAGGAAATTGATATTGGCACATCACTTTAATTTTATCATATAAATTTTTTGCGTACATTATTATATAAATTATGTGCAATTCATGCACAGGAAACTTATAACATGTGAGGGGATAAAGGTTATCTAAGGAAAAAAGTGTGGTAATATTATTTCCAAAGTGGTATAGAAGAGGAACTCAAATGGACAACACTATCTGAGAATGGAAAGTGAAAGTAAGAAACATGGCCCACAAGTGAACAAAAGTAGGAAGGAATAATATCTATTTTTCAGGTCACTGCATACAAGGGATTAAGTTTGGTTTTCTATTGGTTCAAGAGTAAGTTTAAAAGGCTTGCTCTATATTCCTACCCTTCAATTTAAATTGGTGTATTGGATTGAGATTTTAAAAGATTATTTTGGTATAAAAGAATCTTGTGGATTTTAAAAGACTACATAGGAATCTTGATATTAGCCAACCCCAAAACCATCTTTCTCCATAGTTTCAAAGCACCTAATTTCAGAAACCAAAAACTTCAAAACAATGACTCAGTTTCTTTTCCTTTGCTTTCTATTAGCAAATATTTTCCTTGGTTTTGGAATAGTGATTTGATTTGAAATGAATAATTTCATTTATGCACGATAGGTCCTTGTTGTCATATTCTTCTACCGGCTCCTCCACTTATCCTTGCTCAGTTGTGTTTTCTCTCTCTGGTCAGTTATCTGAACACTCGGTGTAATGTATTATGTGAATTATCGTCTTGTTTGGTAGTGGAGAGCTGAGCTCAATAGGATGTGATCTTGTCTGATTGTATGCTGATAATTAATTTAATGTTTATGCATGTGTTTGTCAATATGTGTTGTTTGTTAGTGGAGAGCGGAGCTCAATAGGATGTGATCTTGTCTGATTGTATGATGATAATTTAATGTTTATGCATGTGTTTGTCAATATGTGTTGTTTGTTAGTGGAGAGCGGAGCTCAATAGGATGTGATCCTGTACGAAAGGCTGGATCTTGGTTGTGTCTTGATAATTTAGAAATTATGCATGTGTTTGACAATTAACTGCTACTTGTTAGTGGAGAGTGGAGCTCAATAGGATGTTTGCTACAATATTTAATCTAAGTTTGTATTGATTTACGCTGCAATTTATATAAACTCAACAATGTTGCAATATTTATAGGTTAATGGTTTTATTTTCTGTTAGAGTTAATAATTAATTTACGAAAGCCTTAGTTTCCTATTTGAGATTCAATATTAATGAGCATGCGTAACTTATCATGGTATGCATGCTCATTGTATTGAATCTTGAATTGTCCAATTGGGACAGTTTGGGAAAAAACCTTTTTCACACTCGTACAATAGTCATTTCAATGTTCAAATGCCTTATATACTTGTTGAAATCTCGGTCTGATGCATTTCCTTTTGTTCTCCTGGTGCATACTTGATCGCGGTGATTCTGACCGTGCTCGAGTCGTGTAACTTGGAGACCGATGGGAGATGCTGCCGAAATTTTGTCAAGTATAAGGTATTTGAATATGGGAATAACTATTAGTAGCCGAGTGTGACAAAGGTTTCTTCTCGAATGGGATAGGTTCATACCTTGTCATAAGAACGAGATTGATGGAGTTATTGGAATGCACCGTAATATATAAGTGTTATTGTAGGATTGGTCAGGCTATTTAATTGCCAGCAGTGGATATTCCGGAGAATCGGAAATGGATTTATCGTAGGTTGGATCGGAATAAACATCTTAGGGAAGAGTATAGAGTGGAGTGGGTGAGTTTATAGAGTTTGTTGTTAGCCAGGAGAGATTTATACGGCTGGGCGGTGATCAATTGAGGTGTCCTCGCAAAAGATGCAAGTGTCAATCTTTCAAAAGTGTGGATGGAGTTGTAGCCGATCTTTATGAGAAGGGCTTCATGCCTGATTACTATTGGTGGAGTAACCATGGTGAGACGTTGCCTGACTTAAACCCGATTATGGCTGAAGGTTCGTACTATGGAAGTGGTGACGGGAGGGAAGAATTGAATCCATACAAGCAGATGATAATGGATCATGCTGGACCATCGGTTGGTGTTGTACTAGAAGAAGATGGGGGAGAAGATGGAGGAATGGGTTCCCAATACATAGAGGAGAATCCGAATCCCGAAGCTCAAAGATTCTATGATATGCTGAGTGCTGCACGATCTCCATTGTGGGAAGGATGTCAGGAGTACACGGAGTTGTCGATGTGCATGGAATGGTTGAGTATCAAATCTGACTACAATATGCAAGAAGCCTGTTTTAATTGCCTCAGCAGGTCAGTGTCCAAGGCGTTGCCAGAAGGCAATCGGATGCCTACAAGTTTTATCATGCTAAGAAGTCCGTAGAAAATTTGGGTCTGGGGTGTTTGAAAATTGATTGTTGCCCGAATGGATGTATGTTGTACTATAAGGATGATTCAACGGAAAGCATAACGTGTTGTCGATTTTGTGGTGCGGATCGGTATAAGACAACCACTAGGATGGGCATTGAGAAGAAGAGGTCGCTAAAAAAGATGTGGTACTTTCCGCTCGTGCCAAGACTTACAAGATTGTACTCTTCGATGGCCACTACAGCTCACATGAGGTGGCATAGTGAGCATGAGAGGGAACAAGATATCTTGTGTCATCCATCTGATGGAGAAGCTTGGAAGCATTTTGATAGGGTTCATATGGCATTTTCGCAGGACCCTCGCAACGTTCGAATGGGGTTATCTGCTGATAGATTTAATCCTTTTGGGCAGTCTGGAAAAGCATACTCTTATTGGCCGGTTATCCTGACTCCGTACAATCTTCCCCCGGGGATGTGCATGAAGCGGGAGTTTATGTTCCTAACAGTCATAATTCCGGGTCCGTCTAATCCAAAAGGTAAGATTGATGTGTACTTGCAGCCACTGATAGATGAGTTGACAATGCTGTGGAATGATGGTGTGTTGACATATGACGTATCTTTGAGGCAGAATTTCATCATGAAAGCAGCTTTAATGTGGACGATCAACGACTTTCCTGCTTATGGGATGATGTCGGGTTGGATGACCGCGGGGAAGCTTGGATGCCCAATATGTATGGAGCGATCGAAGACATTCACGCTTAAACACAGTCGAAAGATCTCATATTTTGATTGTCATCATCAGTTCCTTCCGGAAGATCATCCTTATAGGCGGAACAAGAATGCATTCAAGAAGCGTTGTGCGGAGAGAACACCGCCTCCACCACGTTTGACTGGTCCTAATGTATGGCGCAGAGTACAGTACTTACCGCTCGTCCATGAAACCCAAGGAGAACATATTCCTGATTATGGCGTCAACCATAATTGGACAAAACAAAGTATATTTTGGAGGTTGCCGTATTGGAGGACGTAGCTACTCCGGCACAACATTGATGTCATGCATACTGAGAGGAATGTGTTTTTGAATGTGTTTGACACTGTGATGGACATCAAGGGGAGGACAAAGGATACAAATAAAGCCCGATTGGACCTGGCTGACATTTACAATCGGAAGGAGCTTGAGTTTCAAGACGGTGGTCGTGGCAGACTTATCAAACCGAAGGCAAGTTATACACTAAGCAAAGCACAGAAATTGGCCGTCTGTAAGTGGGTTAAAGAACTAAAGTTACCAGATGGGTATGCTTCCAATCTGGGTAGATGTGTTGACATTAAGGAAGCAAAGTTACATGGAATGAAGAGTCATGATTGCCACGTGTTCATGCAACGGTTGCTTCCAATTGCGTTTGACGCATTACCGAAGCAAATTTGGAACCCACTTGTTGAGCTTAGCCACTTTTTCAGGGAGCTTACATCGACAACACTAAATGTGAATCAATTAAAGGATATGGAAGTCAAGATACCCGTTTTGTTATGTAAGCTGGAGCAAATCTTCCCGCCGAGTTTCTTTGATTCCATGGAACACCTGCCAGTTCATCTACCTTACGAAGCAAGAGTTGGTGGCCCGGTCCAATACCGCTGGATGTATCCATTTGAGAGGTAAACAACATCAACTATTTTACTTAATACATATGAAATTCACGAACACGAGAGCAGTAGTTTAGCTTTCCCTAAAACTAGTAATTATTTGTATGTATCCCTCTTTAATAGGTTCCTGCACTCCCTTAAACACAAAGTCAAGAACAAGGCACGAGTGGAGGGTTCCATTTGTGAAGCATACTTAGTAGAGGAGACTTCCACTTTTGCCTCTTATTACTATCCGGACGAAGTTAACACGAGAAGGACAAGGATGCCTAGAAACGTTGATTCGGGCGAAGGATGTTCAACTAGTCCTCCTATATCAATATTCAACTATCCGGGCAGATTTAGTGGCAAATCAAAAGGATATTTCTTGGAGCAGCGTGACATTAATGCTGCTTCATCCTGTATATCCTTCAAAATTGTGAAGAGGTGGCGCCATATTTAGAGTAAGTTTCTACAACGTCTTTAATAAGTTCAATTGACATTTATTATTATTAATCGTCCTGCTGTTAATCTCCCATATGTAGGATGTACGGCAATTTTCTAAGGGATCTCCAACCTGACATTTCAAATGATCAGGTTGATCGAGAAATTACTTCTCACTTCGCTACGTGGTTCAGTAAATATGTAGGTTAAGCATCTTCATTTTTTGAAGCATACATTTTATCTCCTTAAATATATAGCATGTATAAGAATAATATAATATTTGATTGTTTAGGTACTAGATCCAGAAAACAATGTTCAAAATCCATTGTTGACAAATTTGGCATGGGGGCCTAACAGATAGGTTACATCATGGAATACTTATATTGTAAATGGATATAAATTTAACACAAAACATGGAATGAAGGAATGCAGACGTGTAACTATGGTGTTTGTGTGCGAGCCACTGATGGCAATGTAGAGGATGATTTCTATGGGGTTCTAACTGACATCCTTGAACTCGATTATACCGGTTTCCCCGTGATGAAATTAGTTATCTTCAAGTGTGATTGGTTTGATCCTACTCTTGACGTAGGGACAAAAATAGATAAAAATTATGGTATTGTTCAAGTTAGGCTGTCTCGAAGGTATAATAAGGCGTACGACCCATTCATTTTTTCACAACAAGCGAGAGCGAGGTTTATTACTCGCCATATCCCGAAGGACATCATGGCTGGTTGGGTGTTATTAAGATAAAGGCTCGCAGTGATAATTACTCGATAATGTAATCAACCAGCCTGAAAAAGATGCTCCGTACCAAGATGATGAGTTTTCAAGACCCCACGTACCCGTTTCAAATTACGCCGGACATTATTGTTAATTCTCTCGGCGGACATTTCCGAAATGGGGAGGAAGTTGAAAGAGAGTTAATGGATCAATCCGAGTTGGACGCATCTAGCGAAGGTACATTCCGATCAAGTGATACTGATGAGACTGAGGGTGAATTTAGTGACGGAGATTCTACTTAGGTAATTTATTTATGTCATAATTCATTGTGTGAATGTCATTCTACTTATTAGTTCATTTAGTATTGTATTATTTACACTGTGGTGTAATCATATTTTCATTTTTTCACAGATGGCGATTCCTCCGAGAGGTAGGGGTGCGTCGTGGAGGTCGTCTTTGCGAGAGTCCCTTCGCCGGCCGACCCCAGCCTTCAGATCGAGACCATCCTGCCAGCACCTCTGTTGACGGGACACCTCAGGGTGATGGAGTTGCACCCCCCACCCATCCTCATGTGGTCGGGACACAGGCTGCACCCTCATCATCCACACCTACGACGACAGGACCATCATCATCTTCGGGACAGGAGAGTCGTGGTCCATCCGACAGGAGGATTCTTCTTATCCCCAGGGGGGATAACGAGTATGCTAATTTAATTTTTTAATATATATAAAGTATCGTTAATTTCTATTTACTTGTTTTTAAAATTTAATTATAACATTTATTAATGCTCTAATTTTGCTGCAGCTTTCTGCCCGCGAAGGGCCCTTCTGATTCGATCTCGAAGATCCTGCGACGCAAGTTTGATGGTCCATGGCCTACATGGAAGGCCATCCCACTGGGCCATAGGGATCAGTTGTTTCTAGAGTTTAAGGTAACAGTTTATTAAGTTTTTTAAATTAAATTTACATTATATATATGTACACACGAATTTCCTAACAACCGTAAGTTGCGTAAAGAGTATAGGTGGGACTTAGCTTTAGAGGCTCTCGTCGGGGACATATTTGAGCATAAAGGCTCACTTGGTTATGAAGAATCGATGAACAAGCCGAGGAAGGGGCGAGAATAAGGGGAGGTGGGTGGATCCACGAGATCATGAGGCAGCTGGACCAAGATCTTGGGCTACTGAGAAGTTCCAGGAGATCCAGGCCACAGCTCGGCGTAATCGAGCTTCTGATGGTGGCGAATGTGCTTGGACCGGTGGGTCTAAATCAACCGCCGCCCACTACGACGAGCTGGTAATACATTAAACTTTTGACTTAATATACTATTTAATTAATTAGTTTTCATTTTTAATTATTCTTATGAATTTAATATTATATTATTCTGTGCATAAAGCACAGAAACAGCGGGCCCCGACTGCTATGGAGTTGGTGGAGAGGACGAAGAAGTTGAAGTCGGGGACATGGGTCAACGACAAGGCCCGTAACTATGCTGTAAGCAAAAAAATAATTTAGTGTTTACTTGTAATTTATTATAAATGATTTGTTAATATTGGATATAATTATTTTAACTAAATCTATTCAACTATACTTTGTAGGCGGGCTTCAACGAGAAGAAGGACGATGCCATATCACGTGCCTCACAGTCACAAGATGAGGCTTTGACTGGTGATGACTGCTCTCCTGTCTCCATCGACGATAATGACATTTATTTGGAGATCGTCGGGGGCAGGAACAAGAAGGGGCACGTGTATGGCCTCGGACACCTGGGAGCCGAGTTCATCGCTTCATCGTCCGGCACGCCTGCTCCTTGCTGCGCCGATACCGTCCCTCAGGAGCAGTTCCACCAAATGCAGGACACCATCACGCAGCTGAACGCGGAGCTTCGGGAGAAGAGCGAGAGAGAGCAGCAGATGGCGGACCAGATTGCACAGTTGACTCGGGCACACCAGCAGCTGATGCAGGCGAGCATCGAGCAGGGCCAGACACTGCGGCTGGTGTTGGAGCATTTGTTTCAATTAGTTAGTTATCTGCTAGTTGCATCAGTTTGTTATTTGTAGCTGCTCTGCAACAGAGTCTGTAACTAGAACTGATAGGATATATAAGGTCTTATCTATTGTATAGGGGCAAGTGATTTTGGGTATTTTCTTGATCACAGATTGAGTGCAAGCGAGGGAGAGTATTGCAGTTCATCCTGGATGTCTTGAACTGTTGCTGGTCAGAGGAATAAAATCGACTTAGTGTAGACGTAGGGGTTTTCATCTTTGACCTCGAACCACATAATTCCCTTGTGCCTTCTTCTACTTTTCTGCAATTCTATTTTTCGTGTGTGTGTGTGAACATCTCTATGCAATACTCAGCTGCAATTTAGAGCTGAATTCACAACAATTGGCATCAAGAGCTCCAGGTTTTGGAGGTGTTTCCACAATGGGTACAACCAAATTTGATATAGAGAAGTTCACTGGTGAAAACGATTTTAGTCTTTGGAGGATAAAGATGAAAGCTCTTCTTGTTCACCAAGGTCTTGAAGATGCGTTGGGAGGCATTGCAAAGCTTCAAGAATCTCTCACCGAAAAGGAGAAGAAGGATTTTGTTAGCAAAGCTCACAGCACCATCTTCTTTCACTTGTTGATGAAGTTCTCAAAGAGGCGGTCGAGGGGACAACTACAGCTGGAGTTTGGCTGAAATTGAAGAGTCTATACCTGAAAAAGAGACTTCATCAATTGAAGATGGAAAAAGGTATGTCAATCAAAGAAATGTCTCTTTGTTTACAAAAGCAGTTCTTGATCTTAAAAATGTAGATGTAAAAATTGATGATGAAGATCAAGCAATTATATTACTTTGTTCTCTTCCCCCATCATATGATAACCTAGTTGATACTATGATGTATGGAAAGGAGAGTCTCACCTTGGAGGAAGTCAAAGCAACCCTTAATTCTCGGAAGATGAAGAGGAGAATCACCGAGAGTAAAGGTGATGGTGGAGATGCTGAAGGGCTATTTGCAAGAGGAAGATCTGAGAAAAGAGAAGGAAAGGGAAAGAATAGATAGAGATCAAAGTCAAAAGGCAAAAAGAATTGCTACCATTGCCACAAAGATGGAAACTATCGAAAAGAGTGTCCTGAAAGAAAAAGAAAGAATGGTTCAAAACACAATGTTGATGATATAGCAGTGGTAGCAAATGGCTATGACAGTGCAGAAGTCTTGGCTATTTCAACAAATAACAATATAGATGAATGAAGTCTTGATTCAGGGTGTTCCTTCCACATGACCCTTAATAAAGGTTGGTTCATCTTCTACAAAGAAATAGATGGTGGAAAAGTTCTCATGGGTATTAATATGGCCTGCAAGATCATTGGTGCTGGCACTGCCAAACTGAAATTGGAGGATGGGACTGTGAAATTTCTCTAAAATGTAAGGCATGTTCCCTGAACTAAAGAGGAACTTGATCTCGCTAGGTATTCTGGATCAAGCAGGCTGTTCATTCAAGGGTGAAGGTGTTTCCACAATGGGTACAACCAAATTTGATATAGAGAAGTTCACTGGTGAAATCGATTTCAGTCTTTGGAGGATAAAGATGAAAGCTCTTCTTGTTCACCAAGGTCTTGAAGATGCGTTGGGAGGAATTGCAAAGCTTCAAGAATCTCTCACCGAAAAGGAGAAGAAGGATTTTGTTAGCAAAGCTCACAGCACCATCTTCTTTCACTTGTTGATGAAGTTCTCAAAGAGGCGGCCGAGGGGACAACTACAGCTGGAGTTTGGCTGAAATTGAAGAGTCTATACCTGAAAAAGAGACTTCATCAATTGAAGATGGAAAAAGGTATGTCAATCAAAGAAATGTCTCTTTGTTTACAAAAGCAGTTCTTGATCTTAAAAATGTAGATGTAAAAATTGATGATGAAGATCAAGCAATTATATTACTTTGTTCTCTTCCCCCATCATATGATAACCTAGTTGATACTATGATGTATGGAAAGGAGAGTCTCACCTTGGAGGAAGTCAAAGCAACCCTCAATTCTCGGAAGATGAAGAGGAGAATCACCGAGAGTAAAGGTGATGGTGGAGATGCTGAAGGGCTATTTGCAAGAGGAAGATCTGAGAAAAGGGAAGGAAAGGGAAAGAATAGATAGAGATCAAAGTCAAAAGGCAAAAAGAATTGCTACCATTGCCACAAAGATGGAAACTATCGAAAAGAGTGTCCTGAAAGAAAAAGAAAGAATGGTTCAAAACACAATGTTGATGATATAGCAGTGGTAGCAAATGGCTATGACAGTGCAGAAGTCTTGGCTATTTCAACAAATAACAATATAGATGAATGAAGTCTTGATTCAGGGTGTTCCTTCCACATGACCCTTAATAAAGGTTGGTTCATCTTCTACAAAGAAATAGATGGTGGAAAAGTTCTCATGGGTATTAATATGGCCTGCAAGATCATTGGTGCTGGCACTGCCAAACTGAAATTGGAGGATGGGACTGTGAAATTTCTCTAAAATGTAAGGCATGTTCCCTGAACTAAAGAGGAACTTGATCTCGCTAGGTATTCTGGATCAAGCAGGCTGTTCATTCAAGGGTGAAGGTGTTTCCACAATGGGTACAACCAAATTTGATATAGAGAAGTTCACTGGTGAAAACGATTTCAGTCTTTGGAGGATAAAGATGAAAGCTCTTCTTGTTCACCAAGGTCTTGAAGATGCGTTGGGAGGAATTGCAAAGCTTCAAGAATCTCTCACCGAAAAGGAGAAGAAGGATTTTGTTAGCAAAGCTCACAGCACCATCTTCTTTCACTTGTTGATGAAGTTCTCAAAGAGGCGGCCGAGGGGACAACTACAGCTGGAGTTTGGCTGAAATTGAAGAGTCTATACCTGAAAAAGAGACTTCATCAATTGAAGATGGAAAAGGTATGTCAATCAAAGAAATGTCTCTTTGTTTACAAAAGCAGTTCTTGATCTTAAAAATGTAGATGTAAAAATTGATGATGAAGATCAAGCAATTATATTACTTTGTTCTCTTCCCCCATCATATGATAACCTAGTTGATACTATGATGTATGGAAAGGAGAGTCTCACCTAGGAGGAAGTCAAAGCAACCCTCAATTCTCGGAAGATGAAGAGGAGAATCACCGAGAGTAAAGGTGATGGTGGAGATGCTGAAGGGCTATTTGCAAGAGGAAGATCTGAGAAAAGAGAAGGAAAGGGAAAGAATAGATAGAGATCAAAGTCAAAAGGCAAAAAGAATTGCTACCATTGCCACAAAGATGGAAACTATCGAAAAGAGTGTCTTGAAAGAAAAAGAAAGAATGGTTCAAAACACAAAGATGTTGATGATATAGCAGTGGTAGCAAATGGCTATGACAGTGCAGAAGTCTTGGCTATTTCAACAAATAACAATATAGATGAATGAAGTCTTGATTCAGGGTGTTCCTTCCACATGACACTTAATAAAGGTTGGTTCATCTTCTACAAAGAAATAGATGGTGGAAAAGTTCTCATGGGTATTAATATGGCCTGCAAGATCATTGGTGCTGGCACTGCCAAACTGAAATTGGAGGATGGGACTGTGAAATTTCTCTAAAATGTAAGGCATGTTCCCTGAACTAAAGAGGAACTTGATCTCGCTAGGTATTCTGGATCAAGCAGGCTGTTCATTCAAGGGTGAAGGTGTTTCCACAATGGGTACAACCAAATTTGATATAGAGAAGTTCACTGGTGAAAACGATTTCAGTCTTTGGAGGATAAAGATGAAAGCTCTTCTTGTTCACCAAGGTCTTGAAGATGCGTTGGGAGGAATTGCAAAGCTTCAAGAATCTCTCACCGAAAAGGAGAAGAAGGATTTTGTTAGCAAAGCTCACAGCACCATCTTCTTTCACTTGTTGATGAAGTTCTCAAAGAGGCGGCCGAGGGGACAACTACAGCTGGAGTTTGGCTGAAATTGAAGAGTCTATACCTGAAAAAGAGACTTCATCAATTGAAGATGGAAAAAGGTATGTCAATCAAAGAAATGTCTCTTTGTTTACAAAAGCAGTTCTTGATCTTAAAAATGTAGATGTAAAAATTGATGATGAAGATCAAGCAATTATATTACTTTGTTCTCTTCCCCCATCATATGATAACCTAGTTGATACTATGATGTATGGAAAGGAGAGTCTCACCTTGGAGGAAGTCAAAGCAACCCTCAATTCTCGGAAGATGAAGAGGAGAATCACCGAGAGTAAAGGTGATGGTGGAGATGCTGAAGGGCTATTTGCAAGAGGAAGATCTGAGAAAAGGGAAGGAAAGGGAAAGAATAGATAGAGATCAAAGTCAAAAGGCAAAAAGAATTGCTACCATTGCCACAAAGATGGAAACTATCGAAAAGAGTGTCCTGAAAGAAAAAGAAAGAATGGTTCAAAACACAATGTTGATGATATAGCAGTGGTAGCAAATGGCTATGACAGTGCAGAAGTCTTGGCTATTTCAACAAATAACAATATAGATGAATGAAGTCTTGATTCAGGGTGTTCCTTCCACATGACCCTTAATAAAGGTTGGTTCATCTTCTACAAAGAAATAGATGGTGGAAAAGTTCTCATGGGTATTAATATGGCCTGCAAGATCATTGGTGCTGGCACTGCCAAACTGAAATTGGAGGATGGGACTGTGAAATTTCTCTAAAATGTAAGGCATGTTCCCTGAACTAAAGAGGAACTTGATCTCGCTAGGTATTCGGATCAAGCAGGCTGTTCATTCAAGGGTGAAGGTGTTTCCACAATGGGTACAACCAAATTTGATATAGAGAAGTTCACTTGGTGAAATCGATTTCAGTCTTTGGAGGATAAAGATGAAAGCTCTTCTTGTTCACCAAGGTCTTGAAGATGCGTTGGGAGGAATTGCAAAGCTTCAAGAATCTCTCACCGAAAAGGAGAAGAAGGATTTTGTTAGCAAAGCTCACGGCACCATCTTCTTTCACTTGTTGATGAAGTTCTCAAAGAGGCGGCCGAGGGGACAACTACGGCTGGAGTTTGGCTGAAATTGAAGAGTCTATACCTGAAAAAGAGACTTCATCAATTGAAGATGGAAAAAGGTATGTCAATCAAAGAAATGTCTCTTTGTTTACAAAAGCGATTCTTGATCTTAAAAATGTAGATGTAAAAATTGATGATGAAGATCAAGCAATTATATTACTTTGTTCTCTTCCCCCATCATATGATAACCTAGTTGATACTATGATGTATGGAAAGGAGAGTCTCACCTTGGAGGAAGTCAAAGCAACCCTCAATTCTCGGAAGATGAAGAGGAGAATCACCGAGAGTAAAGGTGATGGTGGAGATGCTGAAGGGCTATTTGCAAGAGGAAGATCTGAGAAAAGAGAAGGAAAGGGAAAGAATAGATAGAGATCAAAGTCAAAAGGCAAAAAGAATTGCTACCATTGCCACAAAGATGGAAACTATCGAAAAGAGTGTCCTGAAAGAAAAAGAAAGAATGGTTCAAAACACAAAGATGTTGATGATATAGCAGTGGTAGCAAATGGCTATGACAGTGCAGAAGTCTTGGCTATTTCAACAAATAACAATATAGATGAATGAAGTCTTGATTCAGGGTGTTCCTTCCACATGACCCTTAATAAAGGTTGGTTCATCTTCTACAAAGAAATAGATGGTGGAAAAGTTCTCATGGGTATTAATATGGCCTGCAAGATCATTGGTGCTGGCACTGCCAAACTGAAATTGGAGGATGGGACTGTGAAATTTCTCTAAAATGTAAGGCATGTTCCCTGAACTAAAGAGGAACTTGATCTCGCTAGGTATTCTGGATCAAGCAGGCTGTTCATTCAAGGGTGAAGGTGTTTCCACAATGGGTACAACCAAATTTGATATAGAGAAGTTCACTGGTGAAATCGATTTCAGTCTTTGGAGGATAAAGATGAAAGCTCTTCTTGTTCACCAAGGTCTTGAAGATGCGTTGGGAGGAATTACAAAGCTTCAAGAATCTCTCACCGAAAAGGAGAAGAAGGATTTTGTTAACAAAGCTCACAGCACCATCTTCTTTCACTTGTTGATGAAGTTCTCAAAGAGGCGGCCGAGGGGACAACTACAGCTGGAGTTTGGCTGAAATTGAAGAGTCTATACCTGAAAAAGAGACTTCATCAATTGAAGATGGAAAAAGGTATGTCAATCAAAGAAATGTCTCTTTGTTTACAAAAGCAGTTCTTGATCTTAAAAATGTAGATGTAAAAATTGATGATGAAGATCAAGCAATTATATTACTTTGTTCTCTTCCCCCATCATATGATAACCTAGTTGATACTATGATGTATGGAAAGGAGAGTCTCACCTTGGAGGAAGTCAAAGCAACCCTCAATTCTCGGAAGATGAAGAGGAGAATCACCGAGAGTAAAGGTGATGGTGGAGATGCTGAAGGGCTATTTGCAAGAGGAAGATCTGAGAAAAGAGAAGGAAAGGGAAAGAATAGATAGAGATCAAAGTCAAAAGGAAAAAAGAATTGCTACCATTGCCACAAAGATGGAAACTATCGAAAAGAGTGTCTTGAAAGAAAAAGAAAGAATGGTTCAAAACACAAAGATGTTGATGATATAGCAGTGGTAGCAAATGGCTATGATGAATGAGAAGTCTTGGCTATTTCAACAAATAACAATATAGATGAATGAAGTCTTGATTCAGGGTGTTCCTTCCACATGACCCTTAATAAAGGTTGGTTCATCTTCTACAAAGAAATAGATGGTGGAAAAGTTCTCATGGGTATTAATATGGCCTGCAAGATCATTGGTGCTGGCACTGCCAAACTGAAATTGGAGGATGGGACTGTGAAATTTCTCTAAAATGTAAGGCATGTTCCACGAACTAAAGAGGAACTTGATCTCGCTAGGTATTCGGATCAAGCAGGCTGTTCATTCAAGGGTGAAGGTGTTTCCACAATGGGTACAACCAAATTTGATATAGAGAAGTTCACTGGTGAAAACGATTTCAGTCTTTGGAGGATAAAGATGAAAGCTCTTCTTGTTCACCAAGGTCTTGAAGATGCGTTGGGAGGAATTGCAAAGCTTCAAGAATCTCTCACCGAAAAGGAGAAGAAGGATTTTGTTAGCAAAGCTCACAGCACCATCTTCTTTCACTTGTTGATGAAGTTCTCAAAGAGGCGGCCGAGGGGACAACTACAGCTGGAGTTTGGCTGAAATTGAAGAGTCTATACCTGAAAAAGAGACTTCATCAATTGAAGATGGAAAAAGGTATGTCAATCAAAGAAATGTCTCTTTGTTTACAAAAGCAGTTCTTGATCTTAAAAATGTAGATGTAAAAATTGATGATGAAGATCAAGCAATTATATTACTTTGTTCTCTTCCCCCATCATATGATAACCTAGTTGATACTATGATGTATGGAAAGGAGAGTCTCACCTAGGAGGAAGTCAAAGCAACCCTCAATTCTCGGAAGATGAAGAGGAGAATCACCGAGAGTAAAGGTGATGGTGGAGATGCTGAAGGGCTATTTGCAAGAGGAAGATCTGAGAAAAGAGAAGGAAAGGGAAAGAATAGATAGAGATCAAAGTCAAAAGGCAAAAAGAATTGCTACCATTGCCACAAAGATGGAAACTATCGAAAAGAGTGTCCTGAAAGAAAAAGAAAGAATGGTTCAAAACACAAAGATGTTGATGATATAGCAGTGGTAGCAAGTGGCTATGACAGTGCAGAAGTCTTGGCTATTTCAACAAATAACAATATAGATGAATGAAGTCTTGATTCAGGGTGTTCCTTCCACATGAACCTTAATAAAGGTTGGTTCATCTCCTACAAAGAAATAGATGGTGGAAAAGTTCTCATGGGTAATAATATGGCCTGCAAGATCATTGGTGCTGGCACTGCCAAACTGAAATTGGAGGATGGGACTGTGAAATTTCTCTAAAATGTAAGGCATGTTCCCTGAACTAAAGAGGAACTTGATCTCGCTAGGTATTCTGGATCAAGCAGGTTGTTCATTCAAGGGTGAAGGTGGAGTCTTAAAGATTTACAAAGGTTCATTGCAGATATTGAAGGGTACAAGGCAGAATGGTCTCTATAGGTTGCAAGATAACACAGTCTTGAACTCATCTGGCCTGGTTTCTATTTCCAAATCTGTTTCAACTAAGCTTTGGCATTATAGATTAGGCCATATGAGTGAAAGAGGGTTAGAAGAATTACAAAAGCAAGGTTTAATTGGTGTTGAGAATTGTGAAAATGTATACTTTTGTGAACATTGCATTTATGGTAAACAAAAGAGAGTTAAGTTTCATAATGCAACTCATACAACCAATGACATTCTAGATTATGTGCATTCTGATGTATGGGGGCCAACCAAGGTACCTTCATTGGGTGGAGCAAGGTATTTCATAACTTTCATTGATGATTGGTCAAGAAAGGTATGGGTTTCCCTATTAAAGCACAAAAATCAGGCCTACAAAACAGGAAGATATGCGAAGGTGCTGAGAACAGACAATGGACTAGAGTATTTGAATGAGGAGTTCAATGAATTCTGCAAGGACAACGGGATCACAACAGATGTAGTTTGGCCGCGTACATGGGTGTTGTACATAGATGCATTAATATATGTAGCTTGGGGGCCACATACATGGGTGTACCTGTAATAGCTATGTGATATCTGTTTTAGTTAGTTAGTTATCTGTTAGTTGCATCAGTTTGTTATTTGTAGTTGCTCTGCAACAGAGTCTGTAACTAGAACTAATACGATATATAATTAGGTCTTAGCTATAGTATAAGGGTAAGTGATTTTGGGCATTTTCTTGATCACATATTGAGTGCAAGTGAGGGGGAGTATTGTAGTTCTTCCTGGAAGTCCGGAACTCTTGTTGATCAGAGGAATAAAATTGACTCAGTGTGGACGTAGGGGATTTCATCTTTGACCCTGAACCATGATAATTCCCTTGTGTCTTCTTCTACTTTTCTGCAATTCTATTTTTCGCCTGTGTGTGTGAACATCTCTATGCAATACTCAACTGCAATTTAGAGCTGAATTCACAACAGTTTTGATGAGAATTGATAATGTCATGGATTTTTTTATCACAGTTAGTTACCAAATTTACCATATATATCATTTTTAATTTTTTTTATATGCAATATGCATGGTTGAACTCAATATATAGTTAAGAATTATTATATTAATTAATCATTGTTAAGCTGCCATTATCATTAAACTATCAACATTATTTTTTGTCTTTTTTGGTCTACCATCAACGTTATCTAATGTATTAAACTATTAATCTTATATAATTTCAGATGAAAATAGTTTTCCCCCTTTTAAATCGTGTGTACTAATTTAAATTCCTAAAAATATTTAGGAAAAAAATAAGTCTTAAAATTTTTTATCCTACTGGAAAATAAGAATATCTTTACGAGGCAAAATATGAACTCGTTTTTGGTTACATTTTCCCGTTATTAAATGTTCAACTGGTTGCCACATAAAGATAAATACTAGTACCATTCAACTTTAAAAGACCACACGTGATTGATGATTCTCCTCTTATTTTTGGCATCATCTACAAAAATTTCAAAACACAGTTTCCCAGACTCTGCCGCGTTTTTTTTTTTTGCCAAAATTCACGCGCCAAAGGATGGGGTTAGAGAACATTATTTCTTTGTGTTTTGTTTTTTGTCATTTTGCACCAAAAATAGTCTCAGTAGAGATAAACATGACTCATGAGACAAAATACACCTTATATGATTCATTTGAAGTAACTAGCTAGTGGATTCATTTTTAACAATAATACAAGTCTTTCTTACACCTTAAACATTATATGCACAAATTATATGTCAATTGTGCATCGTTCTCATATTTAATCTGCCATAAATTTAATTCATGCTGACAACAATGTAATGTTAGACTAAATATATAATCCATAGAAATCATTTATGTGAAAATGTTTATTATATATGACTGAACTTCAAAATAGTTTGCATGAGCTCATATTCTTAATTGAGTTTTTAAATGGTTTATTCATGCATTTGACAAGTGTTACTCAAATATAGCTTTTCAATAATTCTTCCAAAAATATAGAAACAGACGTTGCAGTTCCATATATTCTTTTAGGCACATAATCAAATCATCAATATATTGGTGCATTTTCGTTGTCAACACTCAAAATCACTAATCACACATGTCCCTATCCAACAAGGGCTTCATGTTAAAACACGCATAGAGTGAGAGTCACTGAGACCAGAGTGTATATTAGAGGAGAGAGAGGACTAGCTTTATATCCATTAATCCATATAAGTACATATTTGCACATAAAATACATATTTATAATATTCTTTCAAATATTAAAACCAAAAATACATATTTTAATATTCTCTCTCTATATTTGTTTTTCTTAAATAAAAGTCATATAAATTTGTCATATATAGCTAGGATGATGAAGTTCTTTTTTAATTTGGTGATGCATGCTATTTGGTTGCTTTAATTAAGTTGTTATATATGCGTTCAGTTCTTTCATGTGTGCGTGCTAATTAAGTTGATGTACACTGTTCGTACTTTACACAATCATTTTTCTTTTAATAATATTCTTCTTAATTTAAAATCGTTACATTATACCTTCTATTAGTAGCTTACACAATATTCATTCTCATCCTTTTAAGTTTTAATGAACTAGTCTAATAATTAACGTAAAGAAGAAACCATTAAATAATGTAATGTTAGGCTGAATATATAATCCATGACAATCATTTATCTGAAAATGTTTATTATATGACTGAACACTGGTGGTTCTATTAGCCACATGCAGCATGCCATTTACATGGTATGCATATATAAATAACATTATTTATAAACTGTATATTTTTATTAAAAATTTGTTTTATAACTAATTGATTTTATTGGTGTGTCGGTTGCAGGCAGGAGAGCTAGCTCGGTCTGTTGATGTCCCTATGGTCTTTGAGAATACACATATTCGCTCGGACACCGACGAGTTTGTTGATGAGAGGTCGAGGCAGACAGTGGTGAGCTAAAGTGTTTTTTAATATTTAAACTATTGGTAATTATTATATATATATATATATATATATATATATATATAGTTTAATAAATATTGATTGTAATGTATTGATCGCAGGCGGAGTACAACGCCAGGTTTAGTCAGGTAGCATTTGAGGCTGCTTCCTGCTCTGGTGCCTCAGATCCTTCTCAGCTGGACCCCATCGAGGTTGAGCAACTACAGACCCAAGCCTGGCTGGATGTGGCGGGTAGGAAAAACAAGGGATGGATTTACGGTACTGCGACCCTATCCAGGTTGATCCGTCGGGGGTCGACGTCGAGCTTGACCATTAGGGAGCCTACATCGTCCGGCTCACAGGACACGGAGGAGGTGCAGCAGCTGAGGTAGGAGGTGTAGCGGCTGAGGGAGACGAACGAGCGCATCATGCAGGGGATGGAGACATTCTCTACTACTACTCTCGATCCACCACCGCGATCGCATGATGGCCGGTCATCTCTTGAGCTGCATCTTGATGGTCATGTGACGAGCAGACTCCCCAACAGGGCAGCGATGACGGATATTATGGTGATGGGTATTAGGATAGTTATAGGTGTAGTAGAGTTTTGTAGATAGACGGATATTTTATTTATGGATTATATGTTGAGTTTGTTTTTATTTTAAATTAATTTTAATTTAATTACTTTTTAAATTTTATTTTTAATTTCAATTTTGTTTTGTAATTGATAATATAATAATATTTAATTATAATAAAATATAAATTAATAAATAAATTATAATAATAATTAATAAATAAAATATAATTAAATAAAATATAATGACTAATAAATAAAATATAATATTTAATATTGAATATATAAATTTTAATAAAAATAATTAATAATTAATTATTAATATAAAACAAAATAAATAAGAATTAATTTTAAAAATGGAAAAAAATTTGTTTCCGACGGGTATTTCCGTCGATAACTGTTAGTTATATTTTCTGACTGAATTTTCCGTCGGTAACTTCCACAGAGAGTTACCAACGGAATTTCCGTCGGTAATTAGGGGTTCTGTGTGGCAAGTTTTCCCATGGTTAAAACCTTCCGAAATTTCCGACGGATGAACAAGATCCGTCAGAAAGGTTTTCCTACGTGCATATTACCGACGGAACCGTGTCCGTCGGAAATTTTGTCAATAATATAGTTTTCCGACAGAATTTATTCATTTTCGACGGGTTTTTTCCGTCGGTAAGTTGTGTTTTTTTTAGTAAGGGCTCAATTTCGGTTCCTAGAATGACTATCAGGGATAGTGTTACTAACCTGCTTGGATCCTATTATAGAATCATCATATACCATAGGTTTCTTTCCCTCGGCAATAATTGCTCACCTCAATACCTTGAAGTCGATCTCATTTCTAACACACTGAACACTCGTCTCCCCCATACAGCCCACACCTAAGACCTGCGCAGGTTCCTTGCAACAGTTACCCTTTAAAACTGATTTCGAAAGCATGTGTATCAAAGGATTTTTGATCCTAGAAAGGATTCCCTTCTTGACTAGTCTGTTTTTCTTCTCACCGACATGCCTCTGCAAAATCGAATCTACCTCCTTAGACAAGGATTCCATGACGGCGTCCCCATTTCCCTTGCTCACCAAATGAGGCTTCCTCACTTCTTCGCTCTCTGGCCGCGCTGTCGCCATGCGCCAAAAAGAACGAGCGTTTACAAAATAATGTAGATAGGGAAGCGACAACTCGAGTATCGTCTCTCAAGGACTCTTAGGTGTTGTTGTTATTAACAGAAAATCAGTAAAAGTCAGATTTGGGGGGTTTTGATATTGAAAACTAAATAAAGAAAACAGAACAGAAAAACAATGCAATAAAAAGTAATTACCAAATAAGCTAAAGAACGATCAACCTACTGTTCTCGGTTTCCCACTATCATCGGTTCATATAGATCCAAGCCCTAAGCAGATTCTAATCCCCTCCCGGTTGTAGCAACAATTAACAACGCAATCACTACTACGGGTGTATGTTCCTATTCCCGAAATAACAAACTGGGTTAAGCTCTCATGAACAAACGAACATGAACGAACACACGCGAAATAACAAACGCGATTAATTATAGAAACATAACATCACCAAAATGAATCAACACAACACTATACACTCCTGAAATAACAAACAGAAATGTATAGCATGGCATTGAAAAGAGAAAAGCAAAAGAAAACAGGAATCACAGAACCTCAAATGTAAATGGAAACCAATCCCAGTAGATTAATCTAGGAGACTAGCTCTCCATTACAGAAATAAACACAAAAGAAAAGAAAAGAAAATAAACTACTGAACTACAACTACTGACTAACTAGCTACTCTGACTAAAACTAGCCAGCCTACTAGCCAACTCTTCAGTTCTGTCTAAAACTGACTTATATACAACTTCTGGACTACGCGGACTCACGAGGCGAATGAACTTTCGCGTGGCGAATAATGCGAACAGCCTGCAACTTTTGATCTTCTCGCGAGGCGAGCATATCATTCGCGAGGCGAGCCTCTTCAGATTCCAAACTGTAACGCCCGTGACCTTTCACACGGGTAAACCGTGATGCTTTCTGACTTCCAGGGCTGGATTACTCGTGAGGCAAGTCATGTTTCGCAGGGCGAGACAGAATGGTTGGCAATTTCTGGAAGAGTCACTTTCTAGTTCGCGAGGCGAATGAACTTTCGCGTGGCGAGACATTCCAGAATTATTCCTTTTTATTACCTGAAAACAAGAAATAACAGTAAGTACTTTATTCGACTCTAAATTAGCTAAATTAACCTAAAAATACTTTATAGACTCAAAATACTGCTTAGAGACAATCAAGTCTAATTTGGGTGAAAATGATATAAAATTAGCACAAAGCCAAGGTTTTTATTAGTTATAAAACCAGTCAATCAGAGGCTCATCAAAATACCCCAAACTTAAACTTTGCTTGTCCCCAAGCAAACTAAAACTCAAAAACTTAAAAAGACTCAAGACCTGGCAAGCTCAAAAGATTCAATCAACTTTCGCACAAATTTCAAGCAATTTACCAAAATATTTTTTTTCCTTCAATGTTCCCCCCTTTCAAACAAAGCAATCCCCACAATCATTCATTCTAAACAATTGAGAATTTCATCATTCAAACAATCATTAATCTAAGCAGGGGATCCAAGTTACACACAAAAGGGAGATCACCAAATTCAAACAACTGCCTTCCTCACAAGGGAAATTTGTGTTTCACTCAATCGCTCAGTTTGTGTCAGGCTATCAACATTTCACTCAGTTTCACTTTTAAGAGCACTTCCCATAAATTTGATTTTCATCTCCAAATGATCCCCACAGAAAACATGCATGCAACATCAAAAGGTCTTTTATGGGTTGTAATGGGGCTTGGCTAAGGGTAGGATATACAAAGGAACTAGGCTGAAGACCCTAGGAACTAAGAGAGCATGAAACTTTTTACACTTTGAAATTAAACTCAAGTTCCTTTTCTCATTCATCTTTCCAATTGCCTTGGGTGACTACAGCCTCTTTTTTTTTTCTAATACTTTTATTTTTAACATTTTTACAATTTTCTTTTTGTTTTCTTCTTTTCTTTTTTTTCTTCTTTTCTTTTTTTTTACAAGCCTTTGGCTCCAACCTTTTTATTGTATTTTTTTATTTTCAATCCCAAACAACATGTCACCTTGTAGCCACCCCAAACTTAGTTTCTTGCAACCATTCTCTTATCAAGATTCCATGCTCTCCAAATTAGGTTATCAAGAATTAACAGGCTAATTAGGTTCAACGGGGCTAACTAAGGAACATGCATTAAGGGTGGTTATTTTAGGTTAAGTAGCTATTTACAAAGAAAATGCCTAAATCATTTGAAGCAAACACATAATCATGCAAATCATAAAGAGATTCAAGCAAATTCAGGAAAGTGCAACTTAAAAAAGTGATTTTCACACAGTCAAAAACATGTTGGAGGCTCAAAACCTCACCTGGACATTCATGCAAATTGTTTGACAGAGATTCTATCCCTAGTGTGTGCTCCCTATCACCCCAAACTTATCATAAATCATGCCATCATAACAAAATCTCAAAGTTCAGTTTTCAATCTCATGGGGATCAAATTTTCAATTTTCAAGTCCTAGGGGGAACAGTCAAAACATATTATGCAATCAATCTATGCAAAATCAATAAAATCCCATAAACTTGCCAACACAAGACTCAACACAACTCCTGAGCTTCTCAAATTATTCAGGAGCTTTATTGAAAACAAAGCAGAAATAAAGTAAGGAAAAGAAAATTAAAAGAAGCAAGGTTCAGAGAAACTCATTGAGGGGCGGTTCCACCAGGATCCCATTGCTTGTAACATAAGTCCCACATGGTAGCCAAAGGGTGGAAGTTCATTCCATACTTCCCTAACTCGCAGCCTTGATATGGGGGTGAGCACTTGACAATTATGATGACCTCGCCGAGTACGGCGGACTTCTCACTCCCTCTTGGGTCATAGATGACCTCTTTCTCAACTCTGTCCATAAAGTCCTCCCAATAGAAGTGGGGTTCAACCTCTTGAAATGGCCACAGTGACAAATCCAAAGGCTGGAACTCCATCACTGGTGGTTCCACAGTGGGAGGTGGCAAGCGAGTTAGTGGGGTTTCTTGGTCTTGCTTCAACTTCTGCCTTTTCTTCATTCACTGCACTAACAAATTTATCACCTGCTATACATGCAGCAATTTCAGCACACACCACACAAAGGTTAGTGTTAGTAGAGTCAGTACATATATCACAATAAAATGAATCAGTAAAAGTTAGAATGTCTAGAAATTCAGCACTCAATTCATCCACCCCATTACTCTCAACACATGCATTTGATTTAATTGAATCATCTACTCCCAAAGGTTCTTCATCATCCTCAAGCACAGTGAAGCAGATGTCCTCCTGATCCTCCTGATCCTCATTTTCTATGTTTCCTGAAAAGATTAAACCTGCATAACAGTCTATACACAAAGCAGTGCCAGAACAATAACAATCAGCACATGTATTAGAATCAGGGGATTCAACACACAGTTCATCAACAGAAGTATTATCAAAATCATCATCTGAAGTGTCTTCAAGAATAACTTGTGAATCTGTATGTTCTTCAAGGGGCTGTGGAGTTAGCATTGCAGCCGAGTTGGCAACAATTTGATCAATGAGAATGGACAACTTCTGAGATTCAGCTTCACTCCTCTGATATTCAAGATTACTTGCCTCCATCCTCTGTTGGAATTCAAGATTTTGTTGTGCCATCTGTTGTATCATTCCTTCCATTTGTGCATTTATCTGTGCAGTCATCTGTTTGAACAGGTCCTCTAGTGAAGGTTCAGAAGGTGCAGAGGTGGTCGCTTGGGGGGAATTCTGGGGTGGTGCCAGTGGTAACATTAGTTGTGAGTCCCCATACCAAGGGTTTGGATGGTTTCCCCAGCTCGGGCGGTACTCATAAGTGTAAGGGTCAGGAATGTTGTGCCTAATTGATGCAGCTCTGAAAACAGGAGAATATCTCCTCAGGAAGGCTTCCTTCAAATCAAACCAGCTGAAGATGGAATTCGCCTCAAGATTATACAACCAATCCCTTGCAGCGCCTTCAAGTGAGAGATGGAAATCTCCCATCTTGATGTGATCTTCTTTTAGTTCTTCAGGTCTCAACATTATAGAACAAACAGCCTGGAATTTCTTTAGATGCTCCTGGGGATTTTCACCTGCAAGACCACTAAACCTTGGCAACCAGTGCCTTAAAACAGCAAAATCAGGATAAGATATGCATGGTGGTGGTTCATAGTAAACATTAGGCATGTACCCACACATGTAATTCTCCATGGCAGTACTGAAATTCACAACCAGAAAATACAGACAAAACTAATTCAGCAAAGAGAATTTTTTTTTTATTTCCTGCTAATAACAATAACAAGAGTCCCCGGCAACGGCGCCAATTTTTGGCAGCGCTGTCGCCACGCGCCAAAAAGAACGAGCGTTTACAAAATAATGTAGATTGGGAAGCGACAACTCGAGTATCGTCTCTCAAGGACTCTTAGGTGTTGTTGTTATTAACAGAAAATCAGTAAAAGTCAGATTTGGGGGGTTTTGATATTGAAAACTAAATAAAGAAAACAGAACAGAAAAACAATGCAATAAAAAGTAATTACCAAATAAGCTAAAGAACGATCAACCTACTGTTCTCGGTTTCTCACTATCATCGGTTCATATAGATCCAAGCCCTAAGCAGATTCTAATCCCCTCCCGGTTGTAGCAACAATTAACAACGCAATCACTACTACGGGTGTATGTTCCTATTCCCGAAATAACAAACGGGGTTAAGCTCTCATGAACAAACGAACATCAACGAACACACGCGAAATAACAAACGCGATTAATTATAGAAACATAACAATACTGAAATGAATCAACACAACACTATACACTCCTGAAATAACAAACAGAAATGTATAGCATGGCATTGAAAAGAGAAAACCAAATGAAAACAGGAATCACAGAACCTCAAATGTAAATGGAAACCAATCCCAGTAGATTAATCTAGGAGACTAGCTCTCCATTACAGAAATAAACACAAAAGAAAAGAAAATAAACTATTGAACTACAACTACTGACTAACTAGCTACTCTGACTAAAACTAGCCAGCCTACTAGCCAACTCTTCAGTTCTGTCTAAAACTGACTTATATACAACTTCTGGACTACGCGGACTCGCGAGGCGAATGAACTTTTGCGTGGCGAATAATGCGAATAGCCTGCAACTTTTGATCTTCTCGCGAGGCGAGCATATCATTCGCGAGACGAGCCTCTTCAGATTCCAAACTGTAACGCCCGTGACCTTTCACACGGGTAAACCGTGATGCTTTCTGACTTCCAGGGCTGGATTACTGATGAGTGTGATTTCACCTATCTTTGTCTATCATTTTGCATGCATTTTTCATGTAGTTTAGGCATTTTTAATTAGATTTTAGGTTAATTTTTCTTTGGAACGGGTAAGGCGGTTTTCGTGTGTTGTTTTGCAGAAATCAAGGGTAAAATGCTCAAGATCAACCATGATGGAGTTTGGATGAAGATGGAGCTTTAAAAGTGAAGAAAATGAGCCAAACAGAGCCCATCACGGCCTAGCCGTGATGCCCATCATGGCCATGATCGAGCAAAACTGAAAAGAAAGAAGGCTAAAGTCAGAAGATGTCAGGGCCAGGCCATGATGGCCATCACGGCCGTGATTGCCATCACGGCCAGGCCGTGATGAGAATCACGGCCATGACAGACCAACCAGTGAAGAATTTTCAAGGCAGAATCCGTCACGGCCAGGCCGTGATCGCCATCACGGCCGTGACGCGTATTACTTGGCTCGAAGTAACAGGTGGATCTAATTTGAGTTGGATTAGGACTCTAACTGCCCAATTCTATAAATAAGGGACCAGAGGCGGCGAAAAACATCAGACCTTTGGGGCTACTACTCTAGGCATAGATTTAGCATCTCTTTCTTCTTCTCCTTCTTCTCTTAGTTATTTTCATGTTATTTGTAATCATGCCTGTCATCTCCATGGCAAGACGTGAGTAGTAGCATAGTTTATAGGGATTAGGGCTCTGCCCAAGTTTGTTTATGATGTAAATTTGATGTAAACTCTTTGTTAATTACGATTTGCTTTAGATCTGATTTCTAGTGTTTAATCAATCGTAAAATCGGCGACCGCTTATTTGCGTGACGTAGACGTTCTAAGGAGGAACCTAGCGGTGAACTTAGGATTTCTAGTGTGTTTCACTCGTAAAGATCGGCGGCCGCTTATCAGCGAGACGTAGATATTCTAAGGAGGAACCTAGCGGTGAACTTAGGTTATTTGCATGACTTAGACATTCTAGGGAGGAACCTAGCGGTGAACCTAGGTGTCGGATCTATAGAGTCAGACTTGGGACTGAAATCACGAGAGTTAGAAGCCGTCCCTCGAGGATCAACGAGTTGTCACGAAACGCAAAGGGTTCAATCTGGGATCGACTACCACGAGAGTAGGGGTCGGGTCAATTGGACACGACTTTTGTAACCCGAGAGGGAGCTTAAGCTATCAGAGGATAAACTCGCCTTCAAGGCAATTTCGCTAATTAACAAGGGTAATCAACTTCATAACGTAAACGATCTTGTGGTAACCTAAATCCCTAGGAACCCATTTAGATCTGAAAAATCAAAAAGATTTGTTTTCTGTTTTGTTTGATTCTGTTTTATCTCTTAAATTCAAATTAAAAAACCATTTCAAAAATATAAAAATCTTTTTAAACAGTCCAGATCTAAGCGATTTGATAATTAGTTGCGATTCGAGAACACAGTCTCTGTGGGATCGATATCTTTTATTACTTGGCGACGATCCGGTACACTTGCCGGAATCGCACGTGCATTCGTACGCTATCAATTACTCGCGAGGCGAGTCATGTTTCGCGGGGCGAGACAGAATGGTTGGCAATTTCTGGAACAGTCACCTTCTGGTTCGCGAGTTGAATGAACTTTCGTGTGGCGAGACATTCCAGAATTATTCCTTTTTATTACCTGAAAACAAGAAATAACAGTAAGTACTTTATTCGACTCTAAATTAGCTAAATTAACCTAAAAATACTTTATAGACTCAAAATACTGCTTAGAGACAATCAAGTCTAATTTGGGTGAAAATGATATAAAATTAACACAAAGCCAAGGTTTTTATTAGTTATAAAACCAGTCAACCAGAGGCTCATCACTCTCCCCTCCCAGATGGGACCCTGACTCACTCAGCCCACCCTCACAGCCCAATAATGGCCTAAAAGCGTTACCCCCTCTAGTGGAACTAAGCATTTGTGGCTTGTTCGTTATATTCCCCATAGATAGTGTTGATTCTTTGCTTCTTTGGTCTCTATGCACCGAATCAACTAGGCTCCATACCTGGCCCCCTTCGACTTTGCCCACACAAAAAGATTGTTTTCCCTGCCGTCCCTCATCATGTCTTTCCCTTGTTGGGCTAACAAATCTCGGCCCACCCTTTTGAATAACCCAACATTGCTTTTCTGCTTTCTACACACTGCCACGCCGCTCAGTATAGATGAAGTTACTTTTTTCACAAAATTAACCCCTACGACTATACCTGGTCTGCACCTATCAACCGCCCTATCCTCGAACCCCAAAATCTTAATTTGAATTTTCTGCGTGTAGCCGTTGTTCGTTATCCACCCTTAACCCCGCAGAAGGAACGGTCTCCGGCACCACCATCAAACCGTTCAACGAAGAATCATCATCCACCGATCGCTGATGAAGGCAGTCTAAGGCAAACCTTGAGACGTTGACACAGACAATCTCTTCCAACAGGCGTATAGAATATATCACCTCGTTAATTTCAGAAGCAATTGTTGTGATGTGAACCCTTCCAAAATCCAATCTTGTCTTGTCCCTGGTTGAGACATCGATAATGATAAAATGTCCTACAACTTGAGCCACCTGCTTGAAGAAATTCTCTGTTACATATTCCACCTTTCTAGCATTATATGAAATTTTAAATTGATGTGACTAGTATCGGTGGGAAAAAGCTAGGTAACACCAATAAATCTTCATCCAAAAAGAATATCTCCTCATTTTATCAATGTAACAATGATCTATAACAGTTTGAGGCGTTTTCACACTCGCGGGTTTATAACTAGTAATGATAAAAATAGAAAATGTAGTTGGCCTTTAATAATATTAATAAAGAAGTTAACAATATCTTATTTATAACATATTAGTATGGATGTTCTTTAAAAAAAACATATTAGTATAGATGTAGCAAAAACATTATTAACCCTATGTCATAGCTAGCGATGGAGATTTTAAAAATTCTACACCATCATAGTAAAACAGTATGTTATAAAATCTTAATGCATATATAGGCGCTAACACCTTAACTTTTTTTTTTGTACACACATAACCCTAACAAACATGTTAAAGATTCTATGGCACTCATAAAGGAGAAAGAAGGGGTATACAAATTTCCGTTAAAATTTAATCATGTTTACTTATTTTGTACTTTGAAATGCTATCCCGGTTCAGTATTGTTTGAGATACATGACTTCTATATTCTATAATTGAAACTAGACACCATCTTTGTTTTCCTTGCATTTAAAATAAAATGGTATTGGGCATAAGAAACTAGGGAAGAGTTTCGGGTGCTAGTTTGGACACCCTTTGACAGGAATTGAGAAGATATATGACAAGAAAAGTATGTTGGAATGAAAAATTTTAGAATTTGGAGAAGAGTACTTCAATTAAAATGGGAGAACTAGATGATTTTTGGAGGGCTATTGATGATGATGCCTCTTTGCTGTGTGTCTGTTGTAATTGTTGTGATGAATCTGTTAATCATTTATTTTTAGAATGCTCCTTCTCTAAACTAATTTGGTCTGAAGTTCTGGTATGTTTGGGGGGCTGATTTTCCTATTCAGCCAGCCTATTCCCCAACTCATGGTGCTTTTTGGTGATGTAATTAGTAGACAGGTTAAGTTAGGAGGTTGCTTACTTTTGTGGCATGCAGTAGTTTGATGTATTTGGGAGCTCCGTAATAGGATGATTTTTGGAAATGAAACTGCAGATTTTGTTCATCTTTTAGACAGGATCAAAGCACTCTACTGGCATTGGTTTAATTCAGGCGCTCATGATGGTAGTTGTTCATTCTCGGATTGGTGTATTGCTCCTATGAGTTGTATAGAAAAATAGGAGAAGTAGTTAAAATGAGTCTGGACATGATGTTTTTTCTTGGATTCAAATCATATTTGTAAACAGGTTCTGAGTACCCCTTATACTCTATCAATGATATTTTGCCTTTAAAAAAAAGATGATTTTTGGAAGAAGAGACTACTTGTATTATAACTCACTCTTTTGGTTTTTGGCTTGATACAAACTCAAGACTATGACCCCTATTTATACTAATGGCACCTCCTTAACCAATGACTAAGATTATGCCAAGACATTTTAATATAATGGTTACAAATGACCCTCTAGAGATTTCTTTATAATATCAAGCTACTACTAAACTCTAGATTTTTCACTGAAGGACATTCTTCTAGAATAGATTAATCTAGACTGTTTCTGAAATGAGTTCTTATTTAGATAACTAAAGCCCACCCTAAATCAAGTTTATTTTTCAACAAAGTAACACCCCCACCCCCACCCTACAAAAATAAATAAATAAACAAAAATAAATAAATAAATTAATAAATAAAAAAGATAAGTAAAATAGATAAATTGGTCTTATATGTTTATTTTATTTTTCACATTGGTCCTATAAGTTTTTTATTTTTTAAATTGGTCCTACACGTTACGTTCTGTTTTCACATTAGTCATTTTAGTCAATTTTGACCTAACACCGTCAGTTTTGATCTGACATGGCTATCACCTTAGTCCGACACATGGCATCAAAACTGACGATGTTAGGTCAAAATTGACGGAAATGACTAATGTGAAAACAGAACGTAACGTGTAGGACCAATTTGAAAAATAAAAAACTTATATGACAAATATGAAAAATAAAATAAATGTATAGGACCAATTTACCTATTTTGCCAAAAAGATATGACAAGAAAGGCAACAAGCTAACAATTTATTCAATTAAAAACAGTTAAACCTACAGGTTTAGGGCTCCATCAATCTCAGAGGAATCAAATTTAAACTCATGCTATGGCAAGGCCCTATAACTGCGGTGCTGATCAAAGAAATTTAAACTCAGAAATCTGATGCTGAGGGCAACTTGATACCAACTGCTTGAATCTCTCCCAATATTCAGTCAATGACTCATTTCCTTGTCTGATGCCACATATTTCCTTCCTGATTGATGCAGCTCTGGAGGCAGGAAAATATTTCTCTAAGAAAACCTTCTTCAAATCGTTCCAGGTGGTAATAGAGTTTGGCTCAAGATATAACAGCCAATCCTTTGCAGTGCCCTGTAGTGAAAACGGGAAGGCTCTCAGCTTGATGTGATCCTCAGTTATTCCCTCTGGTCTCAACGGTGTGGAGCAGACAACCTGGAATTCCTTCAAATGCTTGTGTGGATCCTCACCTGCAAGACCACTAAACCTTGGCAACAAATGGATTAGACCATATTTTAATTCAAAGAGAGTAACAGCACCAGAATATTCAATACACAATCCATTATAATTGACATCAGGGGCAGCAAGCTGCCTTAATGTCCTTTGGTCACCCATATTATTAAAAACAGTTTCAGAATTAGAATCACCACTAGTGCTAGCCCGAATTGCTCTACGGCATGTGTGCAGTGTTCTTTCAATTTCAGGATCAAAATCACACAGTTCAGGGCAAGTAGACCTAGTAGCCAGACCAATTCAAATCAAAAACGAAAGTAAAAGAAAAATGAAAATAAAAATGCGAAAATAACAAACAAGAGTCCCCGGCAACGACGCCAATTTTTGGTCGCGCTGTCGCGCACGCGCCAAAAAGCGAGCGGTTTGTAAAAATGTAGTTTAGGAAGCGACAACTCGGATATCGTCTCACTAGGACTCTTGACTTGTTATTTACCACAAAAATCAGTTTTTGTTTTTGGGGGGGGGGGGGGGGGGGGGTTTTGGTTTTGAAATGCAAATAAGAAAACAATTGAGGAAACACAGAGCAATAAAAAGAGAGCAGTTTAAAAGATTATCAAATAGCTAAAGACGATTAATCTACTGTTCTCGATTTCCCAACTATCATCGGTTCATGTAAATTCCAAGACCTAAGCAGATTCTAATCCCCTTTCGGTTGTAGCAACAATTAACAAGCGAAATCACTACTGCAGATATATGTTCCTATTCCCGAATTAAGCAAACGGGGTTAAGCCCTTCGTGAACTAAGCGAACACGAATTGAATACACGCGAATTAAGCAAACGCGATTAAATATAGGAACATAACATCACCGAAATAAATCAACACAACACTATACACTCCTGAATTAAGCAAACAGAAACATATAGCATAGTATTGAAAAGAGAAAAGCAAATAAAACAGGAATTACAAAACCTCAAGTGTAGTGGAAATCGATTACAGTAGACTAATCCAAGAAAATTAGTTCTCCATAAAAACTTAGCACACAGAAAAGATGTAAAGAAAACAGTGGAGAATCAAAAAGTCCTTCCAATCTGCCCAGAACAACAATTTATAACAATCAGGAACTGCGCCCACTCGCGAGGCGAATCATCACTCGCGAGGCGAATATTATGAAGAGTCTGCAACGTTTGGTCTTCTCGCGGGGCGAAGTACGGCTCGCGTGGCGAGGAATGGAAGAGTCATGGCTTCTGGTCTTCAGTCTCGCGAGGCGAGACTTGGATTCGCGAGGCGACACAGAAATCTTGCATTTTTCTGGAACAGTCAGTGTTCAGGGTCGCGAGGCGAGAAGAGGAGTCGCGGGACGAACCAGAGAGGATGACATTTTGCTGTTCTGCTGGCTTTCAGGTTCGCGTGGCGAGAAGACTCTCGCGAGGCGAACACCTCCAGGATTGCAATTTCCCCTGCTTCTTTATTCCCTTAACTTCTAAGTTAACCTGAAAACAATAAAATAGCCATAAGTGCTTTATTTGACTCAAAATTGGCTAAATTAACCTAAAACTACTTTAGAGACTCAAAACCTTTCTTGAGGACAATCTAATCTAATTTGGGTGAAATTGAGATATAATTAGCACAAAACCCTGGTCATACTAGCCATAAAACTAGATGATCCAGAGGCTGATCAAAATACCCCAAACTTAAACTTTGCTTGTCCCCAAGCAAACTACAACTCAAAAAGACTCAAGACATGGCAAGCTTAAAGATTCAATCAACTTTGCACAAATTCAAGCAATTTCATCAAACAATTTCAAGCAATTACACACAAGAGGGAGATCACCAAATTCAAACAACTGCCTTCCTCACAAGGGCATTTAGTGTTTCACTCATTCGCTCAATTTTTGTCAGGCTATCAACATTTCACTCAATTTTCACTTTTAAGAGCGCTTCCCATAAATTTGATTTCCATCTCAAAATGGTTCCCACAGAAAACATGCATGCAACATCAAAAGGTCTTTTAAGGTTGTAATGGGGCCTGGCTAAGGGTAGGATATACAAAGGTACTGGCTTAAGTCCCTAGGAACTAAGAGAGCATGAAACACTTGAAAACATTGAAATTCCACTCAGGTTCCTTTTCTCATTCTTCTTTTTGCCTTAGGTGACTACAACCTCTTTTCTTTCAATATCCTTTTTGAAATTTTTGTACTTTTTATTTCTTCTCTTTTTTTTTTGCCTTTGGCTCCAACCTTTTTATTATTATTATTATTTTTTCTCAATCCCAAACAACACATCACCTTGTAGCCACCCCAAACTTAGTTTCTTGCAACCCTTCTCTTTGCTAAGATTCCATGCTCTCCCTAATCCCAAGATCGGGTTAACATGGTTTTTCAGATTTTAGGCTCATAACATAAGGTCATCAAGAATTAACAAGGCTAATTAGGCTCAAAGGGGCTAATTAGGAAACATGCATTAGGGATGGTTATTTTAGGCTAAGTAGTTATTTACAAAGAAAATGCCTAAATCATTTGAAGCAAACACATAAACATGCAAACCAAGTAGAGACTCAAGCAAATATGGGAAAGTGCAACTTAAAAGGGATTTCACACAGTTAAAAAAACATCTTGGAGGCTCAAATCCTCACCGGACATTCATGCAAATTGTTTGACCGAGATTCTATCCCTAGTGTGTGCTTCCCATCACCCCAAACTTATCATAAATCATGCCATCACAACAGAATATCTCAAAGTTTAGGAACCAAAATTTTTTCATGGGGATCACTTTTCAAAAAAATTTCAACCTAGGGGAATCATCACATAAATCATGCAAGCAATCTGTGCCAAATCAATCAAAACCAATCAAGCTCACCGACCAAAGACTCACACAATTTATTCAAAAGCTAAAAGAAAAACAAGACCAACCAAACACCAAACAAAGACTACAATTAGTTCCCTCCCCACACTTAAAACATACATTGTCCCCAATGAAACAACATAACTATAAAATCGAGTGAGGGAAAGGAAAGGGGTGCTCCCCGATCAAGTGGCAGTGTAGGTGGGAGCTTCCAAGGAGAGCTCCTCAACATTAACATCCGCATGCACCGAACTCTCATGGAACGACTTCAACCTCTGCCGTTAACCTTGAATGTCTTGTTGCTACCTGCACTTTTAATCTCTACTGCACCATAAGGAAAACGTTAGTAACAACAAAGGGCTATCCCACTTGACCTAAGTTTCCCAGCCATCACTTTCGGGCGGGAGTTAAACGATGAAGACCTCTTTGACCCACAGAAAATTCTTTTCTAGCAATCATCCTATCATGAAAATATTTTGTTTTCTCTTTATAAATCCGAGAGCTTTCATAGGCTTCTAGCCTAAGCTCCTCAAGCTGCTTTAAGCTGGAGTTTCCTTTCAATTCCAGCTTTCTTCATTTCCAAGTTCTGATGCTTCACCTGCCCAATATGCACGGTGCTCAACTTCCACCGGGAGGTGACATGCCTTACCAAATACAAGCCGAAAGGGGGACATTCCTATTGGCGTCTTGAAAACGTTCCTCTCGAGCCCACGGTCGTCGTCTAGGCGGCGGCTCCGATCTTTCCTATTCGATCGCACCATTTTCTCTAGGATCCGCTTGATCTCCTGTTTGATATCTCGGCTGGCCATTGGTGCAGGGATGATAAGCGATGGAGACTCTATGCACAACTCCATATTTCCAGGAGTAGAGCTTCCATGGTGCGGTTGCAGAAGTGAGTGCCACAGTCAGCGATGATAGCCCGTGGTATGTCAAACCTGCAAAAATATTGGACCTAACAAATTTTGAAACAACTTTAGCATCGTTAGTCCTAGTGGGGATAGCTTCCACCCACTTTGAAACATAGTCAACAGCCAAAAGAATATATATAAAACCAAAATATGTAGGGAAAGGACCCATAAAGTCGATTCCCCACACATCAAAAACCTCACAGAAAAGCATGGGCTGCTGAGGCATCTCACTCCTACGAGTGATGGCAGGGCCTGCTGTTTGACACTCCGTACAAGTCCGGTAGACCTCATAGGCATCTCTAAAAATTGTAGGCCAGTAGAACCCAGAATCTAGGACTTTTCTTGCCGTCCTATGTGGTCCAAAGTGTCCCCCTACTTGAGAGGCATGAGAAATGTGCAAGATGGACTCTGTCTCATAATCGGGGACACACCTCCGAATTACCTGCTCACTGCAAAACTTCCAAAGGTACGGATCATCCCACACATAGTACTTGCAATCGCTCTTGAGTTTGTGGATCTTGGATCTACTTGTACCTGAAGGAACAACACCAACAACAAGAAAGTTAAAAATGTCGGCAAACCAAGGCGTTACCCCATGCAGATGTTGAAGCCGCTCATCAGGAAAATCATCCTGGATGGGATAAGGATCCTCATCCCGTGCTATTCGGCTCAAGTGATCGGCTACCAAATTTTCATCTCCACTCTTATCTTTTATCTCCACATTGAACTCTTGGAGCAAAAGCATCCACCGAATCAATCTTGGCTTCGCCTCTGGTTTCTTCAACAGGTACTTCAGAGCTGCATGGTCAGTAAAAACAAAAACCTTGGAACCTAGCAAATATGACCTAAATTTATCAAGTGCAAATACAACAACTAGAAGTTCCTTTTCGGTGGTGGTGTAATTAGATTGTGCAGCATCTAATGTCCTAGAAGCATAATGAATGACATGGGTAGCCTTGCCCACCCTTTGTGCTAGGGACCGCTCCCACAAGCATAATTAGATGCATCACACATGAGTTCAAAAGGAGGGTCGGTCGGGGGGCTGGATGATAGGGGTAGAGGCCAATGCCCTTTTCGAGGTAGTCAAATGCCTTCTTGCGATTATCATCAAAATGGAACATGGCATCATTCTTCACAGAGGTTTGACAAGGGAAGAGCTATCTTCTTTGAAGTCCTTAATGAAGCGCTGTAGAAACCTGTATGACCAAGAAAAGAACGGATCTCGTGAACGCAAGATGGATAAGGCAATGTAGAAATCACATCAATTTTTGCGGGATCTCTTGAAATACCCTCTTTAGAAATAACATGACCCAAAACAATCCCTGTTCTACCATAAAGTGACATTTTTCATAGTTCAAAACCAGATCGGTCTCAATGCATCTTTCTAGAACCAAACTCGGACTATGCAAGCATGCATCAAATAAGGAGCCATATACGGTGAAATCATCCCACGAACACTTCCATGCAATTTTCAATAAATTCAGTAAAAATGCTAAGCATGCATCTTTGGAAAGTGCAGGAGCATTACAAAGGTCAAATGGCATCCTCCTATAAGCAAGCGTGTCGAAGGGGCACGTGAAAGTGGTCTTTTCACGATCCCTCGGGGCAATATGGATGCGGAAGTACCGGAAAAGCCATCAAGAAAACAAGAATGAGATTTACCGATCGGCCGTTCGAGCATCCGATCGATGAACGACAAAGGAAAGTGATCCTTTTTGGTGGCCTGGTTCAACTTCCTATAATCTATACGAGACTACTTGACTATTCTGGACTCTAGTGGGTACAAGCTCATTATGATCATTTCTTACCACTTGTGAGGGCGGACTTCTTGGGTACAACTTCCTGTTGGACTTACCCAAGTACTATCGGAGATGGGGTATATAATACCTGCCTGCAGAAGTTTAGTCACCTCTTTCTTCACAACATCCAGAATCAATGGATTGAGCCGCCTTTGGGCCTGCCTAACTGGTGTAGCCCCATCCTCCAACAGAATTCTATGCATGCATCTGGAGGGGCTAATTCCTGGGATGTCAACCAAGGTCCACCCAATTGCTTTCTTGTGCTTCTTCAGAACCTCTAAAAGCTTAGCTTCCCCGGTCGAGTCGAGGTGGAGGAAATAATGATCGGAAGTTTTCATTCGTCTCCAAGTAAGCATACTTGGGTTCCAGGAAGTGGCTTGAGCTCTAAGGAGGGTGGCTGCTCAATGGATGGTACATTTGGAGTAGCCATGATGTCAAGAACTTCGGCTGAACAGACAGCTTCACTCACACTATCACCCTGCAAAGTTGAATCAAGAAACTCAGCACAAACAGCACACGGGTTAGTGTCAGTACATGAATATATATCATCTAAGCCGAAATAAATGGAAAATCGAAACAAGGTCCTCATGGGTGTCATCAATAATGTCGAAAGCAACTCTAATTGGAAAATGAGAGTGCTCCTCCGAGGATGCTTCATAGCATCAAAGATGTTAAACTTTGCCACAATATCACCAAACTCCATAGACATGGTCCCATCATCAACATCAATCTTAGTCTTTGCCGTCTTCATGAGCAGTGCGCCAGGATTATTGGTGATCTCTGGAATTTGTTTCCCTGCCATGTCTAGGATGTAGAAGTCAGCGAGGAAAATCAACTCATCAACTTGTACCAGCACATCCTCTACCATTCCCATGGGCGGGCAAAGTCCTGTTGGCCAACTGGATAGTGAGACCTGTATACTGTAAGGGACCAAGATCAAGGTTATTGAAAATAGAGGTGGGCATGACATTTATGGAGGCTCCCAAATCCAACATGCAATTTTCAAATTTTCTGTCCCCAATAGTGCATGAAATAGTAAAAGTGCCCGGATCCTTGCACTTCTGTGGTAGTGCCTGAGTGGGGGCTGAAACAGTAACTCTTTCAAGTGCAGGCTTAGGCTGTATCAGGGCTGAAACATTTCTCCCTAGATTAACTCTCTCATTACCCTTCAACCCCCTCTTGTTGGTGCATAGATCCTTCAGAAATTTTGCATACTTGGGCACCTGCTTGATCACATCCAAAAGGGGAATGTTCACCGCCACCCTTCTGAACACATCTAGAATTTCCCTCTCCTTGTCTTCACCACCAATCTTCTTATTTTTCTGTACTCTTTGTGGGAAAGGGATCAGTGGTATGTACACTTTCTCAGCTTCATCAACAACAGTAGGCTCAGGAGTTACCTCAACAGTTTCTTCATCTTTTCCAGAGACTGCCTCAACAACTTTTCCAGATCTCAGAGAAATGGCACTCACATTAGGATTGGAGACATTGGGATTTATCACTTGTTTGTGCGGGTAGTTGGTTTGATCTTTGAGCTTCTTGTATGTTATTTATGGATGTAGCAAGCTGTCCAACCTGTGTCTCTAAATTCGAATGCTAGCATCCGTTCGGCCGAGATTGACCAAAGCGTATACGCAAATTGTGAATGCTAGCATCATTATTTCTTTGAAATCGTACTGTGAGGAATGGAGCGTACTGGCAGAACTGTCAATTTGCTGCTGCAATTGGAGATTTTTGTTCAGTCATTTGCTTGAACATGTCCTCTAGTGAAGGTCCGAGAAGGTGTAGAAGTGGTCACTTGAGGAGGATGCCGTGGTGCCATCGGTTGCTATTGGGATGAGTTTCCATACCGAAGGTTAGGGTGATTCCTCCAGGTTGGGATGATACTTATTTGTGGAGAGTGCGGGGTGTTGTCTCGGGTCCATTGTTGCCTTGATTGTAAGGATGGACTGCATAAGCTTGAGGCAAATCGAAGCGACCCTTCCTTGAGAATGGGGCATGCATCAAACGGGTGCTCGGGAGAGTTGCACATGCCACACAACATTGCCCGATGAACCTTATCCATTTCCAATTTCTCCAACAAAGAAGTGAGCCTATCAATTCTATCTTCATGGGCCTGGTTGGAAGAAGAACTATGGACCTCATTCACACCTCTTGTCTCAACCAGAATTTCTCCTAGTTGTAAACGGTTGGGAATTCGGTGACATATTTTCAATTAATTGCTTGGCGAGCTGGAGTCTTATCAACAAGTTCTCCCCCACTAGCGACATCCAAAATATTTCTATCCATCGACGATAACCCTTCATTAAAATATCTTGGATAAGAAGTTGCTCGGAAATCCGATCTTGAGGGCAACTTGATACCAAGCTGCTTGAATCTCTCCCAATATTCAGCCAATGACTCATTTCCTTGTACGATGCCACATATTTCCTTCCCGATTGATGCAGCTGCGGAGCGGGAAAATATTTCTCTAAGAAAACCTTCTTCAAATCGTTCCGGTGGTAATAGAGTTTGGCTCAAGATATAACAGCCAATCCTTTGCAGGCGCCACTGTAGTGGAAACGGGAAGGCTCTCGGCTTGATGTGATCCTCGGTTATTCCCTCCGGTCTCACCGGTGTGGAGCGAGACAACCTGGAATTCCTTCAAATGCTTGTGTGGATCCTCACCTGCAAGACCACTAAACCTTGGCAACAAATGGATTAGACCAGATTTTAGTTCAAAGGGAGTAACAGCACCAGAATATTCAATACACAATCCATTATAATTGACATCAGGGGCAGCAAGCTGCCTTAATGTCCTTTGGTCACCCATATTATCAAAAACAGTTTCAGAATTAGAATCACCACTAGTGCTAGCCCGAATTGCTCTACGGCGTGTGTGCAGCGTTCTTTCAATTTCAGGATCAAAATCACACAGTTCAGGGCAAGTAGACCTAGTAGCCAGACCAATTCAAAACAAAAACGAAAGTAAAAGAAAAATAAAAATAAAAATGCGAAAATAACAAACAAGAGTCCCCGGCAACGACGCCAATTTTTGGTCGCGCTGTCGCGCACCGCCAAAAAGCGAGCGGTTTATAAAAATGTAGTTTAGAAAGCGACAACTCAGATATCGTCTCACAAGGACTCTTGACTTGTTATTTACCACAAAAATCAGTTTTTTTGGGGAGGGGGGGGGGGGGGTTTGGTTTTGAAATGCAAATAAGAAAACAATTGAGGAAACACAGAGCAATAAAAACAGAGCAGTTTAAAAGATTATCAAATAGCTAAAGACGATTAATCTACTGTTCTCGATTTCCCAACTATCATCGGTTCATGTAAATTCCAAGCCCTAAGCAGATTCTAATCCCCTTTCGGTTGTAGCAACAATTAACAAGCGAAATCACTACTACAGATATATGTTCCTATTCCCGAATTAAGCAAACGGGGTTAAGCCCTTCGTGAACTAAGCGAACACGAATTGAACACACGCGAATTAAGCAAACGTAATTAAATATAGGAACATAACATCACCGAAATAAATCAACACAACACTATACACTCCTGAATTAAGCAAACAGAAACATATAGCATAGTATTGAAAAGAGAAAAGCAAATAAAACAGGAATTACAAAACCTCAAGTGTAGTGGAAATCGATTACAGTAGACTAATCCAAGAAAATTAGTTCTCCATAAAAAATTAGCACACAGAAAAGATGTAAAGAAAACAGTGGAGAATCAAAAAGTCCTTCCAATCTGCCCAGAACAGCAATTTATAACAATCGGAGGCGCGCCCACTCACGAGGCGAATCATCACTCAGGAGGCGAATATTATGAAGAGTCTGCAATGTTTGGTCTTCTCGCGGGGCGAAGTACGGCTCGCGTGGCAAGGAATGGAAGAGTCATGGCTTCTGGTCTTCAGTCTCGCGAGGCGAGACTTGGATTCGCGAGGCGACACAGAAATCTTGCATTTTTCTAGAACAGTCAGTGTTCAGGGTCGCGAGGCGAGAAGAGGAGTCGCGAGGCGAACCGAGAGAGAGGATGACATTTTCGTTGCTGGCTTTCAGGTTCGCGTGGCGAGAAGACTCTCGCGAGGCAAACACTTCCAGGATTGCAATTTCCCCTGCTTCTTTATTCCCTTAACTTCTAAGTTAACCCGAAAACAATAAAATAGCCATAAGTGCTTTATTTGACTCAAAACTGGCTAAATTAACCTAAAACTACTTTAGAGACTCAAAACCTTGCTTGAGGACAATCTAATCTAATTTGGGTGAAATTGAGATATAATTAGCACAAAACCCTGGTCATACTAGCCATAAAACTAGATGAGCCGAGGAGGCTGATCACATGACATATATAACAATGAAAAATTACTAAGAGGAATTAAACTACGAGAAATAACAAAAATAAGAGAATATGGCCATAGATAAAAGATACTATCCATAATTAAGAATTTAATATCCATGTCTATGACTATATATACGACATTTATATAATTAATACTCTATATTATAATAATCAACATTCAAACCCCATTTTGTTCCCCTTTGTGCACGGTGAGAACCCTCGAGTGTGATACCTCTATATATACCCTGCAAAATTCATATTTCATAGAAAAAGAGCCCATGAAAGTGATAGAACAAAATGAGTTCATCAAGTTCGAATTCACCCAATGCTCCAGCTACATGGATGTCCAAGTTAATTAACAATAAGGCTGAACTCATTGCAGCCAAGGAGAAGCTACCCAAACAGCCACGGGGTACAATCCTTCGTGTCTTCATTGGAAAGGGTGTGAAGCAGCCGATGAGGGGAAAGTTAGTGAAGAAGGCCAAGAAACGAAGATAGAGATTATTCTGCTCTAGACAAGGAAAAAGATTAGGTGGAGTGGACTCATAATTTAGCCTATTATATTATTATAGTATATATATATATATATATATATTTATAATGCTATATAGAATGAGTTTGTTTTTAATTATCTTTATATGTTTTTATGGTTTCTTCTTTTTCATGGGTAAGGTCTAATATTCCCCCATGTTTTTTTTTTTTGTTTTTCTCTTGCTCTTTTATGACATAAATTAGGAAGGGTACTCTTTTTTCCTTTGACGATTTTATCTCTAAGGAGGGTTTTGCATCAAAGGTTTTAATGAGGTCCTTTCCTTTATAAAATAAATAAATAAATAAATACTTTGGGGATTCATCTATTTGGTTGCTTTGTTGGTGTACAGAATCCAACATAGGGTGTTTTTAGGGCCTTTAGGTATCTATATATATTGTTCATGTACACACTCATGAAATATATATGAAATAAGTAATGATAGGTGAACACCTGGGTTTGACACCCAGGTGGACACCTTGGTTAATCATGTGTAAATTTTTGGTTAATTCAGTTCATTATATGATTAATGGGTTATATGAAGCTTATTTTCTATAATCATGTAAATATTTGGTTAATCACATGCAATTATCCTGTTAATTCAGTTTTTATATGATTAATGGGTCATCATGAATTAACCAAATATTTACACGTGTTTAACCATATAATGAACTGAATTAACCAAATATTTGTACCGATTTACCAAGGTGTCAACTTTGGGTGTGCAACTATCATTACTCATATGAAATTAATGCAATTACATTAATATTTCTTCTCTGGTATATTTAATGGATGTTTAATCAATATGCAGTTTGTGTTCTTTATGATGGTGTTATTTGTGTTACAAATGCTTTTCATTCCATCACCCACACATTCTTTCTCTATAATAGTAGTATTTCTATCTTTCTCTCTCTAAACCTCTAAAGTTTGAGTGTGACACCACTTAATCGGGTCATCACATGGTTACCCGTTTGCGAAATAAAACTTCATTTACTGGTTGCTTTCGGAAAATAATGTTTTCTCAACGTTTATCTTTTCAAAATATGGTGATAAATTTTTTTTCTTCTTTTTAACCTCATAACAACAACGTAATCAAATCACACTTAAATACATAATGTATATAATTCATACAACTATACTGCCTCATATGTTTTCACACCTAGATCATTATCAGTTTAGTTCATCCTCAAAACATAATATAACATAATAAGACCTAAGCTGGTGCCAATTGGGTGATTATAACAAACCGATAGAAGCGACAACGACATGCCCCTGAACTAGATGACCTTCTTCTTCTTGTAGAGATCATACCTCTTGTGCAGCTTTGTAAGGGTGAGACGCCAATATATGGATTTAACACAATAACTAAATGAGCGACACAAAAGAAGGCACATACACATATACATGTTTATAACAACATGAGCATTCATATTATATCATATAGTTTATCAATGGGTTCCACACCCCAAACATCAACATTGGAAAACTATGCATAAATACTTCAATATTTAGGCTCTAAAATTTCGTACTTAACCTCAAGAGATATCCCAACCTCATGATGAGTTGATCAGACTCGATTGCCACAGGCACATAGCCAAAACCCATCGCACCTTTGTCAACATCGTGGTAGCACGGTGATAACATCGTGAATGGGGTCTCATTGTCCTCCGGCACAATGAAGAACATCGTAGCATGATCTACACGGCCGCAAGGTAATCACTCATAGATCCATAACACGTCTGCCAAATGCATGCAAGAAAACACTTTACTCTCGACACTTTTCTTTGTGTTATATCTTTCTTTGTCAAAGCTATCAAAAGCTTATGACCCATCATAATTTTAAACATCTTTAAAACATTCATTAATAACACAGGACCTCAAAGTCTGAGTGCTCAATCACGAAGCCCCTAGACCTTGCAATCGAGTCTTAGGTTCGTGGTAATGAAAACATCTCAAAATGTTTTAACTTCTTTAAGTAGATACCTAGTCTACAACACAACGAACCTTAATACCCCGACGTCTCGGTTATTAAGTTCCATATATCGTGGTTTTGCGTCATTTTCGTTACGTGAAAAAAATCCACAATAAGATCTCGCAACTTATCCAAGTTATCCGGAAATACGTCATTGGGTAAACTCATTTACCGAAAATCCTTTCTACATGAAATTCGTTTGTAAAACATCAAATCATAGAAAAACCCATTTTTCCTTTTGGAACTCATTTTTCTAGAAATAACGTCAAATCATCAAGAACTCTTTTCTTGAAACTTCAATTCAAAAAAAAAAAAGAATAAATCAATTGAGATTAAATCTCTTTTCAAAATAAATCTTCTGCTGTTTTTAAACTCCCCCGTAAATAATTTTGAAACTTGTCATCGTTTAGCATTTTCAAAGAAAACATTTTTAAGTCAAACTTCCTGGAGGTCCTCGGCACCCATGATACGATTTTCGTCAAGTATACCTAGTCGCAAAACAAGTAATCCGGTGGTGAGGCGGATATCGTTCTCGGGGATCACGGACAAGTACCACTTCCAAAATCGGACTACTATCAAGGCGATCGTTTGGATGGAAGGAGTTCTAACATGTGAGAGAAACAAACAAGAATAAAATGTTTTTGGTCTTTTAGAAATTTTCCACAAACACTTAACAAGCAAGCAGGAGATGTGTTTAACAAATGAATAAAATTGTCGGGGTTAGACTACACTAATCCTCCTTGATTGCAATGAAATGGTTAATAACACAATTCCTAATTCATTTATGACAATTAAATCTTATGAAATATTCAAACCCCTAATGTCTTAGGTGGAATGAGCCTAAAACCCCAAATTAAACCCTAATGTCTTAGGTGGATTAACCTGAGATTTTGCATGAAGAGTCAAGATTTATAAGATTGCAAGCACCCCAAGACCTATGTCTAGGTTCATGAACTACTTGGCATTTGATTCATGAGCATGCCTTAACATCAATCTTTCAATTGTCTATCAAAGCAACAAGTCATTCCAAGGATGATCAAACCTAGGAAAGCATTAAGCATGGAATCAAATACTCATAAAGAAATAGGAATTTGTATTACAATCAAATCATGAGACAAATGAGACAACCAAGTTCAGAAAAGTCATCACCTAACCCCAACAAGAGGGGTTTAGCTACACATAATCAAAGAGAAAAACAAAAGAAAAGAAATAGGAATAAGGGAAGGAAGAACTCCATGGAAGGATCCACAGCACAGCAGTATGTTTTTAGGGTTCAGGATCCTTTTCTGTTCTGCCCAGAGGCCTTTTTATAACTGGGGTGCACGTCACGATCGTGATGGCTATCACGGCCAGGCCGTGACGGGTTCTGCCTTGGGCGCTGATAATGTGATTTTACATGATGTTTCCTGTACACTTTTGCATGCATTTTTCATAGAGATTAGGCATTCTTTATTTGATTTTAATTAGTTTTCCCTTGGAGACGGGTGACGGTTTCTTTGTGTAGTTTTGCAGGAATTAATGTAAAAATACTCAGAATTAGCCTTG